>JAODJW010000039.1:20359137-20382127 GCA_026777045.1 Hyperopisus bebe | reverse complement strand
AGGGAGTGGCACTCCAATTTCGTTGTACCTGGTACAATGACAATAAAGGCTATTCTATTCTATTCTATTCTATTCTAAACAGTATACCTCATAATTCACGTCTTGTTTGCACAATTCGCACAAAAATATAATGATAGGCCGGCTATTTTATCAATAGAGTTTATTTTCTCACTGATATTCTATTGCCCAACTCCCATGCAGGGACCCTAAAGCGGTGTGTTTTATTACAACGTAAGACACCAGCAAAATGCTAATTGTCATGGCGCGACGTCGTGCCGGAGAACATAATCGATTTGTGCATTATGAACACATGCAACATAACTGATGTGCATGGACTTTTGTGATATCCACTGTTTCACATATATGCCGGCAAAATAACAACAAATTGTCCGGGACATCCCAAAATATGGGTGATTTTGATTTGTCCCGTATTCCAATCACAGCCTCGTCGGCCAATAAGACCACTGCAAGCATGGCACAACTCATGCAAACGTTGCTATGAGACACAATGTTGTCTCAACATTGATGAGGTGTTCTTACTATAGGACAACTCCTGAGAGCACTCCAAACATTCCACCTGGACCAGGGCAGTACAAGAATAACAGAATCAATACTTTTACACACATAAATAAATATTGCCCAATTTATCAAACAACACACCTTATTTGTTGATACAGGTTTGAAGTGTTGCCAAACTTTAGAACGACCTCTTTTCCTTTCTGGTTCCATAGCTCAAACACTTCTAATGCAGTGTGTTTGCTGCCATGTATGTGCTCTACAATATGTTCGAAACCGGCACTGAGGATCTTGCCTCATTTTCACTTTTCTGAAGCAGTCACGTGGTTGAGCGCAGAACGAAGCTTCGGATCACCATGGTCTCGTGTTTAGGGTAGAACGGAAGAAGCATCGAAGTTCTGCTTCAGAACCCACTGTATCGTTTTTTTAACACATGCCTCGGAGCTTCGGTGTCATGCTTAACATCACTAGTTTAAATGCTTGGCAGGCTGTGAGAGAGCATACATGTCTGTGAGCTGTTGGGCCAAATATGTGTAGCCAGATTTTCTATCAGTAATTTTGCCTTATTTAGTGCATACCAGCACATAGGTTTTGTTTCTCTTTTTGAAAAGTTTTTCTTTCTCTCATTTACATTATATTAGTGTTCACTGTAAATATAGGACACTGTGGCTTGCTGAATAAAGAAAACAATTTGGGCCCTAGTTTCTCCTTGTCTGTAACCCTTGCTGCCTCCGCCGCCGTTTATCCTAATACTAATATTAATGATAAATCTGAGTTACATAACTACATTCCTGGATCCTCTGCTGCTAAGGAAAAGGTCACAGAACGGAGCCTTTGAAATGGGACAGCCCTGTCACACGGCTGTCACCCATTCGCCCACAGACCCTGAACTGGGGCACAGCCATTAGAATCTATTGGCTGTTCTCTGACTGGAAGTGCGATGGTAGTGTGGTAATTGGCCAGATGGCCTTTCAATTAGTCTAACTTGATCAGTGTGTGTGTGCTTTCAGACACGGAACAGAACTGGTATAGAAAAGTTGGGGCATAACAACACCCCCCCCCCCCTTGCAATGCCTATGATTATCCATGTCCCCCGTCTACTTGTGTATCTACCCCTACACACCTCCACCTCCATCTGTGGAGGGTGTATGACAAATGTTTGACAACAAACTGAATATACGTCAAAGCAGTACCACACAATATTGCATGGCTTCCAAGCCTAAAAATACAGTGGATTTTTTTAAGCAGGACTACAATTGCAGTGCTCAGACACTCCTCTGCTCTTTTAAAAGCCACTTCAGTGCAGTTTAAACTCCAGGGCAGTTTGGTACCACAATAAAATCCAACTACACAATTACACTAAACAAAACCTTCAAATTCTTTCCAAGACCTTTGCATATTCAGAGAAATACTACACAAAGTCCATTGGCTTGGAAAAGAAAAACGTAACTACACTGTTTAGAGGATAAAATATAAAGTAAAATAAAAGCAAAAAGCATTAAAGTCTACAATATGTGCCAGTGACATGGAAGAACTGGCTAAACCTGTATCCCCATTCAAGTGTTCAGTCATTTTTAGGCACAAAAATACTTTATTGCCAAATTAATACAATAAAATCTTATGACATTTAACAAACATTCCAACAGAATACAGTATTTCCAAAACATTTCCTGCACAACCTTTTTGTTGCTAAATATGTTGTTCAATTACCATGGTCTGATTACCATAAATGTCAACGTTTGTTAACATATTAAACGAAGCATGCAATTAAATGACATTAATACAAAACTATAGGCTTTTATGGAAGATGTAAAATGAATCATTTAAAACCAAATTATAAAATAAAAATATTCAGAATGTTATGAGACACCAAACATAACCTAAATATCTTGCACTGTGTTTTAATATTTTCTTGTCTTAACCATTAGCTTCCAAACCACTAAGCCACCAGACCACAAAGAAACACAATGTCAACAAAAAACATGTGTCTGTCACCATGCATGCATTCATGCTTCACAGCAGCCAGTCGGCAAATAAATATTCTACCTATAACATTTGTGGGGCCTGATTTCCTACTGGACAAACATACCACAAGGAACTTACTAATGAGTCAGGCAGTCAGGCAGCTGAAACATCGGAAACAACGTCTGCATGGATTCTTCTTCCTGTACTTCACAGCTTGGTTGAGCCTCACATTTGTTGCACCAAAGTAGTCCTGTGTGGTGAGAATGTTGGCTTCGATGTTCTCCAGAAAGCTGCCCTGCTCTTCCACCAGCAATGCAACCTGCAGGAACAGCTCGCGAATGTCACGCAGGCGACTCTCGAGATCCAGGAGCTCTCTGTGGCGGTCCTCCATCTTGACGAGTGCCGAGCGCGATGTCCAAATGCCTTTGGAGAAGAAGGAGCTCCACCTGCCAGTCTCGATCATTTCATCTACCTGCTCGCCAGTCACTTTCTGACCCAGGATATCCGCCTGCCGCTGAATCCGCGTCTTACAATGTTCTCTCAGGGTTGCCTCTGCCCAGTTGTAGTAAAGCAGAGCTTCACGGAAGCTGCTGGCCAGGGATGCATACTGGCAGCGTGCAATACGCACCACGGCAGAGTCGACTCCCATCTTCTCCTCCAGCTCCTGGCTCAGGCTGCCCATCCGCCGCAGCCGCCAGTACAGAGCCTCCCCCTTAACCCGGATACCCTGAGCGATAGCATTGGAGCCGCGCTTGATGCTGCTGATGCGCCGGAAGGAAGTGAGGAATCGCCCGTTCTGCTTGGCCAGCCGTCCGGCGTCCATCCTGAGCAAGGCGATATCCCGCTGTATGGACTGAACCTCCCCGAACACATCCTTCAAGGCGTGCTCCTTGTCTGCAAATGATGCGGCCTCCTGCCCCAATATCTCAGGGCCCATGCAGAAGGTGTACACCTCCTCCTCCCATTCCGAGGATTCAGGGGAGATCCGACGCAGCTCACAGAGCCTGTCCCTCATTCTGCCTGCGGGGCAGACACATCCACCTCACATAACTCTCTCCCATAGCGATGCTTTGCTGGTGTCATAGTCTAAGGCAGGTACATCACTTCACATACAGATGAGTGTTTCTTAACCCAGCAGTGTGCCAACAACGATTACAATCATACATCTGTCATACTAAATATTTCACGATACGTTATACAATAATTAATTAACACTTAAGGCGAGCACAGAAATGCATTGTGCAATGTGCTCCATTGGCCATAAAGCGGAAGAACCACCGGAAGTTGGAAGAACCAAAAATAACATCACCGCAACAATCACTCAACATAGGCAACTTTTAATCGGAACAAGAACAATACAGCTCGTTACAACTCAGATTCAGTTTTCTATCGACTCACAACCGACAGCAACACAGTTTTGGATCTCCAATTTTGTTTAAGGTGCTTAAATAAATAAAGCAAGGGTTAACAAAAAATCTCGTAGACAAATTTGATGAACTGAGTAAAGCGACGGCGTCGCAACCGCGCTGCGCTCTACAAACACAGGTATAACATCCATAGCAAACAATTAACAGGATGTTTATAGAATACACAGCTTGTGCACGCAATGCTGTTAGTATTAAACTCCAAAACTTACTCAATACTCGTGTGCAAACACGTGCATGAAGAACATTTAAAACCCTTTCCAAGTCATTTTAAACTTCACTTCGAAATCTTAAACCACTACCTACAAATCAAGATAATTACACCACCGCCATGATCTAGAAACTGACCTACACTTAGGCCTGCTGACGACCTCGCAATTATGCATTCATACACATTTTCGAATACTTTAATAAAATCTTTTAAATCAATTCAAACTAATATTTAACCATTAGTAACCATTCACTAAATTATATACAAGTAGTTGGAGGAAAACAAAACTTTTCGGAAGTACATATTGTGTTTTATGTAGTAAATCACTTAAATAGTTACGTACTTAAGCAGATCAGTACCTTATTTAGTTCCCGGTAGTTTAATATCGCACCTTCAGTGTAGGTAAAGCCGGGCTCGCCGCTTTCTGGCTGACCTACACCGCCGCTGGATGCGGTGTAGGTTAGCGGCCAATTTAACCCATAGCTGAGCTGTCACAGGAAGCTGGTAATCTTGGGAGTGCCAGAATTCGAGATTAATTTTGTAATTTTCACCAGATTCTGTTTGAGTCATTTGTATCATATTACTCACTCGCGTAAATAAGTAGACTCACGTACTATTTCGCAAAAAAAAAATCGTTATAATTTAACGAAAAGTTTTGTACCTCTGATAAGCAGTGTGTGGATAAATTCGTTTTCAGAATGCTTTCATTATTAGATTAAAGGTGATTAAACAATGTCATTTAGGGTATTCTGTACATTCAGTTGTAATAGTAGATAATTAAGGTACGTTCACTTGGCAGAAGAGAAGTTGGGAATCCCTGCATGCCACACATACGTAACGGCAGATGTGTGCTTGATATACATGCGTGCTGCATTTGATTTATAGGGGCGTGGCTACAGGTGGGCTGGGGTGGGCGGTGCCCAGCCAACAGTAACGACCAATCATTAGTTATTTAATATAATCACTAAATTGCTGAAATAATAGGCCTAACTTTTACTGTTACCCCCCAACTAGAACATTGGTGGTCCATGTAAAATCATGCATTATATTCCACAGTGGAAATTAAACTAGTTCCTACTCACGTGTTTTGCTTTTCCGTTTGGTTTTCCAATTGATAACAAGCCAGAACGCTAAACTGGTTGAATGATCATAATAATTAGTTCAATCCAATGATGACATGGATTTTGGTACAGACAAATCCCATAGACATACTTTAAAGAATTTGTGTATTTTTTCGTTTGTTTCTGGACAGCACTAATTGATTTCAAATTTATTTAAAGATAATTAAAAATCTCAAAGCTTGTCAAGCAAATTGGTTGAAGTTGATATTTGAGTTACTGATCCTTAATTTCTATGTCATACTAAGAGTTGAATGAAAATGTGTTTAATTTAATTTATATACACTTTTTATTTTCATCCATCTTCCAGCCGCTTATGCTGGTCAGGATCATGGGGGCTGAGAGCCGATTCCAGCTCGCACAGCGCACGGCTGGGGTGCACCCAGGACAGGAGGATAATAATTCTATAAAATTGTTCTTTTAACAATTTTTTTTGTCTTTAGGACAACAAGATCATGTATCACTTTCCATTAAAGGAAAAAGTAATTTGTCTGACTAAATAATCTAATATCATCCTCCCCCCCAACCTTTCCAATATCATTGGTCACTTTCCAAATATGTTAAAAGTTTGTGTAGTATGGGTGTATTAAATTATCTCTTATTACTAAGTCAAATTCTTTCCTTGGACGAAATACCACACTCTCCTGTACTAATCTCTGTCTACTAGCCTCAGGACTTAAGAGTCCAAATGAATTTGCGGTCAGTGAGGAAAGCAGTTATGCCAACAAAGTCGTCAGCGCCTGCTTTGGATCTCCTGATTGCTATTAGACCTGGCTTCTCTGAAGGGCAAAGATCAGACTGAGGGCTCGAAAAGAACAAGTAAGACATATGGGCAAACTTTTGTGAGTTTTCATCACCCAACACGATGACCATGGAGATCAAAATAGTGTGTCTCCTGGCATGATCATTTGCTATATAATTCATATATCTCTTTGCTACAAAGCAATGATGGACCACCCTTTAGACTGAAGTAAATCTAAAATAGATTAACAGCAACCAGGGAAACATCAAATTTTTTTATCAGAAGTGTGGAGGCATTTCTAATAAGATTTAAACCACTGAAGAGCTTAGGTCGTCCATTATCAACAGTATGTTTTTTCTTGTTTTAAAAAGGCAGGGTTTGATCAGAATTTGGGTGAAATCTGAGCTAGTGCAATTACAACACATGTCACTTTCAGAGCTGATTTTGTCCTCAGTACAGTTTGGAGACATGCTGCTCACTTGTAGCATGGGAAGCAGCCACAGAACATCTTCTTGAAGGGGTTATTCCTGCTGTGCTTCTTGGCTGTATTCAGCTTGACCATGACCTGCCCTAGGGATGCATCTATCTTGGTAATATTAGCCTCGATGGTGTTCATCATGGGACCATGTTCTTCCACCAGCAGAGCCAAATCCAAAAATAGCTCATGGATACTCTGAATGCGGTTCTCCAGGTCCAGAAGCTCCTTGTGTCGTCTCTCAATCTGATTGAGGGCACCTCCAACGGTCTTGCCGTCAACTATGTCCTCTGTAAAAACATTCCAGTTGCCGCTCTCGATCATCTCCTCAATCTGCTCACCAGTAACTTCCTTGCCTGCGATCTCCAGCTGGCGCTGGATGTTGGCTTTGCAGTTCCCCTTGTGCAACATCTCCGCCTCATTGTAGTCAAACATGGCATCCCGGAAGCTGTTGCTCAGGCAGACGTACTGGGTCCGGGCGACGCGGGCCACCGCCGAGTTGGTCCCTTCGGAATCCTCTAGTTCCTTACCTCGCGCCTCCATCCTCTGGAGCTGGGCCAGCACTCTCTCGCCACGGGATTTGATGTCAGCAGCGATGGCGTTGGAGTCCCTCCGAATGGCGCTCATGCGAGTCACCTCTCTCAGCATCCGTGTGTTCTGATCCCTCAGTCGGCCGACGTCCAAACGGATCAAATGGATTTCCTGCCGTATGTTTTGGGCCTCTTGAAACACATTATCCAAAGGCCCCTCGTTAAACACAACTGCCTGGGGCTGCACATCATCCAGGTCTATGTTGCTGAAGACCTCTGACATGGAGTTAGAAGAGGAATCATCCTGCCCATCAGACACCTCCTGTAATTCAGCCAATCTGTCCCTCATTCCTGTATGAAATAATAAATCACTGCTTACTTTAGCAATACACCTAGTACTCACATAGTACTCAAATAGTACTCATATAGTACTACTGTGTACTAACTGACACATCTATTGTTCTTTATTTTAGCAAGGTATCTGGTTGCTTTCACTCTCACATATCTGCCCAATATGCCAACTCACGTGTATATTTAACAACTGAATATAGCCTGTATCCCAAAGTCAGTGTCATGTTGTGCTCAAACCATTGTTTTCATTCCAGCCCCTTTAATCAAATTCCAGTTTCTCTGGTCAAACAATCTACACAGAAACTATTGAAGGCTAAGTTATTTTTTTTCAGCCCGGATCCCTAATTCGACTTCAGGAAAAGAACCAATTAGAAAGCAAGTCACTTTAACTTTCAAGTGAAACATATGAAGATACTTCCTTACGACGTGACAATATACAAGTTTGACGAGTTTTCGCAAAAAGGAATGCACGATCGAGTGGGACACCTCACTAAACAAGTTAACCAAGATGTTTTAGAGAGTTTCTACTGTACCAGTCGTGTGTTTGCAGTCTACAATAGATTTAGAAATAAGACCATAAAATAAGATCAATTATCAAGTACTTCGTCTTTATTAAATGTATTTTACAAATCAAGGAAATTGATGCACTGGCACGCAGAATGTACCACCGTACTCCTTATATGGTGGACCTCTTTAACAAGCTTACAAAAATGTATCAATGCGATCAAATTTGATCGATCTGATTTCGCGTGCTACAGTAAGGTTTTAAAAACTCACCTTCGCGTTTCTGTCCAACCTGAAGCCTGTGACGATGCAGAGGGGAAATGCAGAGATTGGTGTATCTTTCGAGGCAGCATCAATGTCTTGAAATGTTAGCAGTCTTTGGTAACATTTTTCAATACGCCACAATTATGCGCGTAACCATGGCTTACATTACATCTATTACTGTAAATGACAATTTTGTCTATGATCAATTCGGCCATATTTTGCATGCTCTTAACGTGTTTCCTTAAAGGCAGAACTAAGTAAACGGTCAAATAACTTATTAATTAACCATTGTAACGAGATATCGAGAGGGACAGTCTCTACTTCTCACCCTCGCATTGTCGCTGCAGGTCCTACAAGTCCAGGAATACCTGTTGGAACAGTATATTTACACGCTTGAGCTACGGAATATGTTTATATGTGCACTGCACTGTTTGGACGACAGGGGATTTCAGACACCATCGTTATTAATGAACGTTCAGGTGATCTCAGCCTGGAATGAAGCGCGGTCGGTTTGACCGCGCCTATACGTCCCCATCGTCATACTCAGGGATATATTCAGCCAAAAGACATTGCCTTTTCCATTTGCATGATGCCATTTGAAACATTAATTAAACGCAGGCCTGTGAAATATTATACGAGTACAGTACATCAAATAAAATGGTTAATAAGCATTTTCATTCTTAATTGCCACAGTACAAAAAAGATCTCGTGTGTCGAACGGACTATGTCACATTGCTAATCCTGAAAAGATCTGCTAGAGGATGTATAAAGCAATACAAACGCACGGTGTCGCGTGAATGGTGGAATTGTGGAGTTTTGGATATATAGGGCAGAGCTCTGCTGGTTGCTGGGCACGGTGTTTAATTTGGGTTGTTTCATTATTTCTCCAGGTGCATCGCTAGGGGGCGACATTGTAGCACAGTTGCCTTACACCCTCAGTTGCTTTGGGCTTTAAACTTTGCATGTTCTCCCTCTGTTGTTCGTCCGACTGGTCTTTTTACCTTCGCCATAGTGTGCGTCAGGATCCCAGTCTGTTATGTTCCAGTTTGGCCAGCAGATGTCGCTGCTGGCCACCCCATCTCCTCCCTCTTGAACATAGTCATTCGCTCCTGTATCTGTATGATGGTCAATTCCCTAGTCCACTCATTGTCGATTCCCAAGTCTGTCTTGGTAGAAGTTAATGTCCATGTTCCCCTAGATTGTAGTCAGTACAATATGTCCCATCTGCAGCCAGTTCTTGTTTCACTTACCTGCCTTCTGCGTTGACCCCTTGCGGTCCTCTTCTTTCTTTTTGGTTGTGTCCCTTGTTAATAAATCCCTTCAGTTTCGCTAAAAGCTGTATCTGGGTTGCCTCTTCATTACCGTCGTGACAGTGTGAGCGGGACTGTACAATAGACGGGCATCCCATTCAGAGTGTACCCCTGACTTGTGTCCTGTGCTGCCTGTAATTTAAAATAAAGAATTCCGCCCATTGGATGGTCTGGTGATGCAGTGGTTAGCGCTCTTGCCTCACACCTCTGGGACCTGCATTCAAATCTTCACCATGGTTCCATGTGTGTGGACTTCACACATTTTCCATATACGGTTGTGGGGTTTCCTCTGGGTACTCCAGTTTCCCCCCACAGTCCAAAAACATGCTGAGGTTAATTGGAGCTACCAAATTGCCCATAGGTCTGCATGTGTGAGTGTACCCTGTCCTGGGTTTTCCCTGCCTCAGATGGAACTCCTACTACATGCCAATTTGTGTTCCCTGTCTTTGGGAGAGATATGTGGAGCATATATTGAATCGATGCTTTCCATTTAACACCCAGAGCTGGGCCAGCATCCAAGACAAAACACACTGAAACCGTGAGACCACAGCGTTACTTACTGAGCGACCATGAAGCTCATGCTGTTCTAATTAAGTCATGTGTCTGATTGCCTGATTAAATGAACAAAGGTCCTTAAATTTAGTGCCAGTCTGGGCTTATAATAAGAAGCATGTGACTACAGCAAGAGCAGAATGAGGAAATGCAGCCCTTTACAGTGAAGGAGCCTCCCCTGGCATTTCAGCAGCTGTTGTTGGAGGCGTCAGAGGAGTTTGAAGCCCATGACTGTCAGTTATTTAGGCACAAAGGTTCACTCATTTGAAAACTCGCAGGATCACAGGTCCATATGGGGCATTTGTAGTTATGAGTGGAAAGGGTTTCTACGAGGGTGTAGTTATCAGTATTAACGCATGCATTCAGTGCATCCTTTCATGATGGTGCTTGGCTGTTTTTTAGGCTTGTGTGCCTGTGATTAGAAAGTTGCAGGTTCGAGCCTTAGTGGAACAGGGTGTTTTCACATTTGGCTTGTTTCAGTTTAATTTAAGCGGATTCAGTGCGCTTCCTACACAAAACAAGCCATATACACAGGCTCCAAATGAAGTCAGACCACCCCACACCAAATGGAACTGAACTCAAGCCTCTTCAAGTCTTCAGTAATTCCTTTCAAGTCCACTTAGGAGGTGTGTTTGCTAACAATATGTGAACAGAAAGTGTGCCCATGCAGCTTGCTTCGTCTTTCTCTAGTCTGTTTGGATACCAAGCAGTATTAATGCCAAAACAATTATCAAAAAATTATAACGAATTCTTTAGATAGATCACAGGAATTTATAGAGCTGGGAAATTTATCTCGTTGACACGTGCAGTATTTTCTTACCCGAATGGAAAATAATATGATCATAGATTTTATTAGACCTACACTATTCCTTCCGGGTTGTAAACAACGTGAGAGTTAAGGCTGTGAAGTTGCGGAGAATCTCAGAATTCAAAGCTAAAATCAAAATGCTCAGTTAGCGTCTCACGGGGAAGCTGAGGCTACTTGATTTACTCAGTTAAAAAAAAACAACGGAGGATCTGTCATCTTATTAAGTGTGCTTTCAGTGGTTGTCACGCTTCTGTTTTTTTTTTCAGTCATTTGGCAAATAAGTTTAAGATTTTAGATCGATCACGCGGTTGGGATTAAATAGTGTCTCGATCTTTCTGTTGAGTATATGCGATATATGCATGTGTGTCATTTACCATTAATCCCCAAAGCGGGTGATTAAAAAATTAACATACCTAATTATAATATAATGGCCTCTATTGTTTTCTTATTGCCCTCTGCTCACTGAGCATTTTTGAAAGCATTGAAATTAATCTGTAAACCATACGTTAAACCATAAGACAATCATTAATATATGGGTTTTTGTTGAGGAAGAAAAGACTCTCATGACCAGCTCAGTGTCCAAATGGACCAAGTGTGAACTTGAAATGGATCGAGCCCAGAATAAAAGCTGGAGTGCAGCAGAAAGTGAGCAGGGTGCTTTTGGAAGGTGATAGATGGTGTGAATCCAAAGGGAGCTGAGTTCTCCATCCCTTAGGCCACTTTCTGGTCCACTTAAACTGGACTGAGTTTGGTTTGTGAAAAGAGGGCTATATATATGAAAACAGCCACAATCACATCTCAGCGCGGTCATTGATCCAGGCCCTTAAGTCCTCAAAGTGCCCTAGAGCTGTAGGATGCGTGACTTGGATCAAAGGTTCACTCTTAACTGTATAAGTGTGTATGTCTCAAAGAAAGAACAAGGTAGCATGTGTCAAAAGAAGTCTCCGAAGGACATGTGTTTGTGCAAATGAAGCATCAACTCATTTAATTTTCTTCTCCATATTTCTGTAGCTTTAAATTTTATAAATTAATTCACATTGTTAATTGGCTTATTGTTAGTCTACCTTCATGGAACCAGTTAGGACACAAGCATGAGCCTTCAACCACTACGCCCCCTATAACAGACTAAATGAATGAAATAGACATAGACTAGCTTCCATTATCGCTGCTCAGCCTTGTTTAATGAGGCAAAAGCTACGTCAGTTATGTCCATTGGAAATAATCCTTAATCATAACAAAGGTGTAGATTTGGGTGGGGGGCGGTCAGAACATGCCTCCACCAATAAGGGGTTCTGGGCTCATCTGCTCCCTACCATTGCTGTAACCCAGAGTACTTCCTTGAATCAAAGGCAGACGAAAAATGTTCATCACAATTTTCCATCTGTGCTTTGCGTATCATTATGAAATCGTACACTGATACAATATATAAAAGTATGTGTGGCTCAGTGGGCTAAACTTCTGTGCCTGTGATTAGAAGGTTCAAATAAGTATATGTGGCTCAGCAGGCTAAGCCTCTGTGCCTGTGATTGAAAGGTCCCAGTAAGTATATGTGGCTCAGCGGGCTAAGCCTCTGTGCCTGTGATTGAAAGGTTGCTTCGTGTCTGATTTGGCAGAATAGTAACATGTCTGTGGGCCCTTGAGCAAGGCCCTTAACCCCCAGCTCTTTGGAGACTGCATGGTGTCTGTGACCTCCCCCCCTCCCCCCAAGCTTGCTCTCATCTGTATGTAAAGCAAGATGTGACAAAGAGAATTTCCCCACTGGGCTAATAAAATATCACTATACTAATACACCCATGAAAGAGACACAGATACCCTGGCAGATTCCTATATACGTTCAGGGGGGAAGCACTTTATAGGGGCTGTTAAATATGAAAAAATATATTTTATGCATCCTCGTGGAACATTATATCTCTGCTCAGCAAATTCTAACGTGGGACCTCCCCCCAACTCGCTTGGCAAATGCCATATACCGTATAAATATTCAGGTATTCAGATTGAAAGTGGCAACACTAAGGGAAGGGGGGGGGGGGGCTTGGTGACTAGGTGACACTTTGTTGGTGAGAGGGGGCGAATTTCGAGATAGGCTACGCCTAATTACTAACATCAATTGGAGAACTTAACACGAATAAACATGTTTGCGTGTTATGGCAAGTTATATATGAAAGTATGAATCATGGCAACGCTATGTGGCAAACTTTACCCATAAACGTAAAAATAATGTCAATTATTTATATTTCCATAACCAGGGAACTGGTTAAAAAAGTGTTATTTATCTGCGAACGAACTGGAGTATCTGCCCGGTGTGAGCGGCAGATTTGAGGACATCGACGCGACATTTCTGCCTTCTGTGGGACGTGCGCGCACACGTGTCGGCTAGTCGCGCCCCCGCACTCGGCTCTTAGAGGGTATCATCAGAACTCAGGAGCAGACACCGGTCTGTGCGCCGTCAGGACTTCCTTCGGGTTTACATCATGAGATTGTCCGCCGCATTTCGGAGCGCCTGCAGGATCTTTCCCGGCTCATCCCGCAGACAGTGCCGCTCCGGTGTCGGGCTGCTAAGGACCTTTCCTGCTATCGGCACCTCGCCGGTCCGAGATGCCGCCTCTGCCGGCGCTGGTGGTTCATCGGAAGCGGTGATCAGAAATGTGGAGAAATACCGGGAGCGAAGCGGCGATGTCTGGTACGAAGAGGCGATCGGGTAAGTTACAAAGAAATCCTGTTTCAGTTTATAACACCATATGGTGCTTACAGTTGGGACAATGTACAAGCCATTTCCTGTTCGAGCAGAATTTTACAAGAGATTCATTTTACTTCCGTTCTTTAATTGTACTTCCTTGCTGATAGTAGAGTAAAAATGAGACAAACGGTTGCGATTTGACATTAGTATGTATGTATGTGAAGCAGCACAGCAGTTTGATTTGTGTGAGAATCGATGGCTTTCCACGCTCGGTGTCCGGCTCCGCTGTCGGCTCTGAATGAATGGGGAACAGCGCCTGGTCACCACGTGTGATACTGTGTACTGGGGGGGGGGGGGTTCCGCTTATGCAACCTTTCGGAGTTCTTACTCATGCCGTGTTTCTACAGCTGACAAAGGGTGGCCGCTGTTTCCTCGGTTGTCTTTAGAGTTATTAATCCAGTGATTTCTTAATAATACTACACATGTATGCGTGTCACTTACTCGTGGTATCTAGCTGATAAATATATCCGCGGGATTATGCATATGCACGGACTTGTGTTCTTCTAGTCAAGCGCGTTATTAACGCTTTAGTTAGGCTATGAGCGATCAGGGTGAAGGCACCGTAGACCGTTGCAGATTGCCACCGGGTTTTCCGCGAGGGAAATAACCCTTATTTGGGTCGTAACGGTTCCGTGTTTTATGCTAAAGGGGTAACACTTCACTATACGCGGCTCAACTTCTTAATAATAACTCGGTTACTACTGAAGTACAACTTATGAACAAATCCTGAACAAATATAGTCGCTAATTGAGAAAAATAAGCGTCACTATTCATTTATGATGAACAAACATGAGATCAGTATTTCACTTTTGTTATTCACGATCTGTTCTTCCATTAGTTCCTTCAGGAGTTCACAAACATACAGTAACTGCTTGGGACGAAAGATGCATCATAATTCATTAATGATGAATTAACATGAGATCAGTATGTATAGTAATAGTATAATACTATATTATTTGTGCTCCATCAAGTACAGTGTTACAGTGGATCTGACAGCCTTGCTAAGGTATCCCTGTGCTGTGCTACTCCCAGTCCCTCAGTATGTGCCTAGTCTGAAAATGCCACTGTCAGCCTTGGCTCTATATTTCAGACTTTGCCAAGAGCTTCGGTCTGCAAGTTGTTTTGCTTTAATCTAGTGTCGTCCCCCCGCCCTTACAGTGAGATCATCAGGAAGTCCCGAGATGGCATGGCCCAGCTGCAGCAGTGCAGGCCCACCCCCCAGCCTGTGCTGGCCATCATACAGGTTGGCAGGCACTCCGTACCTCTGCCTGGTTTTTAGTTCGGCTTTGCAAAGTAACACATGACACCGCTGCTGTTGATGGATCATGGATCCCAGTGTGGGGCTGCATTAAAGGGAATGATAACTGTGGGTAGGAGGGCTATTGGGGCTGATACACACTCCCTCCAATCTCATCATCCCATTTGCTTCATACCATACTCATAAATTTCTTCATTATGCAATAATCCAGAATGCCTGTTCAGTCACCCCCAGACAATGATCCTCATGCATTATTCAAGAACCCTCTTTTACACTCCCCCCCCCCCCCAACTTCGCTCTCATTGTTCCGTTGTCTTAAAGAGCTATCACCTCCTCCCATCCCCTATCTCGCACCCCACAGGCCGGTGAGGACGACAGTTTGCTGACGACCAACAAGGATCTGGCTGGGAAGGTCAGTTGTGTCCCTGTCCTCTCATCTAGTTCTAATGTGCCAATAATCTGTATGGAAGTGGTTAACTGTTTGTTTCTGTCTGTTTCCGCAGGTTGGGTTAAACGTCATGCAGATTTGCTTGCCGACGGACTGTATGGAAGATGAGGTAAAGAGTGCTGGCAGGAAATGTGTTCTAGATAACTATTCGGTTTTCTCTTATACAATTTTTTCTGCACTTGAAATGGCCACACCCCCGCCCTCCTCCCCTTCCCTCCCAGCAAACTGGCTGTAGCTCTTGGGGGTTCACCTAACCTCAGACCCCCCCCCCGACAACAGCAGAGAACAAAATTAAAATGAAATTTAATTCATAATATTAAAACATTTCAGTGGAATAGGGTATCTGGTCGCTAACTAGCTAGCTCATATCTGTTTCACATGAAACATAAAGTATTACAACTGGTGGAAATGTCAAGGAATGCAACCAGAGGTATTTCTTATGGTTTTTTTCACATGCTCTTTTGCGCTGGCTTCTGGTCAGGCTCTGACCCCCCCGCAGTCCTGCATAGGACAAACGAGTTTAGAGAGTGGATGGATTGATGGATGGATGGATTATTTGGTGCCAACAAATGATTGTACACAGCATTCCGTAGAGAAAGTCTGATGTGATTTGTTTCAGCTTATTCAATTTTATGTCACTGAGGTTGTTATTTAAAATGTGAAAATATTCAGTTTGCTGATTGATTGTCCAGTATGTATAAACTGTATGTATATGCTTTTTTTCCATGTTTAATTATAGTAGATTAATTATACCCAGAGTCTGTGTGTGGAACCTAATGCAGACCTTCTACATTGCTGGGTCACCCACATGTGCAGATCATGGAGGAGGTCCAGAGGCTCAATGAGGATCCTAAAGTGCATGGTGTGATCCTGCATCTGCCGCACGCATCCCTCACCAGTTGTGTGCTCAACGCCATCTCCCCAGACAAGGACGTGGAAGGGTGTGTGTCTGAGTGGGGACTAATTATGGAGCCTTTTAGACTGGACGCTGATTGGGCTGTCCCTCCTAGATCTATTGCCGTTAGCTCTGTAGGTAGAGCTGCACAGGGCCTCTTGCTATTGGTTTTCGGTGTAGGATAGAATTGATTTGAGCCTTCACTTAACGTTTCTGAGCTCTGGTGGTTGATAATGAAGGTTAACCACCCCCCTCACATTCCAGGGTGACGGACCTCAACTTGGGAAGACTTGTGCGGGGCGATCTCAAAGACAGCTTTGTCCCTCCGTTTGCCAGCGCAGTGATGGAACTCTTAGAACGACTTGGTGTGTTTGTGTAATGAGGGGTGCATAACCATGTGATGCCTGGGTCACACTGTACTTGAGGGGACATGAATAATGTAGCATTGCATGCTTACTTAATGCATTAATTAACCAGTAACTAAGCGATTAACTACTGATCCCATGTTCATTCATCAGTCATGACACTTGTATTCCATTCAGGCACTATACTAGTTAACAGGTAGCTAATTAGTTCATAATGGTAAGACTTTACTTGAGGGGGCAAAACTACTTAACTCAATTACTACTCAAGAACAAATCATGAACTAATATAGGTTTCCCCATGAAATTCATGAACTGTCATGAATGAGTAATGATGAATGAACATGGAATCAGTACTTAAACACTTAGTTACTGGTTAATTAATGTATTACATAAGCATATTCTACTACATTATTCATGTCCCCTCAAGTACAGTGTTACTGGTGCCTGTCATTTCCTAAAAATCTTTTAGTGTCTTTAGTGTTTAAGTCCTGTAGTCAATCTGGATGCATTTTACCACAAACAAATGATAAAGTAAGAGACATGTAACCCGGGTTCCGCTATCTGCAGTGAAAGGCATAATGGTGTTTCTGATCATCTTCTAACAGGTCTGTCTGCGCCAGGGAAGAGTGTGGTGATTGTGGGTGAGAATGGACCCCTTGAGGTGGCCATGCAGTGCCTGATTCAAAAGCGAGGGATGCTGGCTCTCAGCAGCGTGTGGAACGCCGATGACCTGCAGAAACAGGTTATTTTATGGATCTATAGCGCAGGACAAACAATATCACAGCTTCTGCTATGTATAGTTGTTGAAGTTAAGTAATGCCAGTTCCTTCTCATTGTAGTATGACTTTGATGAAATGATAATATTAACCACAAGGAGGCAGTAAGGAATTTCAGTTACAGAACAGCTGTAGTTTTACAATGGGAGCAATAATAACAATGATCCAGTTAGCGTTTTTTATTCAGAATCAGTTCGATAACTAAACCAGTTGCCATCCTGCAGGTTTCGCAGGCGGATGTAGTCGTGCTGACCAGTACAGGACCTACAGAGTTTTTGGCCAGCTGGCTGCGACCAGGGACTTCTGTTATCAACTGTCGTCATGCCGATTTCTCAGGTAACCCATGGTAACCCAAAGTGTCACCTGAACTTCATAAGAACCAGTTGAATGTTCAGTGGGAAGCAGTATATACAGGTTTACAGCCTATACGGTAGCTGCCCATATGCAGGCTTCAAACCTCATTTCTCCTGTCGCCGATGTTTAGCTGACAGTTATTGGTTTGATTGTATAACCTCATAGAGGAACCCAGGTTCTGCATTGACCACTGACTTCTTCTGTCTCCATTTGTTCACAGAGCACCAGGATGCCCCTGTTCGCATGCTGGGGGTGGAGCCACTGGCTGCAGCTCTCAGGATGCAGGTAGAATATAGATCATGATGTGGTTTATTTTTAATTTTTTTTCTTTAGGTCAGCATAAATTCTGCTTTTGCAGCTGTAGTTTTTCAGCATCTGGGTGCTGAAAGGATCTTTGTGGTTCTGTACTTACTGACGCAGCCACTGCCCCGCTGGTGACCACAAAGGCTTCTTCTGATCTCAGAGACTTCAACCCTGAGGAAGATATACTGCACTCAGAAATCTTAATGGCACATTTTATGGCATATTGTTATTCCTACTGCGAGTATGTCAAACAGAGTGCTATATAATACAGGACAATATGCATATAATGTGCTGTGTGTTTATGACCCCTATAATTTCAGTTCTGTGTGACAAATCTTGAAAAGTATCCTGTAGAATTTGTACATGTGGCAGCTTAGATCCTGGGAGTTTCTCCACATGGATCTGTAAAGCACTGCACTGAATGCAGCATGTCTTAGCAAACAATTTCCCCCCAACCCAATCTGTGCAGAATGTGGTAGAGAGCAGCCGCAGGTGGATGGAGAAGCAGCAGTACCAGCCGTGGAAACTGAGAAGCCTGAAGTTGCAGCCATTGTGCCCTGTGCCCAGGTAGGCTGGGCTCTTGCCTGGACGTGCCCTCTGCTGTGCTCTCTACCTTCTGCTTCTTGGACTCACAGAAACTCTGACCGAAAAAAACCAAGCGGCTAAACTTAGGGTAAAGACAGGCCTGCCAACTTTGGTCAGCTGGCTGGAGTGAGAGTTTCTATTCGATTCCAGTCTGCACACACATGCACATGCGTTTACATGTATGTACCAGTTTTAGTGCCGTGTAAACAGTGTGTATGGCTTGCAAAACGATGCTTTTGATGTAGCTAATTTTAGGTTTACAATGGAATAATCTAGATTTGCCCTAAGATTACTTGCATGAGCGTGAGAGTCTGAAAGAGTGAGTGTCATGCTAGATACGGTAGAGGTGGCAACCTTGTACAGGCGAACATCTTGGCCAGCTTCATGAAAGGATACATTCAGATGTAGGTGCACCTCCCGACCACCTGGGGTTCTCTCTTCATAATATGTGCAAACTCCGGATATGGATTCACAGTGACATCGAGATCTCCCGGAGCCAGACGCCGAAGGCCATCGAGCTGTTGGCCAAGGAGATAGGCCTACTGCCAGAGGAGATCGAGGCCTACGGCAGAACCAAGGCCAAGGTGCGGCTGTCCCTGCTGGAGAGGCTGAAAGAGCAGCAGGACGGGAAATACGTCCTGGTGGCTGGGTAAGAGACGCCTCTGCCCTTCTATCAATTAGGGCCATGTTTCCTGAAAAGTGTTTTTTCAAAGCAGGTTTAGGTGCATAAATGCACAAGCCTGGAGTCACAGAGTCACAGAGTCCCATTTTCCTCCAGTGTAGCTCAGCTGTCTGGGGCTCCATGGGGGCGGCGTGGGTGGAACTGGGAATCTGCAGGTTCTTTTACCAAATTCCGATGTGAGCAGCATCACCTCCACCAACCAAAACCAGCCTTATCTTATATGGCTGGGACAACCTTCTGATGCTGTGCGTGTGTACAGATTTTTGTTTTTTTTTTCTCTGTGGGAACAGCACAAGACCCCTCCCCCCAGACTGCTGTGTTGCCCCCCTATTCTCCTCCCCACACCCAGTCACCCATGAGCTGTTATGTCTTATTCTCCTCTTTCCAGGGAGAAACCCAGCGTGAGGTCAAATTAGGCCTGGCAGTGCTCCCATCATGTAGACAGACGGGCGCTTTTGTACCATCTGTAGCTCTCATGTAGCTAATGTTAGCTCCAACAGGTTAGCCATGTTAGCTAGCCATGTGGTTGCCTTCCAAAGGGTTAGTCCACATGTGACCAGCTCCCTTCTGCTTCCAGTTGGTTCTTGCTAGCCTATTGCTAAATAGCTAACTCCTAGATAGCTAGCTTTCATGCGGCTAGCTCACACGTTGGCAGCTCTCTTACAGTATTGTCCTGCATGGCGTCAGGGCTAACTGCTAGCTCCCACGTGTTTACCTCTAATCTGGTTAGTGCTAAATTGCGCCTGGAGCAGGGTCATCATATTTGGATGAAAAAGAGGATGTGTCCAGGGATCAGAATAGTTTGCACCAGCCAATCAGGTAATGCTTCCCTCATGAATATTAATGAGACTTCCCTAACCACCCTGTAAAACGAAAATTTGCGTCTGGGAGAACCCAAAACCCGGATGTATGGTAACCCTAGCACAGAGACGCCTGTAATAATTCCGTTATGGCCTCAGTTGACCTTAGCGGTCTCACAGCTAGCTTTGAACCTCCCTGCTTTCATCTCTCCTGCTCTGGTTGGCTAGACTTTAAGGAGCATTGGCTCACCCCTAATGCGCTGATGTGTCACATGAGCTGGTCCTGTGTTCACCAGGAGCACTGCGTACACCGATTAAATCACATGTGTTTTTCAGTCAGATGATACAGATTACAGCATGGGAACAGCAGGTGATTTGGGGCCATGAAAGTGCTCACCCCTTTCAGTCATGTGACTCCCCGGAGGCAGGGCACCATTTAGCTGTGCAGTTTTGGAAGATTAACAGTCAGAAACTTCTCGCCGCCCCTGTTGCATGCAGGGTTTTGCACCATGTGACATTTCGCTAATTAATATCATTAGCAAAATATAGATGTTTTTGATGCAATCTGCGTGGACTCTGCAGTGTGGCTGTGCAGGTCAGGATCCTATGCCTATGTTAAGATTGGCATTGGTTCTAGCCCTGTGGTAATCAGAGTAATCATACGACATTTGGCCCTTTGAGCACAGCCCTTAACCCTACCTCCTCTAAGGACGCCAGGTAATTGGCTGACCCTGCCCTTTGACCCCATGCTTTTTATGCTGAGTCTCACATAATGGGACAGACGAATAATGAATTTCATTGTACTTGCCACATGTTCAGTGACAATAAGGACATTTTATCTTCTTGTTGCTGGTTCCTTGACCACAGTTTACTGCAGTTCCGTTGAGGGGATAAGAACCAAGGTCCATGATATGCTACTTGTTAGTCCATCATATCCTTTGGATTGGGTTGGTCTTGTATGTCGGGATAAAGACATCTCTTCATTTTGTATTGCTGTGATGTCGGTCCGTTTAGGGAAGACGTGAGTGCTGTGATTAAAGCGTTTGTGTGTGTTTGTTGCAGGATCACCCCCACCCCGCTGGGTGAGGGCAAGAGCACGGTGACCATCGGCCTGGTGCAGGCGCTCACAGCCCACCTGAAGGTCAACTCCTTTGCTTGTCTCCGGCAGCCATCGCAGGGACCCACCTTCGGGGTGAAAGGTCTGTAGTGTGGGGATGGCGGTGCCTGGGGTGCTTACGGCACGCCTGCCTCCACACACATCTCTAGAGTCACCTCCTGCTTCCTTTTTTTGTAGGTGGAGCTGCAGGAGGAGGATACGCCCAGGTCATTCCCATGGAGGAGGTATGTGGAGTCTAACAGGATTGGCAGCTCTACACTAGCAGCAGCAGGTCCGAAGCTTCAGGCTTCGAAGCTGAGAGTGGGCGGGATTACCTAGCTCCGCCAATCGCTGGCTGGTTCATCCCACTTCCTTTGACATCATCACTTTCCATTGGTCACTATAGTAGTCTTGTTTCTCCCATGGCTACATCTTTCCCCACGGAGCTCCACGTCAATCACCATGTTTTTAGCGTACCTGTACTGAAGATGTTTCTTGGCACATGTTAATATTAGGGTCACTGTTACACCATTACTGCTGACGTAGCGTTTCGCCATACTGAATGCTGCCCTTCTCCCCCAGTTCAACCTCCACCTGACAGGAGACATCCATGCCATCACTGCTGCTAACAACTTGGTCGCTGCAGCTGTCGACGCTCGCATCTTACATGAGGCCACCCAATCAGACAAGGTAGTGTGTCCGGCAGGGCGTGGCCTGTGAGTGCTATGCTCCGCCCCTTTAATGTTCTTTGTAACTCTTTTTTACCTGCCACATATTCTCATGATGGAGGTCCACTCTAACGCAAAGCAGTAAATTATGCTGTCTTTTTGTTTATTATTGTTTATTTGTAATGTTTCCTATTCATCATCACTGATTAATTGCTTAAGTTTGCATTTATTTATGGCATCATAACACATTTGGGTTTGTTTACAATAGTTTTATTTACATGACCTTTATAAGAGATGTCTCTCCAAGCCTGTGGGAATCCTTCAGAGGCGATTTCTGCTCTACCAAGATATAGCCCTTAGCAATATTTTGATTTTGACTATGCTTCTCTCTGAGAAATTTTATTTAGACCAACAGAGAGTTAAATATCAGGCCATTGTGGGAAGCTGGCGATTTAATCCTGTTTTTCCTCTTCGGCATGCTCATCAGGCATTGTACAGCAGACTGGTGCCTTCTGTTAATGGACTGAGGAAGTTCTCGCCCATACAGATAGCCAGATTACGGGTAAGTGCGGACCGTGCCTGATTATGTTTTTGACTGCAGTTATTAATACCTCCACTAGAGGGCATGGCTGAGCTGGAAATAAAATATCACTTGAAATACCTCCATCCATCCATTCATCCATTTTCCTATCCCAGAAGCAACAGACACAAGGCAGGGAACAACCCTGGACAGGGGGCCAGCCCATCACAGGGCACACTCACACACCAGTCACTCTCACATGCACACCTACGGGCAATGTAGTATCCCCAATTAGCCTCAGCATGTTTTTGGACTGTGGGGGGAAACCGGAGTACCCAGAGGAAACCCCACGACAGCACGGGGAGAACATGCAAACTCCACACACATGTAACCCAGGCGGAGACTCAAACCCGGGTCCCAGAGGTGTGAGGTAACAGTGCTAACCACTGCACCACCATGCCACCCCCTACTTGAAATACCTTTCTAAATGAATTTACCCATAACTGAATGGGAAGAGGGGAGTATTCACAATTACAACTGTAAACAGCTGGAATTGCAAAGGTCACCATGTCTCATTGTGGACAATAAAAACAATAGAAAATAAGACTGAGGTTCATCCTCAAATCATAAACAAAGGGATGTTCTGTTTGTCTTGGGTCTGAACTTCAGGAGTTTGGGATGTGAGACACTTATGCACTTGGATGATGTGTGGCTTTGTGGAACCGAGGAGTTG
>JAODJW010000039.1:20333115-20344745 GCA_026777045.1 Hyperopisus bebe | reverse complement strand
CTGCAAACTGGTCAGATAGACATGTGTGTGTGTGTGTGTGTGTGTGTGTGTGTGTGTGTGTGTGCGTGCGTGTGTGTGTGTGCCCACCTCAGCCAATCCAGAAGTGAGCAGGCAGATGCTGTAATAATCCCTCCAGTGTGAGTAATGACCCCCCCCCCCAACACGCCGCCCCCTCCATTTCATCCCTCCATCCAGCTTACCAGATCACCATGTCACGTCGCAGTGCATGATATCAGGCTGTTACTGTATAGCTATCCGCTCGGGTGACAGTTGTGGACCACGTTTTGGCATATCCGCCCCTCCCCCCCACTCACCCAAAAAGAGAGCTGTGACCTTGGCTCATGTGACCACGTAGCCAGTCACATGGCTGTCAGCCGTCCACACAGGACAGGCGTGTCGCGTTCAGCGCCACTTCGGACCTGGAGCAGCTGAATCCGTAGCTGCCTCATGACGGCGGTTGATAATCAGGAGGAAGCGGGTCCGATCGTCTGTTATCCGTGTGACCTTCCTCAGAGAGCAGAAGAGCTTCCGTTCAAGCTTCCGGAACCTCCGCGTGGCTCTGCGGGTTAGCACTAGACCTGTGATCAGAAGGGTGTCTGTTCAAATCCCAGGGTCGACAGAGTGATGTCACCATTAGACCCCAGAGCGAGGCCCTTAACTCCCCGTCTGACCCTCCTTTCAATTGTACATCACTTTGGATAAAAGCTTCTGGTAAATAAAGAGATTGTATGTTGCTCTGGATAAAAGCTTCTGCTAAGTAAGTAAATGTGTAAATGTGGAAGCTCAGGTATAACCCAGATCCACGCCCCCCCCCCAGAACCTTGAGCTGGTTGCGGATGGCTGCAGCAACCTGAGGAAGCAGATCCAGATTGCCGGCCTCTTCGGGGTGCCTGTGGTGGTTGCCTTGAACGTCTTCAGGTAAGGCCGTCTTTTCACGTACCACGCTCGTTCCCTTCCACCGCACCCCTTCCTTTCCCTCGGCGGGGGGGGGGGGGGCTTTATGGCTGAGAGTGTTTGGCAACACAGAGTATCCCTGCTGGAGCCCTGTAGCTGGAGCAAAGGCACGGGACCTGCCCCCCTTGCCTTTGAAGTCAGGCCTCGAGCTTCACGTCTCATTTGGAGCAGAGAATTTGCCTGCTTGCTCGCCCGCCTGCTTGCTCGTTCTCCCCTGATGTTCTGTCTCTTTCGTTCCCTTAATGCTGCGTAGCGCAGAGATGCGTGCTGTGTTTGTTGCGTTTTCTTCGGATCACGTCACATGTGTATTGCCACCCCCCCCACTCACAGGACCGACACGCAGGCGGAGATCGACCTGGTGCGCCGCGTCGCCAGGGAATGCGGGGCTTCCGACGCCGTGGCGTGCCACCACTGGGAGCGAGGCGGACGCGGCTCGGTGGAACTGGCACGCGCAGTCAGCAAGGCTGCCAGCCAGGAGAGCCATTTCCGCTTCCTGTACGAGCTGCAGGTGAGACGCTACTGGAGTGACTGGTGGAAGGAGGGGGGCTTAGCGGCTCGGAGACTGATACCATTGTCGCAGGAAGGAAATGATCTGTTAGCGGGTACATGTACGGGTACATTGGAATGCTTTCGCATTTCCCATCATGCTCTCCTTTGAGACATACACACATATAGTGGTGAGAGTGAAGCCCGGAGCCTTTTTTGGGGGGTTAAGGGACACAGCGGAGATGTAACATCCCTGCTGAGAGGGGGGGGGGGGATTGGAACCAGCAACCTTCTGGTCGCAGAGGCCTAACCTGCCGACCTGCACATTGCCGACTCCTGTGCTGTGTAACTCTCCCCAAGGCCCTGTCCTCCTGCATAAACCCCCTATTTAACCACCTTAATAACAGCTTCTTACTGGAATCGCCTGAGTCTGACGTGTGGCGTACAGGCTGCACTGCATCACATGACAACCCACCACGCCGCATTCCATCACTTCCTGCTCTGCTCCCCACGTTCTATAAATACGCCTTGTGGCATCTAGCGTTGGGGGGCCGACGGCCCGTTTCGCTCGGGGCCACATTAGCGGGGGCCTGAAGCATGCGACTTGCGCTTCAGAGGGAGATGTGAAGGAGGGTCGCGTACCACTGTCGCTTTCTGTACCGGTTTGGTCCAGTTTTATCCCAGCGCTGCCCAGTCCAATGGATTTATATCTCATTTATTCCCTGATAGATTCAAGACAATTTTTAATGCATATGAAATTAATTATGAGCTGAAAATCTCCAGATTATTACTAATGGTAACTGACTGAAGCTATAAGAATGCTGCAATTTGATCCTTTTTTGAATACATGGGAAAAGAATACGGTAACTTGTTATTTAAAGCAGTCATAAGAATGCATTATACATACCCTGGTAATGCATTATACTGACCATTATAAGGCAATATGATGCTATTTATAGTACATTATAGCTGAGAGCTTCATAAGGTAGCTATAATGCATAATAAACATGGCTATAATGTGTTATGCCTTTTCCTAAATAGCTATAGCTGTGTTTATAATACTTTATGAATGCATCATAATGCATTATGAACGTATCCATAATGCATTTATGTATATGACTGCTTTAAGTAAAGTGTTACGAAGAATCCTTACTTTTATCTTTGTTTAATGTCTTGATGAAGAGATGAGGTCACGGTGTGCTTTTTTGGGTAGGAGGGTCTCACTCTAGTCCAGCGATTGGCGCTGATTCTCACTGACAATTGATAGACTATGAATTTGACCTGGGTGCCAAGATAAGTGGTGGAATTGTGGAATTCCCATGTAAGTGTGCTCCTGTGTGACTTAGGCATAATAACCCCTAAAACGATTTAGAAACCCAGAGATGGTCTTTGCTCTGTGTGTATGAGAGTGTGTGTGTGGGCGCACAAGTACTCATGCACTGTCAGGTCTGGGATAAAATGTCATCGGAACTGGCACACGAGTCTAGATGGGGACAGGAGGGTCACCTGACACTGGAGCATCACTGGGGGTTTGCTGTGACAAGAATCACTACAGACTGACACGTGCACCTACTGACAGATGTACCCAGGCTCCCTGAATGGCAATTTCAGGCAGTAAACACACAATAACTGTACAGCTGGTAGCGGTATAATGGACAGTGATATAGATCCTGTTTTGGGGGCGTGGGGTGGTGATATGGCTGATTAAACAGCAGACCACACAAGGGCTGTGTAAACTAACTCCTGATTTTTTGGGGCGCCGCACTGTTCTGTTAATTTACTCTGGCAAATCAGGTTTTCTGGACTCGGACAGAACTGCTGATCCGGGTTCAGACACAGCAGGTCTGCCAGGATGCTGTGGCGCCAGATCCAGCTGGTTCCCCTCCCCCCCCGCCCAGCACAGGGCTTTGCACAGCCCAGCCTCCATGTCTGATCGTGTGGGACACTGTATCACCTCTATGGACTGACTCCCACCACTGTTCCGGAAGCACGAAGGGAACAGCCCCAAGGTGGCCTCCTCTGCCCATGAGAGAGCTGACTGTGTCTGGGAAGTTTGATGGCCAGTCAGCTGAACCGAGCTGTAAATACTTCCAGGAGAGTCCAGTGTGTCCTCCAGATTAATCGCCAGCAGGGATGGAAGATGGGTTGAAAAAAACCCTTCGATTAATCTCCATATGCGATTGTCACAGTCTTCCAATCTTGGGTACAAGACAAACATCAGCTGGTTTCACTTTAGAGGCCTCAATTAAGTGATCTCATTAGTGCAGGCTCAGGCTGCTGACAGAGTCCTGATGTTTAATGCCTTATCGCATTAAAGGTCCATCCTTAGTAACCTGTGCAGTTGTCACGTCTTGATTGCAGAGTGTCCCTCCGGTCATGGGGACCCTGTGTACTCAGAGGATTCTTGCATCAAATAGGCTTTGCTGAAAGACAGACACAGACATCATTGCTGTCAAAGCAATTGTTCCATGGGTAATAAATTAACCACTGAAAAAATGGAGTAGCTTTGTCCGTTCCACTCGAATCAAAGCGCAGTTCTTAGTCTTTGGTCCTGTCCATAAGGAATATTGATCATGTGACCTCCTGCAGATGCCCATTGTGGAGAAGATCCGGACGATAGCCCAGAAGGTGTATGGCGCAGATGACATCGAACTGTCTGCAGAATCACAAACCAAGATAGACTACTACAATCAGCAGGTTGGTATGGTTGCCCTGCCTGACAGACTGTGGGCTTTAAGGAGGGGCCTGGTTTGCACACTGACCGTGGCACATTTTTATACTGAATAAAACAAGACAACCTTAAAGAATCAAGCTAGCCAGTGGTTCTGAACCCAGTTCTTATCAACCATCTGTGGGGGGGCGTCAAATAACAAAGAGTCGTCATTGGCACTGATGGACTTGCTTTCGTCTCGTGTGGTTTTGCCCGAATGGGGGATGTGATGTGGGGTGATGTGTAACACATGTGAGTAATGTGCGACTTGTTGGAGTGATGTGTAACTCGATGGAATGATATGTAACGTGTTGCCTGCCCCCACCCCCCCTCCTCAGGGCTTCAGTAATCTGCCGATCTGTATGGCCAAAACCCACCTGTCCCTGTCCCACATGCCAGACCGGAAGGGAGTCCCCACAGGATTTGTCCTGCCCATTCGGGACGTCCGGGCAAGCATCGGGGCTGGCTTCATCTACCCGCTGGTTGGCACGGTGAGTGGGCAAGTGGCTCCCCAAAACGTGGACGTAGGGGACGGGGTGCCCTTCATAACTCAGGCGGGGGGGTCTGGTTCCCTGGTCTGGCACACCGTGCTTTTGCATGAAAACCGTTATGATTCACGATTGAGCAGCTGTGGAGGGCCTTCTGAAAGGTGAGATTTTCCCATCATTTGGCATATATAACAACGTGAGCCTTTGAACTTGATTTAGTATGTTTTCATGCTGCTATCCGTCTATGGTACTAAATAAGAGGGGGAGAAACCGTCATGGGCGAGATTAGGACTCCGCAGAATGTGGCCCGTCTTTTGATGTTTCCACAGTTAATATTTAGCTATACGGCCCATTAATGTGGTTTCCCGAGACAGCAGATCTGCCGTGACAGTGTGTCACTCGCGACGCCGGCTGCCTTTTACATGTTGCTAATGTCATGGCTTCTCCAGCTGTCTATTGGACAGCGGCCCAGGGTGACCTCTGTCGCCGCCAGTCCCCACTTCCTGTAGCCGGATGACGTGGCCTTGGAAACACAGAAGACGTTAGACGTGGTTAGACATGGCCGTTCTCCATTTCCTGTTTGCTCCCCCGTCCTCCGGGTTGACTTCCGAGGTGGTCTTTAATAAAGCCGCTTGCTTTCTGAAAACATTTACCCAGCCCTCAGGAGTCTGACCTGCCAACTGGATCAGTTTCAGTTACAGCAGTGTTTTCTTGCTGCCGTCCCTGTTGTTTTTTTTTTTTGAGGAGGGGGTGCATGGTGGATTAGGGTAGAGGGATTCAGAGCGATGACCTCAAATCATGGCCTCGGGTCAGGGTGGGTTGGGGGGGGCGTTTCTGAAGAGCATCCTGTGGAAAATACTCCATAAGTGTGAGAGGAGACACGTTGGCCTGCTGGGTGGGGGGACAGTTAGGCTCGACATGTGCTTGTTTATATGGCGCCCCCCTGGCCTTTCATCTCGGGTAGCCCAGGGAGAACTGCCAGGGCCACTTTGAACTCTCACAACCGCAGCTACAAACCACCCCCCCGTTCTGTGACTTTGGAAGCCGGGTTGGGAAATTCAAAGGGAAGATTTCCGCTATTTACCTTGCATTGTTTCATGCGAAGGCCGGTTGGACTGAGAAATAGTGAGTTATGAGACTCAGTCAGTGTGCCGGTGTTTTTTTTCTTCCTCCTCACGGTCGGATGCTCTGAAAAGCACGAGGGGTTCGGCTTTAAATGTAAACGACCCACCGTGGATGTAATATTTGTGCAGGTCAGGGAACACTAGTAAACTGCTTTTGAATGACTGTTTTTACAGGCTGCACCGCATGCGGGTAAACCGTCGGCCAGATAAAGCGTGCTCACAAAGAGTGGTGCTGGTTATTCTCCCATTTAGCTTTGGGTACAGAATCCCATGAAGAGGAGCCCCCCCCCAAATGGACAAATCTTTGTGTGACGTTTGATTTTGTTGGCTGTCCCGCTGTTCTTGAAGCGTGATTCCCCCAGCCTGTCTCCACACTTCTGTGTCCCACCGTGGCCCCTATGGCCTCAGCTTCATCTTCCTGCATCTTTTTGAGGTAGAGCCTCCCTCATATTACTTGTAACAATTGTGTTTTGTGTTAAGAATCAGTAGGATGATGCCATTGACGGGGGGGGGGGGTTGTCAGAAAGGGAAGGTTTCAAAATTCCTCTCTCCCCCCACATCTGCGTGTTCCCAGGTACACAGCAGTTTTATCGCCAGCCCCCAGCCTATTTTGGGCCCCCCACCCATGCCTCGCCCCTCGCCGCTGGCTGACTACTGCCTTCACGCGTCTGCAACCCCCCCCCCCCCAAATGCCCTCGGTGGCGAGGGGGGTCGGTGCCTCATCCAAGTGAGCACGGCTGCGACTTTTAATTAGCGCTGCTGTGGTTCTTATCTCGGCTGCGTGTCATCCTGACCCCCCAGGTTACACTGCCCCCCTTCCCCCCCACCCCCCAGGTGGGGGGGATAATTAAGTATCCACCCTTTTGTTTTTTTTTTCCCTGAGCATTCAAACCATTTGCAAAACATCCCCTGTGATATTCCTAAAAACCAGTTATTTTGACGTTGTGGGGACCATTTTTCTATGACTGCAATATTTTTGAGATTTTTTGGTATTAACATTTCAGTGATAAGATTTTTTTTATTTTGATATATTTGTTTGTCAAGATGTGATGAACAATGAATATCAGTCTGGAATTTTGTTAAGCTCCTTGTCCTTTGCCTTTTGCGATACACCAACTTTGGTTAACTCTGTTTTATTTAGGTCCACTAACCCAGCTGCGGGGGTCATTTGTTATTGACTCTGACTCAGGGACAGAGATCGAGGGTAACTGATAAAGCCACACCCAGCAGCCCCTAGCAGGAATCGAACCTGAAACACAGTCACGGTCACATTTTGATGCCCATCCGGCATCATTGTTTTATGTTGAGTTCGTAGGACAATAGGACATTGTCTTTTAGAATAATACATAATGTTTTAGCTGGTAAAGCAGGTGGGCTTTCTCCGCAAACTCCAGCATTTAGGCTTTAGGGAAACCGTCCAGCTAAACGGTGTTCTAACCTCAGCTCACGTGCTGTTTGCGGCTGGGAGAACCGGAGGTATTTATATTGAAGAATATCTTTCACGGATTCCACGGAGCTCTTGGCCAGATTAGCATTTCATGTCAATACTTGGGGGTTTTACCCACGCTGCCGCGATCTTATCAGCTTCCCTGGAAGCCCAGCTTTCCACTCACATGGCGATAAGATCTGCACCGCTTTCCGCCGAAACGTCAGCGTTGACGCTCCGTGGAGCGAGCCTGTTGACACCGCAGCCTCCCGTTCCTGTTCCCCGACAGGTTGTTGTGGACCTGGTTGGTCTGTTGTCTGTGGCTGTGTTTGGTACGTGCCAGCATGGGTAGCCAATGCAAAGCCATTTTCTTTCCTGCAGCTCAAAACAATTTTTACTTAATTGTGAGAACAACTAAAAAATATGTGTGAGGCATGTACATTAGAAATGTCAAAGGTTTTGGACATTGTTTCCAAAAAGGTAAAGGAATTTAGATGGTAGTTTAAATGAGGAAATGGTGCTATTGGCTGAAAGGCTTAGGGGGTGGAGCTAAGGCAGGGCTACATATGCACTCTGCCAAACACTATTGTATGTTGGATTTGAATCAAGAGAACAGAACAAAAATTAGCGCAATTTACACAATGGGGCGACCGCAGCCTTAAATGGGCGTGACTGTGCTAATGGCTGCTGACAGGGAAGGTGGGAGGCCGCAGTGTGGACGATCGGAAAGCCTTGGTGGTCTGCCTTCCATCTGTCGGGGGTCCTCTCCGCGCAATTAGGCAACAGGTCAAAGACGCCATGCACCCCACACCCCTCCCCCGCACTACGGGGTCCAGGGCAGCAGTGGGCTTGCAGGATGATAGACCACTTGCAAAAACAAGAAACAGACTGTTCAGAGGCAAAGAATTAAACAAACATGTTTAAAAATTGGCAAATTAAAGTCAACTGACTGGTCAAGTGTTATACAGGAGAAAACGGGATGATTAGCCTAATGAAATTTAAGGATTAGAGGGGGGCATGTGAACAGTCATGAGTCTGGAAAACAAGCTTCAAGCCCCCCCTTAAAGTGGCCAATTCCACCCCCATGAGCGAAGCTGAGAGCTCATGGCTGAGATCCACTGTGTCCAGTGAAGTCTCTCTTCTCCTATCCCCCATTACAAACCCGCAGTTCCAACTGGGAGCTTCTTGAACATTTTACCTCAGCCATTAATGATGATTGAGAAACACACCGTTACCAATGACAGATGTGTCCTGCCATTGAACATCTGTGCAGTGCTGACCTTGGTGGGCCTTAATGATCAATGGCATCAGAAACCCTAGGAGATGTGCCACACGCCATGTCTGTGGAAAATTCAACCCTATTATCCAGATGGTAACATGCTTACTTTGTGTCACTTGATTTCAGGGGTCTTCTTTACCAAAAACCACATCAAATCACATCAACCACATCAAATCATGTTACTTAGGGTTAATATTTGTCACTCACATCAAACCACTTCCGTACAAATTCTGTTCCATGATGTGACAACATAGCTTGAGGTCAGACATTCAGGGAGGTCCATGTTAACCCTGCCCTGTTTCAGAGCAGGTTCTGGTGAAAAACCTCATCTACAGTAAGTTGGATTTATACAATAATATACAAGACCATTAACATTGCTCAAAGTCTAACTTAAACTTATATCTTGAGTGGCAATTTTGCTTATCTTGCATTCGTGCAAATTTCATCTTATTGTTGACCAGGGAACGAGGGATCTAGAGATATTATATTTTCCTCGATAACAGATGTTTCCAAATTCCAGCTGGTTATGTATGCAATCGAGCAGACGGCCTCTTTCCGGATCTTCACCCACCTCATTCACACTGTAACTAAATTCTTCTTGTTTCTTGTCAATTATTTAACACCTGTTGGGCTTCCTTCCTGCTCCGGCCGCACCACTGCATTCATACACCGCGAGTTTATTTCCTAATGCACATTCCGCAGCTTTTTTGTAGTCATTGCTGCAGGCCAGTAAAAGAATAATGTTATTTTATGCCTATGGACTTTGTCTTGTATTAATTTATAGGTTTTCTGTCAGGATCAATAAGAGCTGATAGACCATTAATTCTTTGATTTTGTATTTTGGACTTTTTTCTAATCATATTATCTTCTGTGCTGAACGCTGTCTGAAGGGTATGTTTTTGATGACTGAACATGCCGACAATTAGTCAACCTCAATGACTTTTCAGTGTCTCAAAGATGTTCAGCATGATATGGCGTCCAATGGGAAGAACCTAGAGCACAGACGTGATCCCACACACGCCAGTGGCGCCAGACCTGACTGCTGGTTGGTCGGTTTGTTTACATCACAGCAGTATGACTTTCTACAAGAGAACTAAGTTTTTCCCAGTCCAGTTATGTGATGGATCCCAGTTTGACACCATTTCACATCACAGTTAGTTTGGGACTGGTGCCGCTGCCAATCAGATTTCCCGGATTCCTCCTTCGCTCCGTTGCTCAGACGAGACACCAGAGGCGCCTGGCACTTTCCGAATCACGGCGCGGTGATAAAACTCAATAACTGCCTACAGGGTCCCCCCACCCACCAAAACATGGGGGACCTAAGTGGCGTGATAAGAGCAGGTGATTTCAAGGGAGATCGAGCGTAGCAAACATTTTGGCCAGAAGAAACCCCCCCCTGAGTCTGACATTATCAGCAGTGCAGTTTAGACTGTAAAGACAATGATTGTGTCGATTTCATTCTTGGTTTCTTTATGTTAGTGGTGTTGCCATCATACTTCACTCACCTTCAGGAAGAATGAGTTTGCAGCTCATTCATTGGAGTTTGCAGCTCATTCATTGGAGTTTGCAGCTCATTCATTGGTATTAGTCGTTAAAAGTGTAGCTGAGCTAAGATCATGGCTGTTCTGGAGATGGGGGTGGAGGGGCTGGGGAGGGCAGGTACACTGACCTTCTGTCTGTCCCACAGATGAGTACTATGCCGGGGCTGCCCACACGGCCCTGCTTCTACGACATCGACCTGGACCCAGACACCGAGGAGATCTCTGGACTTTTCTAAGAACCTCCCTCGTCGGTAAGTTCCAGACACTCCCACATCCCTCCTGGACCTGTTTCACAAATCCTTCTCTGTGTGTCTCTCAACAAGCCTGAATCTTTAATTATTCATCTGTGTTAGATGGGCGAAACCTTCCTCTCTTGCTGACTTCGCATCTCGCCAGATGCTTCTGTATGAACTCAGCCATCGATCGTCTGGGTTTTTCAAGGAATTTAATGAAAGTTCTTTGTTTTTGGATGCTGGACAATGTCAGCTTTAATTCTTCTTGTACCGCAGCAGAAAGTCTTCTTGTTTAATTAAAAGCAGACCCCAGCCAGGATATTCCACCCCCCCCCCCCAGGGACATCAGTATGATAAATAAAAACAAAGACACAGAGTATGCAGGCAAAGCGGTTAGATGTGAACGCGCTGGCTGGGTGTGCCTGCAGCTCGCCATGATTGGCCGGCTTCCCGAGCAGCATGTGATCGTCACCATGGTAAAGTCAGGGAACACGTGTTACAGGCCAAAATCTCCCACAGTTTCAGAGAGACTCTCTGCCCTTCAGCACGTAATAACAGTGTTTCTCAGACATTTTTGTCACACGGATCTCATACGTGGGCGTCTCTGTGCTCAGGTCAAAGAATTCATCCCTGTTAAACAGCCATTTCTCTCCGCTTTCCGTTTTGATATTTTAGCTATAAAGCAAAAACTGTTTAAATCGTCAGTCAGAAACATTGCAATGGCACAGCCTCCAGGATCATCCTCAACCCTGTACTGGACAGATAGCATGGAAGACAGAAGAGGGGTGGATGTACAATGTATTCCTCACCAAGCTTTTTTTAGATGATTCATGGTTGTATACACAAGGCCACAGAGGCAGACTTGCAGCTGTGGTATTTGCGGTGCCACCAGTTGGCGTAGTGGTTAGGGATCTGGATTGTCCTCCAAAAATCTGTCAGTCCCAACACTAGGAATGGCGTGGTTATTGAGAAATGGTCATAATCCCAGCGGGAAAATCCATACAAATCACCAGAGAAAGCAAAGCCGTAAGTTGGGTAAGCTTGATAATCATCTAAATAGGAAGGCGGTAGGCGAGTTCAGTACACCTGCAGGGGAGCGGCAGCACACTCAGCCATGGTCAGTCTGGCCTGGAATCTCTCAGTTATTGAAACCAGGATTCGTCACCAATATGAATTCCCTAGGATGACAAAGGATGTTGTCTAAGTATTGGGGGCCGCGGGGCTATTTCAGTTTCCTATTTTCTATGATGATGTTGGGGGGGGGGCGTCAGTTGATCATTTTTGTACCCGCCGCCTCCCTGCTTGCCCCCAGCACCCGAATAACCCCATCCCACCTTTCCGCAGGCCCCCCCCCCCCCCCCGCAGAGAAACCACTGACTGAGGAGAAAC
>JAODJW010000039.1:20320405-20333015 GCA_026777045.1 Hyperopisus bebe | reverse complement strand
CGCAGAGAAACCACTGACTGAGGAGAAACAGAACCACAACACTACAGAGCTCATCCCGGCCTCTTCTGGGGTGGGGGGTCACATGGACAGCGGCTTCATATCTCCTTTGTGTCCGGGGGGGAAATGGCAGACAGGCGTGTTCTCCATAATCCCAGCAATCTGTCAAACGAAAACACAACTCCTAAAGGTCTTATACAGTGTTCACCACAATGTCTTAACTGTGTGTGTGTGTATGTGTGCGTGTGCATGCGTGTGTGTGTGTATGTGTGTGTGTGTGTGTGTGTGTGTGTGTGTGTGTGTGTGTGTGTTTTTTGGGGGGAGGCTCTGGAGTGATAACTACATCCTGTACCAGAGGGTTCTTATACATTTCTCTACATGTTCTGAGCTATTTACATAACCAGTGCTTATATTAATGAAACCTTATGCTTGTACAAATGTTCTTAGTTACATTTATAAAAACACTTTTTAATCCAGTCCATGTGAATGAATGTCCGCTGTAGCTAGCTACTAAACCAGGCTGCCTGCTCCATTTTTTTATTGACCCTAATACCAATAAGTATGTTAATAAAGAATTTTTGTTAATCCTGGAATTTCTGGTGTTTTTTGTGGGTAAATGGCTGCTGGTTAATATGGAGAAATGCATGGATTAATTTGCTCACGCACGTACGTGGGAAGCAGGGCATCATAAAGCAGGTCCTCTTGGCTGCTCCGGAAACAGGCGAGGCTGGGTCATACCCGTGTCAGGTGCGTGTCCGTTTTATGTGCCCCGCGGGCACGCGCCTTTCTGACTGCCCTGTTCAGCACAGATCACCGCCTTCCCTGGAAACGGGCATTCTTCCCGTTCCAAGGACAACACTGACCGCTCGCCAACGCTGAGCTGAAAAACAAGTCTCAGGGAACAGACCCAGCATGTGGAAACTGTCAGCCTCCCTTTCGTGATACTCAGTGTTTTGAAATCTAATCAAATTCATTGAAATTATTTGTGTTTGGTGACCAGTCCTTCTTAATTTATTAGTCTATTTGCATTGAACTAAAACCGAAATGAATTACAAAAAAAAATCATACCTGTCAGTTAAACATTTGATTTGTTGAAATTGCACAGTTCAGTACCAAGGACAGATCTCACATATGGATTTTAGTCTTTGGATGTTAGAAGGTGTCCAGGTACTAATTCTGTAACGTTGAGGGCCTCAGGAGCACTTGTCAGGAACACAGCCGACAAAGCAGGAATCAGTTCTGATTTGTGATCAGATCTTCGAGGTGCATGCTGGGAATGGCGACACAAGTATTTTGTGAGTTATTCCCACACACAATGGACGTCCAGGCAGAATGTGTGTGTAATCCCTGCCTATTGTGTGGGTGCCCATACAGGCCATGTGAACCAACCCCACCCCCCCCCCCCCCCGAAACATTTCGAGGAAGTGCTTCGTTTGTGGATTCGAAACCCACCATTTGGCGCTGCCCCCCCCGAAACTAGTGAAAAGGTTTTTGTGTCCCACCTGACCCCCTCCACGTTATCTACCCTGCCAATCAGAACGGCGGGGTTTGGCCCCACGGAGGGCTAATGGTAATTAGCTAGCATTATGCTGGTCAGGGTTAGCCCCCAACAAACCCAACAGCAGTGGGAACAGGGGGCCGGAACAATGAGGCGGCCTGTTCCTGCGGAGTGTTGGGATTTGTATTGTAATCCTAAGCCGTCTTTGGACCCGGCCTTGTCTGGATTCGAGGAAGGGATTTAGTCTCGTTTTGGCCTAAAGACGGGCCCGAAGACTGAGAGTCCGCTGGAGTCAGGCGAGAGTGCTGATGTCAGCGGCCTGAGAGGCCTGCGGCCGCAGCGAGAGCTTCGCGTCCAGCTCTGCGCTTAAACCTCCAGGCCTGAGGCCTTCAAGCATACATTCTGTCCCAGAAGTGTATGTAGCCCGACTTCTGCGTGTCTCAGGCAAAAAGAGTCACATAGAATCGAAAAGAGAATGGCTCGTGCGCTGGATGATGCAGTGGCAGTGGAGAGAGTGTCGGAGGCGGGCCGAGAATTCACAGTGATAGGGGTAACTCCTTCGCGGGACGCGTGTTTGTAGGCAGCCGGCTATCCGCCTGGTTACACGGTTAAGGCCGGTCGGGCAGAACACTCCACCCCAACTGCCACCTCCGTTTTCATCCAGAGAGCAGTGATAACGCTGCCCCTCCCAAGAAGAACTCGGAGAACCGCTGTTTGGCACTGGAACGGAATCCAGATGTGGGCCGTGCATGTTTTCCCCCCGAACCCCAACCTCAGGACGGCCTCGCTTCAACACGAATAGCGGATCAAGGCGCAGTCACAAAAGGTCTTGGCAGCGTAACAGCTGGAACACGGTCATTCTGGTCTGACAGACCCACTTGATAAGTTACCGCACATAGCTTGGTTTGAGAAAAAGCAAAAAAATAATGGATCTGATTGAAATGGAAAAACAAATTAACACGTTCCGTCTGCGTGTCCGCTATGTTTTTAGGGATAAGAAAAAAAACACTGGCCATAATTTGAATTTCGTCTTGAATAACTGGGTAATAGAATAATATCAGGTATCTGCTATCAGGAAACTGACTTAATTCACTCTGATTTATTCCGGATCCATTTAGTCAAAATTTGCTCGGCGCCCAAGTGGACTGGAGAGTGTCCGTGTTTTGCATGACAACCGTGACGATTTGACCCTGAGCGCCAAAGAACGCCTGTCGGCTGTTTCTCTGGCTGCTTTCTTTTGATGCTCCCTGGGGGCAGAAGGCAGGACCCGAAATGTGTGGCCTAATTCACGGGGAAGGAAGTTATTGTGTGTTTCTGGCTGCCATGTCACAGCAGTGAATCAAACTCCATTATCCAGCTAGTGACACGTAGATTCATATTCCGCGTCCCTCACGACATGACGGTCAACCCCCCACCCCCTGTTTTGGGTCAGAGACTGTGGGCAGAGGCACCTGGTACTCGTGCCAAAGGAAACCGAGCTTTGCAGAGAGTTTGGTGCCAGAGGTCATTGAAATGGTTTCCTCTTCCTTAAGGGGACAGCAAGGCTGGTTGGAAATGGCATCACATGAGAGCAAAGGGTCAGTGACTCAATGCCACTTAATGGATACTCTGGCCACTTTCATATAATTGGCTTGTGTTATTTGCTACACATGTTTTGTCTTACTCGTGCCCTGCGGGGTGGCATGTGAGTCAGTGGGTTAGGAGGCTGTGCCTGCAATCGGAAGATCACAGGATCCAATCCCCAGGCTGGCTGAGCAATGCTAAGTGTGGGCCCATAACCCCCAGCCCCAGAGGTGCTGCACTCTGGCTGACCCTGCGCTGTGACCCCCAAGCTTGCTCTCACCTGTATAAGCGGGTTACATGTCTCATGGAGAGCAAGATGGTGTAAGCGATGGGGATCAATAAGATCACTATTCTATTCTACTGCTTTTCAGATACGTAATCCCAACAAAAGGTGGTGTAGTCAGAGGCATAGCTAGACATTTTGGGTCCCTTGCAAATGTGCCTCCATAAATTTAGCATGACATGGGGGGGGGGGTGATGCTCCCACCCTCTGCCTGGGTGGAGGTTGCTTGTTATCACTCTGTCGGGTGGCTCAGCTCCATGTACTCTGGGTCCCTCTCACAGACCAAGAAACATGATAAATAATAAAGCGACCTGTCATCCAGGCCAGGGTGGATGGATGGATGGATGGATGGAATGAAATCGATGTGTGTACTACATACTTAACAAGCGGACTGACAGTCAGATCTCTCCGGTGTTTCAAAAATGGGCTTCTTTTAACTTCTGATGAAAGTCTAATCCCTCATCCCATAATTCAGTTATTGATGGGTTGTGCCCAAGAAGCGTAACCCCCGCCCATAATCCCTGTTCACTGGGTTAACAAGCCAGTTTCTTATATCCGTCATCCATGCTTCACTATACATACTCTGTGGTCAGGGCATATCTGCAGGCAAAACCTTATTTGACAAACCAATTCAAATGTATAAAAAGCTGTTTCAATCTTGAATTAAAAGAAACCAATTGTAGCTGTAGGTGATTATGGAAACTGTATTTTTAAAATACAATTCCACACATTCCAATGTGAAATAACACCCAGCTTCCATGTCTGTTTATCCAGTGCAAGGCACCCATCCCAGTAAGCACAGGTCAACGAGCAGCCCGGATGGGATGCCAGTCTGTCTCAGGGCACCCACAGTATAGGCAAAGAGAGTTATCAGTTCAGCTAACTGTGTGTTTTTGGACTGCACGATTAAACCCACATAATCACAGCTGGGTTCAAATCCCTCGCCCTTGAGGTCTGGGGCTGTACTGATAACCACTACACCCTCCCGCTGCTACATCATGGGCTTTAATATGCTATATGGGCACCCCTGTGAATTACACAAAACAGCTGACTGCAACAGAAAAACAAAGAAAGTATGGTTTTCGGTTAAAGTATGGGGTTTAATTATATCTTTCTAAGTTAGCAGGTTAACGATTAGTACGTTTCCAATAAAACTGACAAAGTGAATGATATTGCTATTTGTTTTGTAATTAGGGTAGAAATGTGACCTTTAGACATACAGTGTAGGGGGCTACTGTGAGCATGTGGTAAGTCCAGCTGGGTTACAAACTGGCTGGGGAGTGTAATTCTGCATGTGGATGTGTGTGTATGTGCACTGCAATGCAGTGGCATTCCATCGGGGCGCAGTCTGGCCTTCTGCCCTGTGCTGCCTGGGATTGGCTGCTGGCCGTCGACAACACTGTGCAAGAAAACACCTTGGAAGACAGGTAGATGGATCTCACCTACTGGCTCATTAACCCAATGGAAACAAAGTAACCAATTAGATTTTAGTTAATCTGAAGGCAACCCCGCCCACTGCGAGTACCGAAGTCTCAGTTTCTCATTGCATTGTGCTCCGTAACAAAACTGACCATCAGGATCTACGTCTTCCGTCAGATTCCCTGGTCGCTCCATCTGACTGCGCAGTAATTCAATAATCCCCAGTGAGCTACTGCAAAGCACTGTAGCAGCTGCTGGTGATGCTGTAACTATTTTTCATTGGCTGCTTCCTTGTTTCCAAATGGTGACATCACTTCCTAGTTAACCGTGAACCTTTTTTCCAGAACTCCTCTGCTCATCCGGAAGCTAACCGTTACCCCAACAGCCTCTTCAGTCACTCTCTGGAGATCCATATGGGGCTGATATGAAGCCAATATCCAAGCATTTCTGTACTTGTTTTGCATTTCAGCTAAAGACAAAACCATCCATCATTATTCAAATATGTCATCACAGAACTGTGAAACCTGATTTAATCTCCTGCTCAAGGGCTGTTGACACGATATATTTAAACCATTTTAGCATTGTTTGCATTTTTGTTTTTCTTTATATACTTTATACTTTTTTCAGCTTATTTGATTTTACTTGTTTGCTAATCGCTTAAAAGTAACCCTTAAGTCTGCTTCAGAAGACAGGTTGTATGCACTGGTGTTTAAGGGCAAGTACATAAGATAGGAAGTTGATTAAAGTCAAGCATTCATATACACAAGCTAAAGTTTTGGCTTCCGCGAGGGTCCCTGTTGCATTTCCCTTTCACCAAAGTACAATAACCAGAACAGTTCAGATGAAATTCTCAGCTCTAAAATGGATTTTAAACGCTTCGTAAACAACGCAAAAATATGTCTTGTCTGACGCCCTTAATAGGTCTGGTCTAATACGAATCTTACACATATACATATCTAATACAATTTGCATCCGTAAATTAAAATTCTTATAATAAATCCTTATAATAGAAAATCTGATCTTTTAATATCTTTTCGCAATACATTGTAATTAACTTACTCTCTGCTGGTTAGTATGGTGCATGATGTCCAAACAACCCAGAAATAGTAATAATGTGTTGTCTGCACATGTTTCCAGGTCCCCATTCTCGCTTGTCCTTTGATGCCGCAAGGCGTGCCAGTGACCTGTACATGTGATAGTGGCTGGGGGCGGGGGGGAGGCGGTGGTTTCCTAAAAGAGTTTGCAGGGAGCTCGTTTGCATCACTTGAGCGCCTGAGTATCCCTGGAGCGGTCGGCAGATACATTTCTGGCGGTGGGGATAAACCGTGTGCCTTAGACGTTGCTTTGTCTGCCGGACGGGGGGAGGCTGCGGTACTGAATCATGGGTGCTTCAGCCTCTGCGAGACGGAACGGCGAGGGTCCCGACGATGCGACAGCCGGGGATCAAAACGTGGAGGCGGTGGAGGTGCAGGAGGGGGAGGACGCCGATGCCAAGGTACGGTGCTGCGGGACAGGCTTTTTCTCGAAGTAATGCGCGTTTTGGAAGGAGAGAGGGGTCAAAATAGATGTCATTTAACATAAAAAGTCTGGGGCGCCTTACTGCTAATCACATGAATTTAAGTGCATCCGATCTGCACTTAAAAGGCGCAAAAACCTTTGCCTCTGCCCGCGTGATGCCTTAAAAACTGCGTCTCGGAATTGCTGTCAAAGCCCTTTCTGTGCTGCCAGCGGCGGTGCAGAAGCGGCCATGGTGCCTTACGAGAGGCGGGTACTGATTTTTTTGCATTCTTCATTTATTTATTTCATTTTATTTTTTTGCTGCGTAACGATAAGGAGTTGGGAGCACAACTCCGCTTCCGCAGTAATAAAAGAAGGATTTACGGAATTACAGTGGAGGTCAGAGAGGCAAACATAACCGTAAATGGAAAGTAATGATCTTGATCATATGAAACGTTTATACAGCCTGCCTATTTTCATTTACTTATTATTAATATTATTACTACTAATAACACCAATACTACTACTACTAATAATAAATTGGAATCAATATAGCGAAGAAAACAACGGATTTTTGTAACACATCCTTGGCACTGTGACGTGTTGACAGATGTTTATCTGATCGTATTAGGCTACAGTATAGCCTGTGCATTATTTGTGTGCAGTAATACACTTTTTCGTATTTATAAATGGAACATAAAATAAACACACGAAAAGCAAGTTAAGCATCGTCTTGATCTAAAAGTTTTTAAATGTGTTTTGTGAACTCTGCAATACAGACGTGAACGGGGGGGGTGTGAAAATCACATGGCACCACAAGGTATCCAGATCAACTCACCATAATTAATTAAGCGCTGCCTTGACATGTGGCCTGCGTGAATTATGCAGTTAACATGAAAACCACATTTCATGTAACCTGTCAGTGTGTAAACATGAAAACAAACGAAAGCAGGTGGGCGGCGTAAGTCATCGGAGCCGGATATCTGCAAACCGGCGATCAGGTAACGGGGATCCCGGTAGAGAAACGGCGCGGTAAACCTGCGGGACACGTTTGTTTTTGCCAAGGCGCCCTGAATAAGCCTTTTGTTGTGCTTGTGTAAAAGGACTGACTCCGACTTCATCAGCTCAGCCTGCGCGTTTGAGATACTGAGCACTGCTTCAAAAACACGGACCTGTCTGACTACAAGCTTTTAGCTATAAACTTAATGATCTGCACCGTTAAAACTGGCAGTTATCCCAGCCTGTGCCTTCTATAACAGCTGCTGTAGTACGCATTTGCGGTTGGACATGTTGTAAACAGCCATACAGCCTACTTACAAAATAAAAACAATTCTCATTATAAGCAGAGATGAACTATAATTCCTATAATTGACGGAGAGATGAACGCTATAATTCCTTAAGTTAAATGGGCAAGCAGTAGAGGTCAGGCTATGTGTTCATAACCTGACAGTAGTTGTGTAAGTCCAAGAAAAGACCCAGCTTCTGTGTGATACGTGGTGTGAAATATTGAACTGAAACAGCCAGCTGTAAGGTACGGCTCTAAATTGCTTCAGGTAACAGTGTCAGTAAATAAATATCAAAAGATGATCCTGAAGGTCATATACGCCATGGCAGAGTGTGTACAAGCCGTTTAAAGGTCTTGCCTTAGCAGGATGGGGTCCGAGTCGTCCCTAAGAGGAAGGTGTTGGAAACGTACATTTCAGTCGAGGGGTAGTAGAGTGTAGTAAGAAATGTTTAGGGTATTGGAAATGCTCACTGAGTGCTAAAGGGCCACTTCAGCTTATCACTTAATGGTTATTTTAAGACAGGCCTGATTGCTTCTGAAGTGCGTGCAACGGTGTTACTTAGTGAAACTAATAGTCGGTTTTCACAAAATAATGTCTTAGTTCACTCATGGTTGTTTGAGCAACGAAGATAGTGTGGCGTTATTGAAATTGCGTTTTTGTTTGTATTGTATGTACAGTTGGATGTGTATAGGGTAAAGCTTATACTTGTGTACAAAGGTGACATCTCCCCAGTGTTGGTTGAAAGACTAATTGCCCAATAAGCCACATATCTGCCAGTTCAGTCCCCGTTCAGGGTCACAGGTGTAACAGCTACATAAGGAACTGTGGGAGGCATGTGCCAGCAGGGGTGACGGCAGAGATACGAACCCACAACGAGCTCAACTCCGTAGCCACTGTGTCATTTTGTGGGTTGTGAGTTTTTGTCTGGCTCACAATCCAGTGCGTTTGGTAACCGCTGGCTAGATTACGCCGTGTCACTGAGCACAGAACTGGAATTTCCGATATAACGTGATCAGGAGGGGGTGGGCGCCATTGTTGCCTCATACCCCCAGGGTGTTACGGTTTGAAATCTCACCCCCGCTCCGTGTGCGTGCAGTTTGCATGTTCTCCCTCTGTCATTAGGTGCCTATTGTCTCTGAAATGCCCATAGTGTGTGTGTATATGTTTGCATGAGCCCTGTTCCCAGATTTGGTTCGATCGCAGTGTTGACCAGAGCCTCTGGTGCAAAACACAATAAGCGTAGATGCTTTAAGTTTTCACAATTCCCAGAACATTTTCACCGCCAGTCACAGTCTTCCTCTGGGGGCAGTGGTTTCCTCCCGCTGTCTGGAGAGATGCCATTAGGCTGATTTGTGCCTCTGAATTGCTTATGCTTGTGTGCGTGTATATTTCCTGTGACGGGCTGCCAGTCAGACCAGTGTGTGACCCAACATTGAGCCCTGTGCAGGCTGGCATGGGCTGTCACACCCTCGTACCCCTAATCAGGATAAGCATTTGGAGCGTAGATGTATTCAGGAATGTTATCTTCAGTGACTAGAATATATTGTATTTGCTTATTAGAATTGAAACTAAGGGCTTAACTTGGAAAAATAGCACCATTGATACCAGGTTGTGGCCAAGAATTCATTCCAATCCGTTACAGAAATAAACATTTTTCAAGCGATATTTTACAGTTTACAGAGAAAAGGAACAGTTTATTCAGGACAAAAAAGCTTCTTTGTTACTGTATTGCTAAACTTATAATTCAGAGCATTAGCAAACAGGAATGGAATTATAAGAACATAAAAAATTTACAAACGGCCCATCGACCTAGTTTGGGGAGAACTTAACTAATAGCTCAGAGTTGTTAAAATCTTATCTAGCTCTGATTTAAAGGAACCCAGGGTTTCAGCGTTCGCTACACTAGCAGGAAGACTATTACATATTCTAACTACACGCTGTGTAAAGAAGTGCTTTCTCAAATTCATTTTAAAATAGCCATGAGTTCTAGTATTTAAACTAATATTGAAATAGCCATTGGGCTGAACAGCATCCAGACCTGTTAGAATCTTATATACCTGGATCATGTCCCCCTTAGTCTCCTTTGCTCGATTCTTGCTTTCGGAGTAACACCGATGTGTTTTGTAAGGGTGACCTTGTGGGTCCGCGGACAGTCTCATGCCTCTGGGGCTGTTGGCTTGATTGATTCCCCTCCCCTGGAAGTTTTTGTGGGTTTTCTTTCGATATTCCAACTTCCTTCAGCAGGAAAGGCATGTGTTTTAAGTGCGTTGATGTCTCTAAATTATGTGCAGCACTGTCCGTCTGGATTGCTCTTCCAGAGGGAGCAAAAATGTGGACTGGCAGGGAGCTTGGAGGGAGTAAAAATGTAGACTGTCTGGCAGGGACCTGGGAGGGAGCAAAATGTGGACTGTCTGGCAGGGAGCTCGGTGGGAGCATAAATGTAGACTGTCTGGCAGGGTGCTCGGAGGGAGCAAAAATGTGAACTGTCTGGCAGGGAGCTTGGAGGGAGCAAAAATGTGCGGTTTCTGGCAGGTAGCTCTGAGGGAGCAAAAATGGGGGCTGTCTGACAGGTAGCTCTGAGGGAGCAAAAATGTGGACTGTCTGGCAGGGAGCTTGGAGGGAAAAAAAATGTGGGCTGTCTGGCAGGGAGCTTGGAAGGAAAAAAACGTGGCCCAGCTGTGGGTCCCTGAGGACCGGATTGGGAAATGCTGCCCTAGTATGTATCCAGATCTGTGCTTCCTGTTGTAGACTCCAAGCTCACCATGACTCTAATCTGGACCACTGATCATAGAAAATGGTGTCTGTTATAGGGACGTTTTGCTTTTATTCTGTTTTATCTTTCATTGCAACTGGAGTGATTCACCATGGAATGTACTGCCTGACGCTGAATATTAAATATCTTTGCGTGCCAAAGTTGTGACTTCGGTGCCAATTGCTAGGTGGGTGTTTCTAATTAAGGTTCTAATTTTTTTATGGATGATGTGTTGGGACCGTGGAACAGCCTGGTTCAGTGCAGGTGTTTATCTGATACAGGGACAGTAATCACTTAGATTAATGTAGTAGGAGTGTTAATCCAGTTCTGCCATAATACAGTTATTACTTCTGCTAGGCCTTCTAATGGGCAAGTGTCATAGTGATCGATCAGATGGGTGTGGCTTAAAGCAGTGTTTCTCAAACCCGTCCTCGGGGTCCCCAGACGGTCCACGTTTTTGTTCCCTCCCAATGCCCTTGGATTGCATGGGTCAGCAGGTCATGTTAGACGTATATAATGTGTACAGGAGGTCACATGATTTGTAGCTCACTTATGCTGGAAGTCACATGACCTGTGGTTCATTTATGCAGGATTCCCTGCAGCGTGAGTTCAGTTGATGGGTAGAGCACATAAACACAGGATATTCCTGAATCCTGCATCTGTGGTACGCTGAGGTGCTGATTATAGTGTCGGGATTAAGGATTAGGGAGTGACCCATGCTGAAGACCATAACCCAAGCTCTTCATGCAGTTATCCTTTGGAGCACTGTTTCCCAGTCCAGTCCTCGGGGACCCGCATGTTAATAATGTGGACTGTCTGGCAGGGAGCTCGGTGGGAGCGAAAACGTGGACTGACTGTGGGTCTCCGAGGAGCGGATTGGGAAACAACGCTTTGGAGACAGGCATGCTGTCAAGTTCTGGGAAATGGAAACTATTCCCAACTCTCCTGTCCTGTCCCTGTTTGGGTCTGTCGCTGCCAGATGGTCAGAAGCTCAGCGATTCACATTCTGGTCCTGCTAATTTAGAGAAGTTAATAAGTAATACATATTATGTTACATGTGATGAATTATGAAGTCATTGTTAGTATTTAACTGTGTTACATTGCAAATGAGTTATGAAATGAATGTGAAATCACTCAGCATATCTGAATTTATAGGGTTTTTTCCCATTAGTGGTGTTAAAAACACTGTTATTTCCAAGGCCCCAGAAGTGCTGTTTTATCAACACACTTAAGGTTGACCCCTGTAGCTGGGGGCCGTGAGGAAGTGAAGCCCACACCCTGGTGGTTCTGATCCTGGCTGAGGCAGTCTGGGCCCTGGGTCCCGGGCATGGACCCGGCAGCGAAAGCGTTAGCATGGCCGCTGTGCCGTGGAGCCCTTCGTTGGAGATGCAGCCGATAAACATCCTCTCCGGCGGGCTGAGGAATGCGAGAAATTCCCCTCTCGCTGTTGGAAAGTAGGTCAGTGGCAACGCAGTGCAGCACTCTTGGATGGTGCGATTTGGACGACCCCACTTACCTGTCCCATCTGCCTGGGGACGGCTTTGGCTCTTAGGGACACCACAGACTGTGGGTAAAGTGTCCCCCCGTTAACTGCGGCACCCTCTCCCTTCGTTTATGCCCCGAAGGACCTCGAGGCGTGATTGGAAGGTGACTCCTGTTTTGGCCAATGACATTGAGCTCCAGTTCTGTCACTCATAGAGTAGCCCTCAACAGAAACAATACCCTTTATTGGATAGAGATGCATGATGGGGAAAAAATCTTTCTGAAGACACATCAGGGCTTGGTTCTGATTGATTAGTCGGTCTTTTGCTTTCTTCTTAATGGATGCGCAGAATGTGTGTTGAGAATGCGCATCCATGGATGGGCAGAGTCATCTTATGTAAGGGAGTTGCAGGTTACGTAATAGGCCACGGTCACCGTCGGCCCAGAGTGCTTTGAGGACCAGCCCAAACCTGTGGCAGGGGACGGGAGCCCACCGGGGGCTGGCCGCACGCAAACAGAGAGCCCATTGAAGGCGGGCATGTCGGACAGCCCCCTGGGCAGAAGGGGGCGGCGTGAGCGGGGCGGGCTGGGACAGGAAGCCAGAGACCGGGGGCCCCTCACCAGCCTGGGGATTGTGGGATGAAGGGGGTGGGGGGGCTTTGGGGCCTAACAAGGGTGACAAAATGATGGATCAATGGGGACATTGTGTCCGGGACCAGAAATAAAGCAGGACTGACGTGAGCATTTGGTTTTGAAAGTGAAATCTGTCCACTGAATAGAGAGCAATGTAAAGGGCTGCAGGGGGTGGAGCATCCCCCCCCCCCCCCCCCCCC
>JAODJW010000039.1:20283749-20298302 GCA_026777045.1 Hyperopisus bebe | reverse complement strand
CCCCACCCCCCCACCATCTATACCTGGGCAGAGGATTGCGACCACCCCCCCTCCAAAAAAATAAAAACTCCTCCACCCCAGCTGAAGCTAGGCTTCCAGGCCACATGGGGTGTTCACAGACACAATGGGAAGGAAAGGGGGCGGGGCAAAGGCTTCCCTTTAATGATCACATGATAAGCTTTGTCACTGTGCCATAGACGGGCTCCGGGTAGGAAAGGGAGGGAAGGCCGGCCCACAGCTCTGCAACCACTTTCAACGGCAGAGAGCAGCTGAAACCAACAGGGGGCGGACGGGGGTGGGGTGGGGTGCTGTGGGGGGGGGGGAACCCCCACTAATGGCATGTATGTCAGTGGGGCAGTTGAAAAGCTGCAGTAGGTGGCTGTTCCCTCAGAAGCAGAGTCTGTCGCTGGCCGCTGCATAAGCTCGCCGTTAACCCTCCACCCTGTACGCCACAAAGCGGAGCCTGACGTGAGCGAGGACGACAAGGAAGGGCACGCCGCTGGCAGCCGAGAACCTTAACAGAGCTTTAATTAAAAAAGAAAATACTTCGCATTTTTCTTCTTTTTCACTGACTGTTGGGAGGAAGAAACTTATATTTATCAATGCTGGGGACAATAACTCTCACAGGTAAGACATGGTTTGATAGCACTGGAATTTGCTCGCTGCCGGAACAAGGAGATGCTAAGGTTTACTAAGCAGATGTTTGCTGTGATTGTCCACTGTAAGTTTGGCATAAGCTTTATATATGGTTACTAAGTAGTTTAAAGAACAGCCGAGTTGTAACCCTAAAAACCGCAGTCGGTATGAAGCAGCTGAAGACTTTGGTGGTTTCAGGGTGTGGTTTATAGAATGTTTTACAGCTTCTCTCCTGTACATCTCTGCTGCTTCTCTATTTCTCTGCGGCCCCTTTGATTTATCAGTGCAATTTCTCAGGGTGACTTGAGGTACTTTTTAAATAGTTTTAAGTTTGAAGACTGTTCATCTAAGGCTTTGAGACCATGGAAAGTCACTAAACTTTGCATGCCTGTGGAATATATTATTAGAAGAGAATATCTTTTTTGTCATTGTGCATTTACAGCCTTTACAGCAACTTTATATGCTTCTTCTACAAACGCTACATTTTATATATAAAAACAATAATTATTAAAAAAGTGAAATTAAATGGGTCACTGCTTCCCTACATATATATAATGTCATTATTCCCACTCTAGATATGAAATTAGCAAAGCAGTAACCCGTTTTATTTCACTTTTTAAATCTTAAGTCATTATTAGGTCATTATCGCCACTCAGGTGACAATACAAGCCTGTGTATGTACTGAAATGTGGAGAGTTAGAGCGTGCTGTTACACAGCAAGAGAGCGCACGTCTTAAACCTGCTCATCAAAGTTATGGTCCCACTCTGACGATGGATGATGTTTAACATACTTTTTTTTACTGCCATCTTAAATCAGCCATTAATGACGACAACATTTAAAGACCATGTTTGGTCTGCCTGGTCTCTGGGGAACTGCCCGCTTGCCAGTTGGCGAGTGCAGTGCTGAATGTGTAATTGATTGTGAAATAGCGACGTAATCGTAATCGAATCGGGGAGTCGCCGTGCGCGGGAGGGAGGCTCTGATTGTGGCTGTGTTTATAATCAGCCAATGCCCAGCCTTTGTTAGCATTCATTCATAATTATCTAACTGTATAAACAGGTAAAATGGAAGCCCCATATGGTAATGAAAATAAAACGTTTTCTGTAAACAAGTTTAGAGTGATGACACTTCACAGGACCACACCTGACTGAGCAGACCTGCCCAAGTGGGTTCCTTCGGTACAGCCAGAGGCAAAAAAAACGGCATGGGGCTCTGAGGACCTCTCCCACACGCCTCACTATTGTGGCGGTTTTTTGGAACCTCTGGTGTTCTTCTTACTCCTCACCCAATCGGCATGTTTGCTCTGTTGCCCCTCTTGTTCAGTCCTCGTTCGTGTCGCCAGCCGTTATCCACAGTTGTAATACTGTCAGGGCAGGAATTCCTCCCTAAAGAAACTGCTGTTGTTTCCCTCATAATAAATATCAACTCCGCGGTCCATAAAACAACAAGTTAATGAGCCCCTAGCTTTTCAGATTTACCATCCGGGTCAAAGCACTCCCTTATCTCTTCAAAGTGCTGTTTGCTTGTTTTATAGTCTGGCTTCTTTAGTTTGTGTTCGGCTGTTTGCCTATCAATGGGCTGGCATGACAAAGTAACAACTATCTTAATAATGGCAAGTATGCGTAAGAGTGACTATAGCTTGCAAGGGGGTGCTTGAGGGGCGGGGTCCTGCCTTGGTTACACTCGGGCGTCTAGTAGATGCCTGTGGGGAGGGGCCTGCCTCATAGCCGTTACTGCAGGCTCTCCCACATTTTTTTTTTAAATCGTGGTTTGCAGTAACCCGGCCATTGGACAGCTGTGGTCCACCCCTGGTTCTGATACTCATGGTAGGACTTGAGAACTGGCTGGGCCAAGAACGGGCGCACAGGACAACTGTATCTGTTATGGGGGGCAGGGGCGAGGACAGAGGCGTCTGCAGCTGTGATGCGGGGGTCTGCGACAGAGCCGAGGGGATTCATTTCAGAATGCCAGTGGTCCTGGTAAGGTTCAGTCCTCCAGTTTGTTTATCCACAGAGCTTACAGCTCCATGCCTTAATTGTTAGTTTGCCTGGATGTTTTGCTGAGGCTTAGCCCCCCCCGTCTGTGCCTCGTCAGTCAAACCACTGAGCTGCTTTCTGAGAATAATTCAAAAGCGCCTAAAGACACAAAGCTGCCGCACCATGTGACCAAGGTACCTAACACCTATTAACCGTAGCTGGTATAGATTATAAATTTAGACAGATAATTAAACTATGGAACCAGAGCCCTTTATAAACAGCTGCAGTACCAGAAAGTGCTTTGACTTTTAGGTGTGAGACTTAAACAAAGACTTCAGGAATTACACTGTTTGAGCATCACTCAGTGATTTCAATTATAAATTAAATACTTGCTGTTTGCACAGAACCTCTCAGATCAGTATTTTCTTTATAAGAAAGGTTTTATTTTGGTTGCTTTTCAGGTTAAGGCTGAGGAATTTTAATTGCGGTGTGGTGAGTGCCATTGTGCAAAATCACACAAAGGGTCCTATAGGGTTAAATGCCACACAAAAGGGAGATGGTGAATATGGTTAGGTGTTAATTATGTGGCCGTAGCCTCATAGTCAGTTGAGTGGTAGACCAGTTTGCGAATTGGTAACTGGTCGGAGATTAAGGATGTGTAAGGTGATATTCGGAGAATTTGTAATTGTGGAATTCTTGGAATTTGTGTGTTTGGGTGGTGGGGGGTCAGAGGTAGGGGTGGGGGCTGGTCGCCGTGGGAACTCAGATAGAGACCCAGATGTGAGTGTTTCCTTGTTCTGTGGGGATGAGGGGCGGGGGGGCACAGGGTCTAACAGTGCAACCTACAAACCCCACTGTCAGTCCTCTTCTGCCTCACCCCCCACATCCTTCTGCCTCACTCAAAACATTATTTTTACTAGATCAGTCTGAATAGTAATCAGATTAATCAGACTGCTTTTCTTTGCGGCATGAATGTAAACTGTTATCATATATGAGCATGTCTATGGTTTATGGCATTATTGGTATGCATCTCTTACATATCACCTATGAGTGGCACTGTTTTGACTTTTACTCCTTACTTACAGCACTTTATGTGTTTCTGACACCTTTTTGATATACAACCAGCAGAAATGTAGTGGAGATGCATATTGTGTAAGAGTCACAGTGCTGTTCTCGGGACCTGATGGGTTTTCTGCTCAGTATGAAATCAGCCTGAGTGTCTGCATGTACACCAGTGGGTCAGAAGCTGGGTGTGGGAAGTGGAGAAAGCAAACATGAAATAGTGCAGCTTCAGCTCATGAAAATTTTAGCAGCTCAAGACTTCTTCTGAGTATAGCAGACCACAGTTCCTGTAGCCCCTGCAGTTACCTTTCTCACTCTACCAGTCAGAACAAAAGAGGTAAAGAGACACAAATGGCTCCATTGCGCATTCAGACTAAAAAGGAAAAAAAATGAAAATATAACTAAGCATCAAATTGATAGGCTTAGTAAGGAAGTGAGGAAGAACGAGTAAGCTATGTAGTGTGACTTGTGATGATGTGTATTAGTAGAAAAAAAATCAAACCAATACTTAATTACTTCATTACAAAATTAATGAAATTATTTAATTCATGGAAAAAAATATGCAGCTTTGAATGTAAACGGTCGATTTCTTTCTTTTTTTCTGTTGCAGTTGGTCAGGCAGATGCCGAGACTGAGAAGGAGGATGCGCCAGAAAATATGGAGGAGCTCAAAGGAGAGGCAGTTCCACAGGTAGAGGTAAAAAAGCAGGAGGAGGACTCAGCCGGAACAGATGAGCTAACCTCGGTGGACAAGGTAGGAGAAGAGGAGAAGTCAAGTGAAACGAATGAGGTGGGATTCAAGAAGATCTTCCGATTTGTTGGGTTCAAGGTCACACTGAAAAAAGACAAGAATGAGAAGAATGACCCCGTGCAGCTGCTGACGGTAAAAAAGGAGGAAGGCGAGGCCAGTGCTTCTGATGTTGCCGAGGAAGCTGCTACTGAGGAGCCCAAAGAGAAGGGTCTCATTGAAACTTCCAAGGAGAACGGTGTTGTTGAGGAAGATAAGAAGGAAGGTGCTGAGGAAGAATCCACTGAGAAAGGCGCTACTGAAGAAATCAAGCCAGAGGAGAAGAAGGAGACACCTGAGGAGCCACAAGCTGAGGAAGCGGGAGCTGAATCTCCCACAGCTGAGGAGACCACAGAAAAATTAACCACAGATACTGAGGAGCAGGCTGTTGAAACAGAGGAACCCACTGAGGAAGTCACTTCTGAGAAAGAGAGCGAAGCACCAACTGAGTCCCAGACCAGCCCAGTCCAGGAAACACAGTCCCCACTGAAGAGATTCTTTACACAGGGCATCTTCTCCAATTTGCGGAAGAAGACGAGTTTTAAAAAGACCAAAGAAGAGGAGCTCCAGAAGGAAGTGGCCATCAAAGAGGAAATCAAGGAGACGGCCGAGGAAACAACCGAATCCCCCAAAGAAGGAGAGGAAACAATCGAGGAGACGATGGCTGAAGCTCAGCAGAAAGAGTCAACCAGCGCAGAGGAAAGCAAGGCCGAACTCCTCCCAGAAGTCCCAGATGCTGTGGTGGAACAAAAGGAGGATGAGATCAAAGCTGAGATTAATGTGGAAGCTGATTCTCCTCAGACCACCCCGGAAGAGGTTGCAGAATCATTGCCAACTGAAGGTGCTGCCGATGTCACTTCTACAGAGGCACAGGCTGAAAGTTCTGTTGAAGGTCAGGCAAATCAGGAGGAGGTCCTTTCTGCAGAAGTTCCCGCTGCAATCACAACGGAAGCAGAACTCCTATCCTCCCAAGAAAAAAACAAGGCCCAGGGAAGTCCGTTGAAAAAACTCCTCACGGGGTCCGGATTAAAGAAACTTTCCTCCAAAAAACAGAAAGTAAAGAAAGAAGCTGAGGCCAAGCTGACAGAATCTGGGGAGCATGTTTCTGAACAGCTTCAGTCATCCTGTGAATCTGCCGAAGGACAGAAGGGAGAAAGCTCTCCTTCCTCCCCAGAGGAGTCAGTAGAGCACATCATTGGGGAGCCCGGACAAACAGAAATGGCTTCTGAAAACGAAGGTGAAGGAGATAAGAAAAAAGACGGCATTCTTCCATGGGCCTCGTTCAAGAAGTTGGTGACACCAAAAAAGCGTGTCAAAAAGTCATCGGACAGCGAAGATGATGCTCCCGAGAAGCCCAAGTCTGCAACGTTGTCCTCCACAGAAAGTGCTGTCTTTGTTGAAAAGCAAGAAGAGCCAAAACCTGCTGAGGAGGAGCAGAAGACCGAACCCTGCACAGAAGAACCAAAAAAGAAGATGGATACATCTGTGTCTTGGGAAGCCTTGATTTGTGTTGGATCTTCCAAAAAGAGGGCCAGAAAGACCTCTGACTCAGATGAGGAGACTCCAAAAATAGAGGAAGAACAGCCAAAAACTGCAGAAGCACTGCTTGGAAGTTCTCAAGAGGCAGATCATGAAAATTTGACATCATCCCCTGAACAGGCTGGGAGTCCATCAGAAGGAGATGGAGTCTCAACGTGGGAGTCCCTGAAAAGGTTTGTTACCCCACGTCGCAAAGTGAAGGCGGAGGACAAGGCTGAGGAGGCCACTGCTGGTATCACCTCTGAGCAAATCTCAGACAGTGAAATTCCCAAGGAAGAATCCTCCTTCTCACTTAAAAAGCTGATCCCTGGGCGAAGGAAAAAGAAATCAGATGGAAAGCAAGAGCAGGTCTCGTCCGACGAGGCGGGGAAATCTTTGGGTTCAGCCGAGGAGGACTCTGACACACCTGCTGTGGTTCCGTTATCAGAATATGACTCTGAACAAGTTGAGCAAGATAATATTGCTTCAAAGGACACAGTAGCAGCTACAGAACTGCCAGCCAGCACTACTGAGGCTGAAGAATCAAAACAAGAGACCACAGTTCCAGAATCTGAGGGAGAGAAACCCATCGATGCCGTGCCAATCACTGGACCTCAGGTCAAAGCTGTGGCTGATGCTGAAGAACGACTACCATCCTGGATATCGCCAACAGCTGTGGCGGACATTCAAGAAACAACAGAATGCATAATTAAACAGCCACTAAGTGATATACCAGAAGAAGGGGACACCATAGCCACACCCAAATCCACTGCCGAGGAAGCTTCCCGTGATGACACCATAGCTGAGGACATTGTGGAGTTAACTTCCGAGGTCACGACAGCTGTAGAACAGGTGCCTGAAGTGTCCTTTACAGAAGAAACAACAGAAATGGTTTCAGCAGTGTCCAGACTCACAGAATCCCCTGGTACATCTGGCGACACAACTCCAGTGCAGGCAGAATATGATATGGATAAGACAGAAGCCATACTGCTAGAAGCAGTACAGACTATAACCCACACAGAAAATGCCCAGTCCTTGACAATGACAGACTTACAACAGGAATCTGTTGCTGTTTCAGTTACCCCACAAGTTTTGGAGTCTGCTACGAATAAGGAGGCTGTTATTCTGGAGTTGCATGCAAAATCTGAAGCTACCGCCATCTGCACTGGCCTTAACTCACAAGAAATTGAGTCTGCCGAGGAGAAGACACTGCAGGCGTCTGTGGAGAGCATCACTGAAGTCGGCGAAGCTATATCCACAGAAGTGGTTGTTGAGGAGAAAGTGGAGAAATCTGAAGTATTGACGGTTAGAGAAGATTGCGTGTTTGTGGCTGAAGTCCAGGAGCTCAAAACAGAAGCAAGAGAGCCAAAGCCATTGTCTGATGTAGAGGAGACTGCACAATGGGTGGAAGTACAGGTAGAAACTGTCAAGGGGATTCAAGACACTGAAGTTATATTAATGGGGGAGGTTAAACATATGCCAGATCATGAACATGCAGATATGCTGCAAGAACCGAGACCCGTTAAGGTAGCTTTGGTCAATTTAGTACAGGGCGTGTCTGAAGTTCTTGAGGAACCAGTAGTAGCAGAAAACACACCCAAAACTGAGACAGAAGGCCCACTAGATACAACAATAGAAGAATCTCTCAGTGCCCATATCGCCCACATTACTGAAGTCTCTCTTGTGAAAGCTGATGCAGTGGAGGAAATTGAAGCCATTAAGGAGGATGTTGCTGAGGCAGAGGTTACTCCACTAGAAGTAGTGAACCAGTGTGTGATACAGGAAGTGACTGTTTCAATGCCGGAGCCCCCTACTACTGAAATCTCAGATATCAAGGAGGCTCCCATTGCTGTGGTAGGACCAACAGCTGAACTGTTAACCTCTAACGAGACAACCTGTGTCATTAAACCACCGTCTGAGTCCATTCCTTCAGAGATTGCAGAGGTCAAGGATGAGGTGGTGCTAGAAAGCGATCGTGAGGTCCATGTTAGCGTGACATGCACAGAAATCCCAATTGTGGAAGCAGCTCTTGGAGTAGCGACAGACGTAGCTCCAATCAGCATCAGTACCACAGCTGAAGATGTCAGTGCGAAAGAAGAGGAACTAAAAGAAATGCTGGCAGAGCAGATTCAGGAAGCAGAAACTGTAAAAGAGGACAGCACAGCTGTTGCTGAGGCGGTCACCCAGAATGTCGACTTGAAAATGGAGCAGGTAAAGGATGCAGGAATTACTGCTGAGGACAGTGATGCTGTAACTCAGGTGGAGACTCAGAAGGTGGACCTGGAAGTGATGCAAACAGAGCAGAAAAAGGAGGTGGAACATGTTGAAGTGGATTTCACATCTGATGCTGAGGTGGCCAGCAAGAATGCATTGGATGACCTGTCAAAGCAAGAAAGTGAATCAGAGATCGCTGAACAAGAGGAGGGAAAGGAAACGGTGCCAGGGAGTTCAAAAGCAGAGGAAGAGGCATCAGGTGAGAAACAGGTCAAAGAAGAAACAGAGGAACCCGAAGAGCCTATTCTCCCTGAGACGGTCCAAGAAGCTGTTCAAGTGGAAACAACCAAACTTAGTCAATCTGAAGCCACGGAAAGCTCTGCAGTCGCAGTGGAGATTCATCAGGAGGATATTTCTGTCAAGCCTTCAGAGGAAAACAAACAGGAAATAGATGTGACAGCTCAAGAAAATGACACACAAACTCATGAGGAACATGCAGAGGACAAACACGAAAGTCTGGCAACCCAAGAAGTTCTAAAAGGAAAAGAAGACAGTCAAGAGGAGGCCGCTGCTGTCATAGAGGAGAAAAAAAGCAAAGATGAAGTTCATGAAGTAGAAGCGGAATCACAGGAACAAAGCAGGGTAACAGATATGACATGTCAAGATGACCAAGCATCGGAGACTGTCCTACAGGAGGAAGCACAGCATGAAGACGTGCAAGTCCCCGGCACAGTCAAAGCAGAAACAACAGAGCAGACAGTGGTGGAGCCCATCAATAAAGAAGAGGAGAAACAAGCAGAAGAGGATCTGACTCAGGGTGCCGCTGAGTTGAGTGTAAAGGACGACGCAGTTCCTGTTCTCAGTCAGGATGCAGAGACAGCAGTTCCCATGATGTGTGCGGAAGATCATGGCGATGGGACGGAGAGTGGTGAGCTAAAATCACAAGAAGCCCCTGCTGAGGATGGCATGGCCACAGAGACAGGAGATCCCAAGGCAAGTGATACAGAAACCGAGGCAAAGGCCCAGGATGCATCCATGGGATGTCCATCGGCCACAGATGCCGACTCTGTGGAGGCAAAGAAGACCATTGGACAGACGGCCATCAGCGGTGCCTTGGAGGTCGCCGGAGCAGTGATCCTGGAGAAGGCCAGCGAGCTGCAGCCTGCGTCGTCGGAGCAGACCGCCGCGTCATGAAATAGTAAGGGGCTGATCGCGTGTTATGTTTAGAAATATACTTTTAAATTTCTAGATTTTGGTTCACCCTGTTGGGGTTTGTTATGGAGAAGATATTATTTGCTGCAACGTTATTCATCTGTACTTAGAGAAGTACCTGTCAGAAACCCTCCATCCAGTCTCCGTGTGCTGCCATTCAGCATCAATGGTCCTTTATTAGAAGTAGCTAACAGGCCAGCCAGAAGAAAAAAATGCTTTTGTCCAAGGCAGAGATATTTAAGGGCCCCAGGATTTCAAAGCGGGAATTTGGCACTCGGCCACGTCTTTGTAGTCAGCGCTGATGGAGAACACGTGAGGGCAGGTGTAGTCGTGCCAAAAGACTGATCGTCCCTCCTCTGCCTCCGGCATCTGCGCTCCACCATTTGTCAGACCTTGCGAGGAGATGGTCAGAGGCAAGGACAAGCAGGGAGAGATGCTGTCGTGTCACCTTCAGCAGTCAGGTGAAGGGGGGGGGGGGCTTTTCTGCACCGTGCTGCCCAGAAAAGCTCAGAGCTTGCTTGCAAGAGAGAACTATGTAGGCGGCGGGTGGGGGTAGTACTGTGTTTGTAAACACAGGGGGGAATTAAGACGCTGGACCTTTCCACAGTGACGTATACAGGGTAGGGGAGGGGGCCGCTGATGCATGTTTGACGAATGTGAATGCAGCACTGCAGCAGACGGGCGGATGCGCAGGACTGGCCGGTCTGCGCCTGTGCGTCTCTCCTCCCCCTGCTGGGGGGTGGAGGCATGAGTCAGCAGTCTGTCCTTGATGCCGCCGCAGTGAGGCCCGAGCTCTCACACATACGGATGTCACCTGGGTGCCAGCCGCAGCGTGTGTTTCCTATGGAACTCTGCGCATGCTTTGCTGCATCTTCCACTGCGACGTGCACAACACGCATAGCTTCTGAACGGACTTGCTGATGTTTTCGTGTTTTTTTTTCTTCTTCTTTTGCACCCCCTTGCCCACTTCCCCTGTCTCTCGGTAGGCCGGCCCGGAGGAGCGATTCCCTGCGAGAGAGGAGGGTCTAAAGGGGAACCGCGAGCCGGTTCTGGAGATATGCACTGACACTGGGCTCCGCCGCGCCAGCAACTGAGCGAGTGACACCCCGCCCACACACACACAGCTGCTCTGTCTCCCTGCCTGTTTGCCCGCTCAGGAGGCTCCACCAATAGCTCCACCCACAGCCCTACGCACTCCCACCCCGGTCCAGCCTGACGCTTTTCTCGGCTAGTGAACAAATGTGATGTATGCCTACTGTGACACCCCCCTCCTCAAAATTCCACTCCACCCAATTCTGCTGCCCCGTCTGCTTGCGTTGCTACAACTGTCCCGTGAGGAGAGTCGTGAAACACGTCTGTATGTTTCCAGAGCTGGGGGGGCCACTTTCTTGTATATTGTATTTATATCTGAACTAAGCTGACACTCCCATCTCTGTTTTTGTATTTATATTATTTTGACAATGATTCCCAAAGCTCTCCTCTGCTGCTTTAAGAGCGTAAAGGTATTTTTTTTCTCACTGAGGCTTCATGGTACAGAAGTGCGCTTTCCAATAACTTGATTTTGAAATACAAAGAAAAAAACAAAAAACAAACCCTGAGACCAATGTGAACCGAGCCCCACCTCTGAGCGGCAGCATTCCGCGGTAACAGTGTGGACCGTGTGCATGAACTGTTCTGTGAACGTCAGCAGCTTCTTCCTGGCATCTTCTGATCCATCCAGTCTGCTGTAGGTTCACCCTGCTGCTGAAATGCTAGCGCCTGCTCTCTGTAAAGTAGTACGTCAAATTCAGAGAGTGTTTATTTCCTTGCCGATAGTGCAACACGGTAGAAAATATAGAATATAGGAAAAAAATCGTTATTCTTGCTATAAAGATTTTAATGTACACCATCCTCTTTAAATGTTTTTTTTTTTTTTAAAAAAAGAAAAATCCATGTAGATATATGTGCACATCAGAGGACTCGGAAGTGTAGTTTAGCATTGTTTCAATAATGTGAAGGGGTATGTTTAGAGATTAAGCTTAGTGAGCGAGACACTGAAAACACTGCGTTGCTGAAAAATGTAGTGGACCAAATTGTAACTGCACGGGTGTACAGATCACGTTGATGTCTGCAGCCGGTTGGGGCTCGTGTACGGTGAACACTGCACTCCAGTCTGCAGGTGAGTCCAGGCGTTTTATATGGAGGATTACAGACGTAGCTGGGTGATCGATCTCAGAACAGCGTTGTCTGTATTGGGCTTGCAAGGTTTGCGTCACACTGAAAATGTGTGGTGCTTTTGTGCCCCCTAATGGTGACATGTCAGAAACACCTTGCTGCAGGGTTTTAGACAGGATAGCGCAGTCACAGGATGCATTAAAAGATGGACGTTAGGAATCTGTTAATACCTTGCACAGGTAGCTGTCTCGTGTCATCTCCATCGCCATCAAGGTTAGAAGCTCCTCCCACGTCACAGGCTGCATTTTTGAGAGTCATGGGCCACAAACCACAGGGATTGGAGCTCGTAAGCGAATCAGACTGCGACGTCATGGGTTTCGGGAGGTAGCATCTAGCATCTGATTAAGCTTTAGTACGAGGACGAAGATAGACGATGCCGCTAGCAGGCTGAACAAAGACAGCGGGGAGCGCTATCTCTGTGCTAGTTATTGTTCTGATCGCGAGTTTAATATAAGTTTTAGCACAGAGAACACTATGCAGATTGTGCACACCCGACACTGAATCAGAATGATGCCGTCATTAGTTTTCTAACTTCAGCTAGGCGAGCTGGCCCCCGGTCGACCCAAAAGCTGCAACGACGCGCTCCACCCAGCACCCCCTCGCGTTCGACTTTTGACGTTCTTCACGCCACTCTGAGCTTTTTGTAACAAATTAAATGTGAACCTGGTAACCTTTGTACAAACTGTATACCTCTATACCTTAAATCACATTGTAATAACATTGAGTAACTCTTAAACGTGAGATATATAACAAGCATGAAATTAAATCCTGTCTTTTATATTTACATGCTGTTAATATGAATACGAAAATCATGTCTAAAACTTCCTTCCAATAAACTTAGCCTTACAGAACAGTGCCCTTGGCACAGAGTGCATTGTGGTCCATGGCATGACCATCCTTCCAAACGGGCATCGCAGGTGTTTTCGAACCCTTACATTAGTACATGTAGATGGCGAACTCACAGTAAGTCACCACGGAAAGGAAGGTTGGACCCAAATACATTTCCTGCACAGTATGCCTGGATTCATAGGATGCATCCCAAGCCACGCATGTGTACCCCAGGCTCCGTAAAATCCCATCTCCCCCGAAACCTTCCACCCAGCTGTCATGACAAATCTAGAATCTGATTCTTTAGCATTGTGCCCCACCCCCAAAGCACTGTCGACCATATGTTAGGATAAAAGCCAGAGGCTGGACAATCAATAACCCCCCCCCCCCACACACTAACACCACCACCACATTTCTGTAGTATTTAACGACTCATCATTTCTGATTTTTAAAAAATTTATTGACTTTTCCATTCTTCACCATGGATACAAAGGAGACAGCGCACATTCCTGAGATCACAGACCGTGGCGGGCGTCCTGACTGCTTTCAGACTTCGGGTCAGAGTGCTGGTGACTCGTCCTGCCTGACCTGTGCGTATCAAAGACTCCGAAAAGGAAATTACAAATGTTGCATAAATAAGTCCAGGAAAAAAAAAAAAAAACAAAACATTGATGAGAAATTCCTGCCCGTGAAAAACAATTTGTCTGGTCACACACAGACATAAGGCTCATTTTCACTCCCCTGAACCAACAGATAGGATAAGAAACGTTACACAAGCTGGGAAGCATATTAAAATAAAAACAATCAGTAGTATCAATTAAACAATGCCTTCACACAGAGTTCTTACATTAAATAAATATACGTTCCTTCGAGGAGACATGAAAACTCAGTGCTCATCGATTCCATTGTCAGGAGCTCAGACTGGGTCACTGTTAGGCGGCCAGCCACGTAAACCCACTGCAGATTAGCAAAGTCAGCCACCCCCCCCCCACCCCACCCCGCCCCACAACTGCCTACAACCAGATTTGCTAGCCGAAAAGCTGCTTATTGGGCAGACACAGATCAGTAGGTAAGTACAGTGTTTTCCCAAAAACCCGACCATTGAGGACACTTCTCCATTTCACTACCATTTTACCAAGAGGGCTCTGTTCACATGACTCGGTTGGCCACAGTTTTAGTGCTTAAATGGGGGACAGTCACTCTCGCCAGCGGAAACCTGCATGCGCTGAAAGGGACCGAACACTACGGCACATAAAACGCCATCTGACAGCGGTAAGGATGCACTAATATTTGTTCGTCGTGAACACGCGGGTGTTGAATTTAAAAAATAAAATTACACAAAACATCTACTCTATTAGACAACCATATTTCTACATAAAAGCAATATACAACTTCAGCAATATAAAATATATCTGGTAAATATAGTACTGTATATAAAATTAGGAAGGTATATCAAAAAAATATATGGGCATCGGGAACTGGAGCATATGATCAGAGGGTAAGTTGGCAAGAAGCACAACACAGTACAACAAGCTCATGGTACAAAATGTGTGCTTTCAGATCATCCATTAAAAAAAATAATAATAATAAATAAAATGATGTAACAGAGTTCCAGAAAGACCGATCGGACGCTGCAGCGGCCGAAGACAAACGTCCTACAATTGGCGCAGTCATCAGGATGCATGTTGGCACGGGGGCCTGTGCGGAAGGAACAGGAAGTTGGGCTTGTGATCAGGTCGACTTCCTCCCATCAACACGGCTGCTCGCCTCCAAAAATGGCATTTACCGTGACTGCCGGCTAACAAGGGGCATGGGCTGTTTTGTTTGTTTTAAGCTCTGCTGTCGGGAATGAAAGATTACTCCAAAATGCATCTCAATAAAACTCTACAAACTCAATGTAAAAATTACCCAGGTTTAAAATTACCGTATTTAACCAGTGTGTACATAACAGTAGTCATCTTACTCTGAAAATACACTGTTAAACAAGGGGTACAATGACCTAGAAAAAGATTTTTCTTATAAATTGTCCTTCCACTGCAGTGTTACTATTCTAGTGCAGATCATCATTAACGTCCTAACCCCCCCCCCCCCCCCCCCAAAAAACCA
>JAODJW010000039.1:20257240-20271138 GCA_026777045.1 Hyperopisus bebe | reverse complement strand
CCCAAAACGGTGCACCCCCCACCCCAAATCCAATTTACGGTCTTTACGCTTTTAATGAGAGCGCTCTGCAGCCGAACTAGGCTCAGCTACATTTACAATGCAGCCGTGAACATTAGCCACTCGCCGAAGAGCACGTGAGGACGAGGGATGGCAGCTGGTACGACGGGAACAGATAAGAAGGCGTCCACCTGACAGCGAGAGTGCGTTGGAGAACGCGAACTTCTCCAGCACAGCCAGGTCCTGGTCCAACTCGCTGTCCAGGTGTAAGCTCCCGTGGTGCAGTCTGGAGCTCCCTCTGGGACGAAACACAGACCCACTGCATCAGCGACGGCCCAGGAAACCCCAGGAACATCGGTCCGTGTGCAGTTATTCAATCCTGTGCTACACTTTTCATATAAAATCACACATCAACAAAATTATGTCTGACATGACACTGCACCAATGCTTCATTTATACATACATATATAAGCTATATATGTACGGAGGAGTTATTGTGATTTTTAATTTATTGTTTGTTTCATTGTATTATATACATATAAAACCATGAGATGGATAAGTATTATGGGAAAATGGATGGTTGTATAGTAAACAAATTAATAAATCATCTGTTAACAAATGTATCTAATTCCTGCTTACTGTATACATGATTTTATGCATAAGATTTGAATATTGTGTACAAAAATGTACTTAAATATCAGAAAATCAGAAAAGGCTAGATGGTGACCAGTCAAACAACAGGCATCAAGGTAACAGCAGCTAACCAACGTGGAGCTGGGTCTGGTTTCAACAGCTAGCTCATAGCTCCGTCACAGTGAAACCGACTTAATCTGGGCTTAAAAGAGACTCTGAGCTGCGTAAAAAATTAGGTGAGAAACAAACCAGACAGGGCCAGCCTGGCACAGCAACGGAGAGCATTCCGAGATGCACCTACGCGCCCAGGGTGTACCCGATCTCCTCGTTCTCCCAGTGCACGAGGGCCACCTCATATGGCTGGATCTCATGCTGCTCCAGGGTCCTCATCACCAGCTTCATCTGAAACACAGGAGCACCAAGGCCATGGGCCAATCGTGTCGCTGCAGCTGGTGATTACAGTTATTAGCAATATGCTATTTTCTGTGCAGAGCTACAGAGCAAAACCCATATTCTCCCAGGTAGTTAGTTTAATGATTACTGATTCTGATTGGTCAGAGGCTTCACACCTGACTCACAGGTGAAGGAAGGCTGGGAAATCAGCAGGACTCAGCCCTTGAGGACCGTGAGTTGAACAGCCCTGTGCTACATGTTGCCCTTGCATTGCAAGAACTTAAACAGCTCTCGCATCACGCAAAAATAATACCGACATGCATCTTTTTAAAAAATGACATAAGACTTCAAGTAAACCAGCCTGACAATTGCAGGAAAAACCCAGTGCAAGTGTCTGTTGGACATCTACATGCCCAATGAGTCCTTAAAAATAAAGAGTGATGGGACTGAAAGGGGGGCCCTTTCCACAGGCTTCAGCAAACTCACCGTCCTCTCCTCCACATTCCAGAAAACAACAGCACCTTCCCTGGAAGAACAAATGAGGCCAGGATGCAATGATAGCGACCACAACCACTGAAGCTGAACATCCAAGATACCATATAAATTTCAGGCTCATAATCTCATCATCAACTCAAACTTACCGGAAGAAAAACATGAGTGGTTGGTCATAGGGCTTCGCTGCCATCTCCATGCCCATGACGAGGACGTTGGAAGCATCTAAAAGTACAAACACGGAAGGGTCTCCATAAATTTGACACAGCAGCTAGGAAAGTCTCGGCCATTACTGGAGCATGAGCGCACACACCTCTGGGAAAGTCTTTGACTTCAAAGAACCCGTTGGCTACCAGGTCATGACAGAGCGACGGTAACACGTAGTGGTCGGCAGTGGCAAATGCGACACACTGCATTACTTCCTATGGGACATGAGGACGACACATTCACAGAATTGCAAGAGAGAGTATAATACCTGCAGGGCTGGATTAGTAATCAACATATTCTTCTACAATACAATGCAATTTTCAGTACACGAGTGAGATCATTACACTCACCCTAATATGCAGTGTGTGACTTCACAACATTCATGTCTCTTGCACAGGTTAACTAAACATTCACAGTGTTTCTGAGAATTACTCAGATTATATCATACGTTCCTTTAAATCGACACTCACAATCATAAAATCTGCTGAACGCATATTTATTTGAGGTCGTAAAGTATGCTCACAATCTGATTTTATACATTACAGACAAGATGCATAGATTACAGACAAATCAGATCGCCTCAGCACTGTTTGGACTGTCTTGATCTCGTGAGCCCGGTTGGCAGCGCTTCAAGTACCGTGCCATCGTCCTCTTGGGCGGCTACATTAGCTCGGGATGGCTGCTTGGTCCTTGGTCCCTTGGGCGGCCTCTTTGCTGTAGCGGCTCCCTGTTTTTTACCCGGTAAGGACACGGATGTGGATTGTAGCCGCACATTGAGCCTTGAGCTTTGCGGGCAGGAAAGGAAGAACAGGTCCGGCCCAAGAAAGCATTTGACTCGTCCTAGACGGGAAACTATGAGAGAGTCCCCATCGTATCGCTGATCGCCTGATAGGCGGACACATGGCTGGGATTTTGCAGCCAGTGACGCGACTGGGTGGCTCCACGACGGTGATGACACCCGATCATGTGGATGGTGCCCAAAAAAACAAATCTTGCCCAGGGACTCCCGGATCCGGGTTAGGGCTCTGCCAAACCTAATAAACATACCGCATCTAAACAGGGGTGAGTGTGATCTTAGTTATATGAGTACCACCACAAGTCACAGATTAATAACATTTATGCCAAAAGAAACACTGTCCTGTCTTCCACGGTCAGAGTACCACAGTAATGGGATCAACTGGAAGGCGTGCCTCGATACAATATTGGGAGCTCAGTGCGTAGGTCTGCAGATCACTGCAGCCAACTCGCTTCAAACTTAGCCGGTATATTAACCCAATTACAAAGAAACTGACCTTGAACAAGTTAGCCAGTCAAAGAGAGTTTATCTAGCCACATCGCCATTAATTACTTGCCGTCACAAAACTGACCACACGCATAGCTTTACCTCAAACAATGTGACTAACGATATCGACGTTCATTAATTTACATCCTATAATCAACTATCTTAAAAGTAAAAAAGAAAAGACGCGGCAGATAACGTAAGTAACGGAGAAATTAAATTTCAAAGCATCGACTTGTTATATTTAAAAAGATAAGCCATTTAACGTCGACGAGTCTGGGGTATTATTATTTTAAAAAACCTACATTAAATTGTGCCATAACACTACATCCACGCCTCCGTCGCTGTGACTACTGTGTCCCGGCCAATAAAGTTTCATTTGAATGCTCATTGGGCTACTTCCGGGTTGCCAAGATGGCGGTGCACGCTCCTGTTACAGATGTTCCCTGGTCTCTCTCTGCTAAATTTGTAGGGTATGCGCCTGCATTACAGTTTGACACAGCACATCACAGTATAACACTGGAGTGAATGTCCGCAATTGTGCATGGGGGAAATTATTAAAATTTGTTGTTGTGACCAGTTATACATTTAAAGTAGCAACATTGAGGATCTTATTACGTTAAGTTAAGCAAGTATTTAAGTTGTGACATCTAATTGTTCTGTTAATTTTTGTCCATTATATATATCGCTGTTAGCAGTAAACATTTCATTCGCTGACAGCAAGTTATGCCAGTGAATTTCTATGCCGAAATATGTGTTGAACGATTAATGGCCGATTTGAATGTCAGTGTTGCGTGTGGGCTAGCTACTAATTGTCATTTTCCACCCCACAGGTCTTTTGCATACATGACAGTTAAGGACAGATTGCCGACCATTCTTACCAAAGTAATCGACACCATCCATCGAAATAAAAACAAGTTTTTCGAAGAGCATGGAGAGGTGAGTATATTTTTAATCTGTATATCCGACAGCCTCCGTTTTGGAGAAGGAATCAGCAATTGTGTAGAATATGGGAACATTGCATCATTGTTGTCACACTGCCAAGTGTAAATCATACTCCTTGTACAGGTGTGATCTAGGATCTCTAAATCCTGTTCAGCTTTATCTCCATGCATTGCTGTCACATATGCCATCCTACACTGTTTGTTATAAATTACAATGAAGCATTCATTAACTGGTAAATATTCTAAACTGTTCATAATATACCTTGTCATGGTTTGAATTTTATCCAGGAAGGTGTCCTGGCAGAAAAGAGAACAATTTCCCTGTTGTCCAAACTAAGGAATGAGCTACAAACGGACAAGCCCATCCTGGAACTGGAAGACGGGGTGGCTGATACAGACGTCTGGAACCAGTACCTGCAGAAGCAGCAGGCATTATTAGACAAGCAGGAAACTCCCAGCTGGTTTAAATCCCCCTGGCTTTATGTGGAATGCTACATGTATCGCAGGATCCAGGAATCCCTGAACTTAAAGTGAGCTACTCGAAAATATAGAGGCCCTTAATGGGAGTGGTAATTAGGTGCAGATTGCGCCCCATTTTGCATGCATTATTTTCATGGTTTTTGCAGTGACTCTCAGTAGTCCTTGCTGCTACTGTAGGTTTGGGTGTATAATTTTTCCCATCAGTACTACAAATTGATGTCATCCATCCAAGTAGGACAATGAGGTTGCACTTGATATTAAAACCTAATGTATTGGTGTAAAAATGTTATATGAAGGCATGTACATTGGCATTAACGCTTTTCCTGTATTCTGTATATATGATGCAGTAATGTGTTACAGTACACCCACGTAAAGCATGTAAAAGGTGCTATATAAAAATGCATTGAATTGAATATAGTTGAACTTAGTATATTACACCTGATCTGCTGTGATGACTGGCTGTTTTTGAGGTTAACGTTATTTTTTCTCTTGTTGCCTCCAGTCCCCCAGTCAGTGATTTCGACGTGTTCAAGGAGGCCAAAACGCAGAGCTACTTTGAGTCCCAACAAGCCATAAAAGCCATCTGCACACACCTGCATGGGCTGCTGGAGGGCGTAGAGGGGCTCCCCGAGAGCCAGCTCAAGGGGCATTTCCTTCAGCTGCTGCAGGTCAGCAGTGACTGGCGATTGGGGAGGGGGTCACTGTCAGTGACTTAGGAAATGTTTGGGTGCATAATAATAGCATAGTATTTTTTTAAAATGCCTTTGAATATCATACCTTGTCCAGAAGGGCGAGTGATTCACTGCTGTCAAGGTAAGTATGTGTCACTTGTGTTTCTTGGGTCATTTGGTTACTTTAATGTATTGTATTCTTTTTTTTAAGGTGTCCTTATGGGGAAACAGGTGTGACCTGTCAATATCAGCGGGTAAGGAGAACGCCCAGAAATGCAGCCCTATTGATTCCCTTGAAGAGCTGAAGCACTTCATCTTGGTGGATGACTCCAGCATGGTCTGGTCCACCCTGATGAACAGCAACATGTCGGGGGAGAAGCCACAGGTGAGGGTGGACTTCATCCTGGACAACGCAGGCTTTGAGCTGGTCACTGACCTGGTCCTGGCTGATTTCCTTGTGTCCTCTGGACTTGTTCGAGAAATCTGCTTCCATGGGAAGTCCATTCCATGGTTTGTCTCTGACACCACCAGGAAAGATTTTGATTGGACCATAAAGCAGACATTAGCGACCAATCACAGGTGGGTGTCCTGGTGTGGCGCCCGATGGCAGAAGTACATGAAGGATGGGGTCTGGTCCTTCCACAACCACCTGTTCTGGACCCTCCCGCACGAATTTTGTGACATGGCAGCCGATGCTCCTGACCTGCATAACTTCCTCCAGCAGACGCATCTGATCCTGTTTAAGGGTGATCTTAACTACAGGAAGCTGACCAGTGACCGGGCTTGGGACCACACCGTGCCCTTCCAGAAGGCCCTGAGGGGATTCGAACCTGCACCCCTCTGTAGTCTACGGACCCTGAAGGCCAACGTGCAGGTGGGCCTCCCTCCGGGCCGTGGGGAGGACCTGACGGCCCAGGAGCCTGACTGGATGACCGGTGGGCGGTTTGCTGTGGTACAGTTCTTCTGCCCCAGCAATGAGCAGCAGAATCCTCGCAGGAAGTGATGGAGTCTGACCCACACAGGAAGTGCTGCAAGGAAGTGCTGATACGCACAGGAAGTGCAGCAACATGGGAAATTATCCTCGAAAGCATTGTATTATGCGACAGCACAAAATGTCAGTGGCTAAATCTTACTTATTACTTATCACTAGTATATGTTTTCAATATTACAGTAACCTACATGCATAATTCTATTGCTTCAAAGACAAATGAATTCTTTAATTTTAATTGCACCATTTTCATTTTTTTTTTTTGTGAACATTTATAAAGGTTGCAAAACTGTTTTTATCCAATCATGAGGTTTAGGGGTTGAAAATTGGGTGACTGTACCAGTTATTTGGTTGAATCCTAAATCAGTTTCTGAAGTACTGTTACTACATTCAGCACTTTGGGTGGCTGGTCGTGGAGCTGTATGTATCTGGCTGTGATGCTCTCCACTGAGGGCACTCAGCTGGGGCCGGAATTGCAGCGCAGCCTTTAACAAAGTAGTGTGTCATAGGTTCATGGTGTCAATAAAGCAGTCTAATAGTGATTTCTGGGCTCTTAAATGGTTTATGTTCATCCTGTTTTCTGACTTCATAAAAAGCCTTCATTTTGTGTAGTAGTCCGGAGCCTTTGTAGTGTTTACGGACATTCGACTGCTTTTCTTGGATCTACAGGTATGTGTTTTGCCCGTCATGTAAACATATCAGGAAAACATTTACGATCAGTTAACTACGTTTTTTGCTGTATTTCTGCTCTGGGACTTGAAATGCACTTCGTGGTGGCTGTTCTGTAAGCACACCATGTGTGAGAGTTTAAAGTGACAACGGTTTACATTTTAAATTTAAATTGCTGACACAACAGGGATGCTGCAATACTGCACTGATTTGAGGCTCCTCCCACTTTGGTGATGGTGCTGGCTGTAAATGACGACATGTATGCGCTTTTCCTACTAATAAATCCATCCAAATTGTTCATGAGAGTCTTTATTTCTGTAGCAATGTTTGTCACTGATACTTGTCAGCCAAGTAATCCCTGGGAGATAAAGTGGTAATTTCACTGTGTTAATTTACAATGTGCCCTGTGATGTGCCGGCTTCCTGTCCAGGGTCTCCCTCACCTTTTGCTCTCTCATTTACCATGAAGACTGACTGAGGAGGCCCATCAGCATGGACCTTTAGCAGGCAGGGTGACACGCTGCTGGCCAAGTGTTTGCCCAGGGCCTCGGCTGGGTATTTGGCTTGGCATATGATGCTCTGTTCTCACAATAAAACACGGTAGCGGGGGGCCATGCCCACAAGAAGGCGTCATTGCTGCCTCTGGAGCTTCTGGCGATACACAGTGGATAAAACTGGTCTGAGCGGATGAACTGAGCTCATGATGAGAAGGAATGCCTCTGCAGGTAAGACTAAGGCCTAAGTCAGTGTTTCTCAACCCAGTCCTTGGGGTCCCCCAGACGGTCCACGTTTTTGTTCCCTCCCAGCTTAGCTTAGTCCAGGGGTCTCCAACTCCGGTCCTGGAGAGCTACTATCCAGTAGGTTTTCTATCATACCCGGCTTCTGATGAACCACACTTATTCTCAGGTAAATACCAGGAGTTGGAGACCCCTGGCTTAGTCAGATCTCTTAAGGTCAGAGTGGGTAAGCTGCTTGGGATATACCCCTGTGCCCTCCCCCCTTTTACAACTCTGCAGCTGGAAATCAGACTCAGGGACGTAACTGTCCAACATGCCCAGTTCAGTTAAAACAGTATGGAGAATCAAAGATTTCAGATGTAGAATTTTTAACAAAGGAAGCTGAATTAAACACAAAATTCTTTGCAATTGCAGTGTATGGGGTGTTATATTGATGTTTCAGGGGAATAAGGGAGGTATGTTTGCGATAGATACAATGTAGAAATTCTTTGAATATCATGGAGTTATGTTCCATTCCCTGTAATTATAAATCTAATCCTATAGTCTAGAATTTTCCAGTTTAAGTTAGAATTCTAATTCATGAATTAAATCTCTTTAAAGGCATGGACACTGGTAAGATGGCGGTCATTCACTGTGATGCCATCAGCACGTTGAACCTGAATATAAGGAAAAAACCCGGCAGACTGAACAGGAAAAACTGCTGACTAACCAAATTAATGTTAAAATCTGGACAATGGCAAAATTTCTTATTGTAATAAGCACAGTTCATAAAGCCCTCTCAAAAGGAGAAAATTGTAAATAAAATACTTCTGCATTGCTAATAATTTTGATTTCTGCAAATTTACTTGGGGTAAAAATTTGGCTACTTCATTTTTAATCAGTTCTACGGTTTATATAAAAAATAACCACAAAGGACAGCATATACATGATATGTGTGTATATTCAATGCAAAGAAACAAAGCGTTAGCAAACTGTACAGAGATAAATAACCACTTTCATTATTTCATCTTTACATAGTTTCATTACACATCCAGTGATTGAGTCATACATCCAGTTACTGCCATTGGTAAAAGGTACCGTACTCATAGACCTACAGAGGACTACCAGTGATTGTATCTCAAAGCAAAGATTATAATTGCATGCCAAAAATAAACGTAAAAAAATAATTGCCATATATAAGCCATTTAAAATGTTAATTTAAAAAATCTTCAGCCCCTATAATTGAGTAGACAGGTTTTCCCTTGGGTGAGACTGTTGCTGTGGTAACGGCTCGTCCCATGGCAGGAAGTGCAGGCCGTGTGACAGGGCGGCTGACAGCGCGTGACCGGGGCGGTCCGCCCCCTCTGGGCCTCGCTGCAGAGAGTAATACTGTGAGACTCCGTGCGGACTGAGCGTGTGCGCGGCTCGCTGGATTGTGGCGTGACAATAGCGACCGCAGCTAATAGCATGGCGCCGCCTTCCTGTGATCTCAGGAACATGGTTCGAAGACTGCAGCTGTAGCGGCTGTTGGGAGTTCCCCACCTTACCCCCCCCCCGTCCCCCAGCTATCACGCTCATATGGGCGGTGGCCCGTTGGTGTAGCGTAGCATGGGGTGGAAAGAGCGGGCAAAGTTGTTGGAGAGGGCACAGCTGTAATCCTCCTGGGTAGCAGGCACCAGACAGGCCAGGGCCAACAGCAGTAAGAGGAGCAACTGCAGGGGCAGGGCGGCCCGCAGGACCCGCAGAAAGAAGGGCACCACCCGCGCCTCACAGCGGGACGAACCGGACCCAGAGTCTTGGGAAGACCTGCTCAGACAAAACAAAAGCAAAGCCGCTTCCTCAGTCAGGATACACGGCTCCTAGACCTGACCTCCACGTCAGCCTGGCCTCCCTGTGGCGTCACGGAGACACCTATGTCGCCGTAGCAACACACCACATTCTGTCGCTGATATAAAAAGCGTTTCGCTTTCCCCTTTAGATCTGGACGTAGACTGTTTTTTCCACAGAATCAGAGACATATACAACTCAAGGGGCACAGACTTCAGGCCTTACAGCACAGAGATAAGCAGACACGACATGAAACAGATTACAGATTTTTATCTGAAAGACACAGCTGTAAGAGCTCTTTAATTTTTTAAGTGACCCCAGAAAGAATTTCGTTTTTGAAAAAAATATTGGTTTTTGTTTGCGTGATAAATTAATTTGTCTTTATTTGTCTGTGTCTTGGTAAATATTATGTTTCCTGAATACTGAAATGTGTATTCCAAATTTCAAAGCCATTTCAGTTCCCCAGGATGTTGTTGTGATCAACTGAGTTAATTGAGAAGAAAGTAGAGTAGAGGAGGGGAGAAGAGTGGAGAAGAGGACAGAAGAGAAGGAGAAGAGGGGAGTGGAGGGGAGCAGAGAAGAGGGGAGAAGAGAGGAGGAGCCTGTTGCCAAATGGGACACACCGTATTCAACACAATGCTACTAATAAACGGGATTAAATGACCTAAACCAGGCCCAGGCAAAGCACTACCAGTGATTTCCAAATCTGATCACCCTGTAGCTGATAAGCTCAGGACAGACTGATGCCAGCAAAGTGGGTGAAACAAAAACAAATGAGTGTTATGCTCAGTTTAACCCTTAAAGTTATCCTAAATCATCGTGCCATCCATCCCATCTTCAGTAGCACTGTAGTTCCTGTTGCCATAGACCATATAAAACTAACCACCTGTCTGATAAGAAGGGTGTTTGAGGAAGAGGAGGGAGGAGAAAGAAATTGCTACAGAATTGCTGCTGTGTTTTGTGTTGGAAGTGCGTCGCCACCTGGTGTGGCGGCATGGTACTGCAGGATGGCTTTTTCTTTTCTTATTGGAGGGCAAAGATGGACAGAGAAGCCAGCAAAAGCGCAATCCAGACAGGATAGTCAAGCAGCTAAGGACAATGGAAGCAAATAAAGTCCGGGATCGATGATGAAGTCCCAGCAATAAGTACGTTCCCAGGCCACCTAGCAGAGACATGGAGCGTCTAGAAGATGATGGAACCGACAGGCACGACCCGCAGAGGGCCAGGCATTTCCTGTCTGCACAGGAAAGCTCATCTAACATCTACCCTTTACTCTTAAGGTCAGGGGGTGGGGGGAGGGGGGGAGCCCAGATTTGGATCGTGTGCAAGTTCCATCATCTTCCCAGGAGTTCTAGGAACCAGGAAAGCTGTACCTGCGGTATGGACGGCTGACAGGGGGTCCCAGCTGTAACACCCTACATTTGCCCCGGGGCTGTTTGCGATGAACAGGGGGGTAAAAAAAAAAGTACATGTTCAGTCCAGGCAAACAAAGGCAAGCTACTGATGAAAAAAACATAAGGCAGCGGCAAAATTAAATGAGTCCAGCAAGGAAACAAGGAAATTGACTTTTCACATTTTTTTTTTAAACTCTTACTACTGGCTTCAGCTCCCATAACTGTAATGGCTAATTTCCCTACTGGTGGATTTAATACTAGAGCTTAGCAATTCACAATTTATGTATTTCAGCAATACAACAACAAAGCAATACATGCAAAAAGTATGGGCGTCTGGGGGAGTATTTCAGTTTTAGGGTCAAGTGCACTAGAAATGATAAAACTGCTGGCATACGGAAATGGGTCAAACATAGTGTAACACCTATGTTGGGTAAAGTGTACAGTCTTTGCATCGCCAGCTGTGAGCCCAAACGGCTTGTGACCTGTGACCTTGATGTGACCTGTGACCTTGATGCACAGTGTCCTTCTCATGGATCGGCTACCAAGACTACTGTGTTTCTCTTCTACGGGCTAAATGAAAAGCCAATGTTTCTTGTCCATCAAGTTTTACAATGAGCTACATGGAACTGGTGAATATAACCAGCTCAGAGGCGACCAGGGCATCTTAAAGAGCCGGTGACGGTAACCAAAAACAGAATTCCTGCGAAACTGAGGAAAGAGAAACTAAATTAATTAATGCAACTGGAGAAGGATACGGGCCGGGGTGGGGAGATTGGCAGCTAAGGGAGGGGCCTAGCGTGCATGCAGATGGGGGAGGGTGGGGAGGGTTGATGGAGTGTGTGAGAGCTGTCCTGGAATGGATGGGGAGATGCTGGTCTCAGACCAACAGCACATGTAGGTCACATATTGATTCAGACATGGGACCAACCACCATGGGAGGGTACTGTACCGATAGGCCCTGAGTCGGACTGCTCTGCCCAGGCTGGGCCACCCCGGACCCAGAGGTGTCCCGCTCGTCCACAGAAGACCACAGACCCTGGGATGAGGAGAGGTGGAGAGTCGCAGTGAGTCGGCTGTTATGGGGACCTCTGCTATCTGCCTTTACCCGCTGAAACGCAAACTGATTTGGTAAAAATCTGACAGTGTCAATCAATATTTTGTTCTTTTTTCTCCTAAATAATCTTACAGTTACCTAAAATATAACATCTTCCTATAACGTTTCTATGTTTCCTTGTAAAAACACTTTGAGAACCCAAAGCCCCACTTAAGAATTGAGTCTGTCCCCCCTCCCAGACAGACCACGCCCCCTGGGACTCTCACCCCCCGCCGCAGTAACTCCTCCAGGTCCTGCAGGTCCTTAGTCACCTCCTTTAGGAGCAGCTTGAGTCGGTTGCTGATGACGTGTACCTTCTCGCCGGCCTCCAGGCAGTCGCCGCCTTGCGTGTGCACCAGCAATTGGACGGACATGTCCTCTAGCAGGGTCACCTTCTGCTGCGAGTCCAGCAGCTCTGTCTGGATTTGCTGTGGGACACGAGTGGGATGGAGGGGGTTAGGTGACCCAGCTTTGTTCATGGTGACTCAATAACCGAATTACACACATGATAGTTTTATAGCATTCGGCGCTTTGCTTAGGAGACCCACAGGAAGTCACCTTCTGGGACACATTGTTAACAAGATGGTCACGCGTACAAACAACCAAATCTATCTACTTCATTTTCCCTCCACAGTGGCATGTCCTCATTTGTTGAAAACCACCCCTCCCACATTTTTACCCTGCACTTTAGCTAGCAGTAGCTGCACTACTTGTACTGGGCAGCAGTGGGCAGCATTTATGCACTCCAAGCAGCTGGTGATGAGCAAGCACCAATTACAGTCCAAGGGGACCTTGAATTTTGAAGAGAGTCTGGTATTCTGACGCACTTTTCACTGCTTTCTGACACTGTACAATAACGTGGCGAGTAATACCCAACACGGAAGATCGCCAATTGCCGCCAATCACTGCTTGTTTACATCTGATCTCTAGTTCGCTCGAATCACCACCGACATAATCGTCCGCCAATTGAATTAAAACATAATTACAATTCATTTAGTAGAGTGGCGACACAGAATCTTGCCAGTCGTTCAACTAGTAAGAGCATCATGCTAATCGCTCCACTTCTTTCGGATTTGAACGTCACGCATTTCGCGGCTCTTAACGGACATTAAAACCCAATGAAATGAGGGTCAGAGTGTGGGAAGAGTGTGCAGGAAGCACTAGTGTTTAATAATGTGCTCTGCGAGTGCTTAGCTGCTCTGAATGATGTAGCTTTCATATAATTTATTTCTATAGTTTATCCAGTACTAGGTTGGGGGAGCTTGGAGCCCATTTCAGGGGACACTGGGCATGAGGTAGGGCACCCTCTGAAGTGGGATGTCAGGTCATTACAGGGTTCACACACAAAATCAAATAGTAAAGGCAAAGTAGACAGACAAGTTCACTTTGGACTGCAGGCAGAAAGCCCATGTGAACATGGAGAGAACTCCACACAGAACCACAGGGGCGGGGGGGGGGGCCCACTATTTATGAAATGAGACCGGCAAGGACTATATATTTTTTTCCAGGCCAAAGTAGATTTTAAGTTTTGCAGGAACGCTGACCATAATGTGACCAAGGGGCTTTGACTGCAACACGACCTCTCTGAGCAGGACGTACCCTGAGCACGTCGTGATGCTCCAAGAGGGTGACCCGGTCCAGGCTGGCATCGATGGGAGTGACCTCGCTCCTCCTGCGATCGATGTTCTCCAGCCACAGGAGCAGGCCGTGGCTCATCTCATGGAAATCCTGCAGGAGCAGCACAGCGGTCAGGCACAGTGGGTCACATGTTACAGCTCACAGCCAATGAGGCGTACCCATAAGGCCTATCTGCACTCTGTCTTTGGAGTGTTGCATATTTTAAAATCAAATCAAAATCCAACCCAGGTATGCCATGTATTTTAAATCAAACCAAGCTACTAACATCAAACTAGACTAATTAACTAATCAGTCTAATTAATTAGTTGAATTAGAGAATACCATTTTCAGAGAATTTTTTTAAAGAATTTTTAATAAATCATCCATGTTTGTTTTTAAATAAGGTTATATACACACTAACTGAAATTTGGATTTATTGTACACAAAATCAGTGGTGTTTGTTGGGGCTCCTGGGGGGGGGGGGGGGGGCCCCCCCCAT
>JAODJW010000039.1:20246442-20257140 GCA_026777045.1 Hyperopisus bebe | reverse complement strand
GGGGGGGGGGGGGGGGGGGGGGGGGGGGGGTCACTCACATGACAGTGCATGAGGGCTTCCTGCAGGGACTGGCGCCAGTCCTCCAGGGAAGTGCCCAGCCGCTCCCAGAACCGGTTCATCTCCGTCAGCCGCAGCTGGGCCTCTCCCACCTCCTGGGATTCGCTGGGTTCTGATTTGAAGAGCTCTGTGGCACTCAAGTTGATGGACAGCAGGATGGGCTTGTGGCTGTCGACTGCCTTCTGCAGTTCCTGTGGGCGGGAGGGAGGGAGGCGGGGCTACAGTCAGACAGAAGGCTAGATTGGGCATCTGGCTGTCAGCAGAGCCAATAGCTGCGAGGGACAATGGAGCAGGACAGGAAAAGAGGGGGCAGGGAGTTCAGCATGCAGATGTAGGTCATTGAACTGGCTCTAGCTCCAAGGTGGAGTTATTTATAGTTGGCATGAGATGCACGTCCCACTGGCCGGCTGACCCACATGCCTGTGCTCCCTGTCTCTCAGTGTCGCTTCATCCGGCAGGAAAGCAGAAGCCTGCAGATCCCAGATGGCCAGCAGCTCAAACCGCGTGAGCGGAACAGCTCCGTTCTCACCTGGGACGGCGGCAGAGCTACACGAAACTTTGAACCATATCTTAATTAGGTAAAGTCGTCTCAGACTAATTCAGCTCAGTGCCCAGAAACACCATCGCTCTGCTTCCATCCATGATCACGCACATTCTAGAAGTTTCCGGCCCAGTTAAGGTTGGAATGGAACTGATCCGAGGCGTCCTTGCACATGACCTCAAAACTGCACCCTACAGAATTTCATATTTTTATTCAAAGTCAGCTTTGAACATACAAAAGGCCAGTTCACATCATTCACTAATAATCCAATACATCCTCCTTAGCCTCCTAGGTCCTTATGCTGGGTAACTTAGACGAGCTTTGGTATATAATATCTATAAATTAACAGCAACTGGAAGATTATCGGTGTAATGTTACAGTTGCAGTTACAGTATTTTTCCTGTGACCAGCGCTCTAGCTACTTGCTTGTAACATGTAGGCCCAGTACATCTGGGAGGGGCAGTCAGGTGACCAGGGATATTTGTATCGAATTGTTTCACCCACACCTCCTTGTCTGCGATTCATGCATTCTGCTGCGCTCTCTTTCGTTAAATCATTGCCAGTCCACACATCCACAACCTCCCCGTTTTATTTTCCTGTTGCCCCCGAGGACCCAAATTTGATACTTGCACCCACCCCAATGCCAAACTGGAGTTCTTATTTTTAGCTGTACATTAGAGTCGTTCTGGCTTGGGCCCCCTGTCTATCTCTGGGGAGAGCTTCCCCAAATAAACATCTCAGTTCACGTCAAGTCAACACGTCGCTTTATTCCATTCATTGTGCCAACATAAAAAATCAGGCTAATGCAGGGAATCGCAAGCTCTCTGCAGACGGACAAAAGTGACTGTGACTAGACTCGTCTGTGTTCATGGAAAAAAACACTATGTAGGCTACGTCTTGAAACATCATATCCATGGTAAAAAAAAAACATTTTGATTAAAAATGTCTGTCAGAAGTGGCCATGGCAAAGATTTAACGTGGCAAAGATCTAAGGCTAACATTTAATGCAGGTCTGTGTAAAACAATACACACCGCCCCTGAAGCTTATAGTGCTTTAAAACAGACCACAATATTCAGTAACTTCTATCCCCTTGCCATTAACTGGTTCAAGAAAAGCTAATTGCGCTTCTACAATTTCTGACTGCTAATTGCCAAAGTTCTGCCTCCAGTGTAGCTGCTGAATCTGTAAATGCAAAGTGTTTATATATATATATATATATATGCTGGTGTCATTTATCACCAGCCGCTGCTGCTATTTCTCATCATGTTTTTATCGTATTTGGCACTATGGTTTACAAAGTGTCACGCCCTGATCGTCCGCTCCACCTGTGTGTCACGCCCCCTCATTAACCCTGTGTGGATTCCCCGTGTTTTACCAGCTGTTCCTGATCGTTGTCATTAGTTCATTGTATTTAGTCCGCGTTCCCGTTCGTTTCCCCAGTCCGGTCATTGTATTGTCGATGTGTCATTGTCTGCCTTTCCCTGGATTAAACCCTGTGTTCCCTGATTCCTGGCTTCCTGCGTATTTGTCTGCGCTCCGGGCGCGTTCCGACCGTGACACAAAGTATGTCGAGTTTAATTGTATTGTGTGACAATAATAATGTTGGATCTCGAAATAGTGTGTTTGGGGAGTTACAGATTAAAGCACTACATAGTGAGACTACAATTGTAAAGCTGAAAAGGTTTATAGGCACCACTTCACAATAAGAGTCCATTTTGCCATTTATAAATGGTGGTAGTTCATCAATAATAAAATGATAAAAACTGTTATAACCTAAGTATAAATCATTCTTAAACTCTTTATAAGGGTAGTCTTATTGTAAAGTTGTACCGGTTTGAATATTAAAATCAAACCTAAACTCAAAGCCCACCTTGAGTTTCCGAATGCGCAGCTCGATGTCATGGATGTCCAAGCTGCGGTCCAGCCTGCGCAGCTGCAGCAGTTCCTCCTCCGCTTGATGCAGCCACGACAGCATGCTGTCGAGGTCTGCATGCAGCTGCTGCCACCGTTGCAGGTTCTGCTCCGGGTTCTGGGCCTGGGCCTGAGCTTGAGCCAGCTCCCAGCGCTCGATCACACCTGTTGGGAAGTACCCAGGAGGGGGGGCACATGGGTACATGCAAGTGGGTGACCTCATTAAGCGATTTAGCTGCTAAAGGATTATGAAGTTAGTCCTCAACCACGCAACCAGTGAGATTTGGCCAGAAATGGTCTAAAGGGTTGAGGTTGAGGCTTACAGTAAAGCAGGTTAGCAGGAAGAGGCACCAAAGCCTAGGCTTACCTGGCGTCTGGGACTCGGTGGTGTTCAGGTTGACCAGGCCCAGCAGCTCGTCCTGGCCATCGTTAAGCTCACCGCCCATCCTCTTCATGGCGTCGATGTTGCTCCGGCACTCTCCCATCAGCCTCATCTGCACACGGCAAAGCCTCTAAGTCACCAAACTCCGGACTGTCTGGTCACTCGACACCTAATGTGTTAGCTTTTCGGCTCAAGAGAAGCTAACGTGTCGGGCAAAAATCTCAGTATTGTTGATTTTAACAACACGCCGATGGTCAAGGCAGAGTCAAGCCAATGGATCAGCCTAAACTGTAATGAGGTCCTGAGATCACCATAGTGGGTGGGGAGGGAAACTTACGTAGCCCGTGTAGGAGCCGCTGAGGTCCGGGCTGGTCGGGGTGTGGCTGCGGAGGATTTCATCGGCCTCCTGTAGGTGGTACTGACCACGTGCTCCCAAGGCATCCGGCTCTCCTGTGGAGGTATAGTAACATCACCACATAAGCTCATTTTCGTTGATGCAGCCATTGACTACCGATGCTGCCACCAAAAAGACTCATTCCATGTCACTGAATCGAGGTGAGGTCCTTCAGAAATCCCACCCTCCATTTTCAGGAAAATATGATCAAGGACCCAGTAATCAACATGGGTCACGGCCAAGTACGATTCACATGATGTGTTTGATCTGTTTTTTTAAGGAATCCTCCAATTTTGTCCCTCACCTCAACAGGATGGGACCTTAAGCCATAGATAGCAAGAGGTTTACTCAACAGGGAAGCTGTGGAGGTCTCCACGCCAAAGAGATGATGGACATGCAGGTGTTAGGGCGGGGAAGGATGGCAGGGAGACAAGTGACAAGTGGGCATGCAGATGATATGGCGGGACAGTAATGGCTGCCTCTTGCTGGCCTACATGCCAACCAGCAGGGGGTGCTGTTTACTGGCGTGCTGCAAGTGATCATTTGCTTTAATATGTAGTCAAGTGGGCTGGTTAGAAACCCTGCTGATTAGTGGATTTACATCTCAGGGATTGGCATGCAAATGCAGGTCATTCACACAAACGGTTATCCTTCGCTATACCAGGGCATGCCGTCCCTAATTGCCTACCAGTGGAGGACATCAGAGTCCTTTCTGTCAGTTTGACATAAGCCTCTGGGCTCTCGGGAATCACTACATCTGGAAAGAAGGAAATACAGATGGGATCTGAAGGAACATCTGAAGAGCTGGAGAACCCATGGCTGAGAAAAGCACGATGACATGTCAAACCCTCGGTCTGTAACACCAGCATAACATGAACAGCACTGCCTTATGAACACCAGTAGCTGTTTATGTGAAAAAATGTCCTGGATGGGTCTGCCTGTGTCTTTTTTAGTAGGTGGGATCAGTGGGTGTTTTGGCTAACCCTTCTTAACACTTGCATGTGGTCTGCTGTAGTTTGAACACTAGACACAGCCTATATCGGGAGTGGAGATTCAAGCCACTGTGTGTGGGTGTTTTTTTATTTCCCAGCATCCCCTGGGGCTGACCTGAGATTGCAGCTGCCCCATGGAGGAACTCCAGATCCCTGTCCTGGGAACCGCCCTCCCGCTCGGTCTCCAGGTCATAATCATGGTCCCACTCCAGCGGGATAGAGTCCACGCTTGCTGGGGTGTCTCTCCCCGAGGGCTCCGCATGGGCCGCCATCACTACCGCAGGGGGGCAGCCAGAGGTGGCCAACGGACTTTTCCTAAAGTTGTCGTTCCAGCGCAGAGTGACATCGTCCAGATCCAGCTCGTGATCGGAACCAGTGTGCTCGTCATCCGTGAACTGAGGGTCAGGTGACACACGTAAGTCATACTGATAATGCCCACATATTATGGGATGGCAGCCCCAATGACACCTCAGCCCACTCGTGTTCCACATCTGAAGGACTCATAAGCGGGCTTCTTACCGGGAGGCGGGTCAGCCTCTTGTAGTAGCGCTCGACGCGGCCAAACACCTCCTGGCAGTACCTCTGCAGCTCCTCCAACTCCTCCTCGATGACGGTGGCGTCCAGGGGCTCGCTCTTCTCTATGAGCACCTCCCCCTGGTGGAAGACGTGCTCCATCTTGCTGGTATTCAGGGAGATCTCCTGCTGGAATGCCTGGGGAAGATAAGGAGTGGACATCACTCGGGGTTCTTCCGGTGAGGTTTTGGCTCCTCAGGTTGGAAGAAAGCAGGGTGAGGATTTTCACGTATGTCCCCAAGATGACGAACCTCACCTTGAGCTGCCGTATCTTGGCTTGAACGTCACACTCTGAGAAGTGCTCAATGTTGGTCAGTTGAAGGTCCATCTCAGTCAGCCACACCAGGATACTGTCTCTAGCTGCCTCAAATTCTTCCCTTTGGCTGATAAAGTGCTGCAAGATGCCGGAGATACTTAGGTGACCAATGCAATTATGAATTCCAATCAAAAACATTTAACAGACCAGCAGTGAGTGTAAGTTATATAGAGGGTACAAGCAGTATGGTGCCTGAGTGTGTGAGGTATGTAATTACATGCGTACAGGACTGTGTGTTTTAAGTACAAACATGTTGGCCATGGGTGCAGGTACAGATATGCTAATGCAGGTCTACGTGAGTGCAGGTACAGATATGCTAATGCAGGTCGACATAGGTGCAGATACAGATATGCTAATGCAGGTCGACATAGGTGCAGGTACAGATATGCTAATGCAGGTCTATGTGGGTGCAGGTACAGATATGCTAATGCAGGTCGACATAGGTGCAGATACAGATATGCTAATGCAGGTCGACATAGGTGCAGGTACAGATATGCTAATGCAGATCTATGTGGGTGCAGGTACATATATGCTAATGCAGGTCTACATGAGTGCAGGTACAGATATGCTAATGCAGGTCTACACGGGTGCAGGTACAGGTGTGAGGTACCTTGAGGCGACGAAGAATAGAGGCCGCCCTCTTTTGCAGGTTATCCCACCGCTGGTTCCCATCATGCACCATCTGGCGCAGACGGGAAGAGGAGTCGGTGCGGTTCTCCCGGGCCAGGCGCCGGTACTGCTTGTTGATGAGCTCTAGTTGGGTCAAGTTCTCTTGGACCTGCCGCTGGAAGGCCTGTCCCACACACACACACACACACACACACACACACACACACACGCACACGCAAAAAGCGAAGCTGACCATCAGTAACACTCTCAGCTCCAAGACGGCAGCAGAAATCAGTGCAGTGCTGAAGGTCACAGTGACCTTGAAGTATCATTGTAATGACTATAACTGTGCCTGACAACATGGGTTTAGTGTGGCTTCATTTATTATCTGGTGTTGGGGGCTTGTTCTTGCCATCCTTGATTATGGGACATACTATCCCTCAGGCACCCCAAAACCATGATGCCAAAGATGTTCATGGTCCATTTATCCATGTTGTACTATAACCTTCATGTTAATTAAAGGTGAACCCCGTGGGGGCTTTTCCGCCTGCGTCTCTGTGGAAGGCTGCTTAACCCTGTGGCTTGCTGGTTTCTGGATTCCACAGACCCCCTCCCCCCTCCCTCAAGTTGGGGCATGGTTTCTGCACCTCAAACTTCTTGAGTTCTTCCTTGGCCACGGTGTAGAGCACGCCCGAGGAGTTGGGCAGGGCGGCCGTCCTCTCCGACTCGCTCAGCCAGCTTTCGAACCGCAAGAAGTCGTCCAGGAACTTCTGCCACAGCCTCCCTGTCTCCTCGATCCTGCGGGAAGGCGCCAGTGGACAGACACGTGTGACATGGGAATATCAGCAGCTACTTCCCTCCCTACTCTGACCCCCCTGCCTGCCCCCGCTGTCTGATATGAGAGGACAGCTGCTATCCTCGTGTTATTGTGAAGACAGGCTGGCGCAGAAGCCAAAATATCACACACACACACACAGACACATACAGTCACACATGCACACACACACACAATCCATCAGACAGCTGTATTTATTAAAAGAAAAACTCTTTCTATATTGCAGTGCAAGCAAACATTTTAATATTTCCACAACCCCACATTCTAATTTCTTTACTTTTTATAATTTCCTTTTAATTATTGGTTGCTTTTCAGGATGACTCCATTCCCAAAGCAACAAACCCATAAATACAAGGTATATATGTTTCCTTATTTCAGTACCTTTAACTGCCCTTATTAAGGGTATTGGGGATTCAAACCAGCAACCCTGCGGCGTCACACTCACTTGAGCCTTCTCTCCATGGACGTGGCACAGATGCTCCTCCAGCGGCGGTCCAGGCTGCGCGTGGCCTGCTGGATGGACTCGCAGTCTGCCTCAGTGGAGTAGGCATCGCTGTCATGCAGCAGCACCTCGCACAGGTTCAGCACTGATGCCACGCCGGTGCTGTGCTTCTCGATGTCCCGCTGGAGCTCCTGGGGGACCGGGGGGGGACACCTGTCAGCAGTCAGTCCCTCTCCCACATCCCCAATGGAAAATCCCCTCAACTGGCAGTTCTGAACTGCCAGTGTCAACACTGAGGACTTTCACGGCTGCTTTTCTTAGCGTGTTTAACGGAAACTAAAGTGATTAATCTGACTGCTAATTAGCACATATCTGTTATCTTTCTTTGGTTAAACAAAACAGCAGGAGTCAGAAAAGATTTTTACAGGATGGATTTGGATTTTCCGAAGGATCCTGGAGTGGATGGTTCAGATTACACAGAAGATTTGCTAAATGTCTGAAAAGGAGCAAATCTAGTCTGCCAGTATTATACACATTCACTTTCCTACTCTGTCAGATCAGCTGGTCTCAGGACCTTCCGAGAAAAATCAGTGAATTAAATTTACCTAATACTCTCCTGTTAAACAGAGTCATTTTGTTAAAATGCGAGCTTGGCATGGTGACGCTGACCAGACTGCAGGAAAATGCAGATCAGGGGATGGTGACTGACTCTGGGACACCGACAAAGTGATGTGTGTTTGTGGTCTAAGGGTCTCCTGCTTTCCGAGTCTTGAGTGTCAGCTTCGACTTCCATAGCCTTCAACATCTTCAAATGCAAGTGTGATACATCATAAGCGTGAAAGAGCAGGAGCACACTGCCTAAGGGATACTGACCATGCATGACGGCCCATGTGTGGTCGTTCAACTACGCCTGTCAGTGTGTGCAGGGATGTAGCATGGAATTCTGGGTCTCCTGACAGAATGTCACCTTAGTTCCCCTCTGTACATTCTGCCAAATGGAAAGGGGGTCCCCCCCTGTCTGGAGCCCCATAAAACCCTAAGACCCCCCCCACCCCCCCCCACCAGGCGATGACCCTGTATATGTCATTACTCCTGTGTCCCACCCTTTATACTCATGTCTGGCTGCTCAGAGCTGTTTGAGTGACAGATGATGGCACCTAATTCTTAACTTTCATCCTCTTGCAAAGCTGCTCTTCTGTGGAAGCCCAGCTGGCTGTAATTCACCTGAGTGGACTTTGCTAAAAGCCAACCGGTCTGAAAAAGGAGAAGACTGGAGAGGAAGCAAGAGAGAGAGAGACCTCCTGCTCGTTCAGGGCCATGACCTTGACGCTGCTTTGCTTGGGCTGGTTTCTCGTGTTACTCTGTCCTTTCATTTTGGCGCTGTGTTCACACTCCAGCCACATTGCAGCTGACTGTCCCTGGCCCTCAGCCTGCCCTCTCGTCTCACCTCCTCGGCCTGCCCCGCCCCCCTCTGATCACCTCCTTGGCCCTCCCTGCCCCCTCAGCCCACCCCCGGCCCCTCGGCCTGCCCACGCTGCTGCCCCCTCACCTGCTGCTGACCCAGCTTCTTCTCGATCTCCTGAGCGTCGCAGGTGTCATAGATGATGGGCCGGGCCAGCTGTGTCTCCATGTGGGCCAGCCAGGACTTCAGGCTGCTCATATTCTTGTCCAGCTGCTGCATGGCCACCAGCGTCTCACGGAGCTTCCTCACCCTGCGTGGAGGCGCCGGTGAGGCGGGATGCATAACGCCCCCCCAGGCCCTCAGCTTCAACCCCTGGCCCCCTACCCAGTCACACTATTCCTGCACAGTCCCTACCTCATCATGGCCACGTCAGCAATGCTGCTGCCCTGTACACACACTCACACACACACACTCACGCACACAGTAACATGACGAGAACGCAGATCATTCACACTCTCTCTCAAACAGGTTTCCAGAAAGCAGAATCAGACTTTCTCTGAGACACACAAACATGATATATCTCAGCTGCAGCTCAGTATTTCCCAACACACACAATGCACACAAGTATACACACAGTGTTAACATTCACACACACACACACACACACACACACACACTCAAACCATTAACACCAACGTGTATCATTTTACCATTTCTGATGTTTCTAACCCAATCAGAATCACTTTCACTAGACAAACTTTCATGTAACAATTTCAAGCATTACCTTGTGCAGTGAAGCCATTTTGCAGCATTAATGACAGCAAAGTTCACTGGCAGGTTAAGCACTGGTACAGTAAGTAATCCCCACCCACCGTGACAGCTACTAAACCCCATTTCCAGGGACCTTCCACTCTTCCATTTGTAATATATCTTTTAATATACATATAGTTGGTATAGGTCATATCATTGTGCATAAGGTTATAGCACAGGAAGGTTATAGCAGAGGAAGGTCAGGCAACTGTCGCACATTTATTGTTTGAAAAGTTTCTCATTATCATTGTTTATCTAGAAAAACATGGCAAGAAAGGAAATTTTCCAAACCAAAACTCGCTCTATTTTCATCACTCGGGGCTCATAGGAGTTAATGCAGCCTGAGCTGTATTTCATAGACTGACTGATCTTTTTCATTTTGTCACTTTCATAGCCAAAAACTGCAGCCTGGCCCCAGTGACCCTCTCTGATGTGCACTTTCCACCTGAAAGCTGGGAATCAGCCTGCAGGCTCTGGTCCCTGCCCCGTCTGGAATCTCTCACTAAATTCGAAGAGTATGACTGAGTATAACACTCTGTGGTCATGTAACTGTCTAAAACTGTCAGCAACTGGGCAAAATTCCACATAAAAGCAGCACCGGTCTTAACGCCATCAGAGAACACAGCGTGGCTTTGAAATAAACTGCAATCAGAACAGCCTCACGTGTACAGCGTGTCACTGGTAACTGCGATACACATGTCAAAGTCATCAACACTGCGAACAAAAACAAACCATCTCCCCAGGGTCGGCTCAGACCACTCAATAACCTGGGGAGGGGGGGAGGGGAGTATCTGAAAAATCACAACTCTTCCTACCTCTACCAACAAACAGATACATGCACAGCCAAAGCAGTGTGTCCCCAAAATATGGAGACACACAAATCTGCTCGGGTAAACAGTGGGAGTTAGAATAGGAGTCACATGGGGGGGGAGGGGGGGGGTTCAGTCAGCCTGCCTGGTGATATCGCAGTCACACTCCGGAAGATCCTCGTCCTCGTCGAGGTGACCTGCCATTTCGTCCCTCCCGAAGTCCAGAACCATGGATTCGGACCGGCGTGTTTTCTGCGAGCCTAAATGAAGTATCCCTCAGCTTACAGCGTTCCGTCTCGGAGTGAGCCGGCTCACAAGTGGCAGTCACTGGAATACTGTGGCACAATACTTGGAATGTTTTCGAGGGGGGGGGGAAACCAGCCCCCCCTCCCCCCACCGCACAGAGGGCTGGGGAGGGGTGACAAGTGCTCGTGTCGCTAAATAAAACGTACAGTCATTAGCATGTGCTGGTGAGCTGGCGGCAGGCGCTGTTGAGGAGTGGGGTGGGGTAAACACCAGAGGGCCCCCTCCCCCCCAAATCTCAAACATATTTCTGCTGCAGACGTCAGAGACCAGCAACTGCTCAGTTAGGGTGGGACAACGGCCGGGGTGTGTTGGTTTTGG
>JAODJW010000039.1:20235825-20246378 GCA_026777045.1 Hyperopisus bebe | reverse complement strand
GGGGGGGGGGGGGGGGGGGGGGGGGCAGCTGTCAGAGCGGGATTATATGAGGGGGGGGTGAGTCTCTGATGGCTCCACTTCCTAAACGCTCCCGATCTCCACCTCAACTTCTTCTGGCCCTAAAGCGGCATTTCATTCTAATGTGTAGAATGTCGTTGTCTGTAATCCGTCTTCAAAGCACTAATCTTCGGCAGGCTTCCTGGGGCCCTGGGGCTGCACTCTGGATTGGATGCTAGTCCATCATGGGGCGGCTACACACAATCAAGCACTATAAGCAATTTGCAAATGTAAATTAGCCTAATTGGATGTTTTTGGGCTGTAGGAGCAAACAGGAGCCCCCAGAGAGAAGCAGCGAAACACAGTGAGGACATGCAAAGTCGCTAGACAGAGCAACGGCAGGATTCGAACCCTGGCAGGGTGACATAACACAGCTAACACTGAGTCACTGTGCCGTCCTACAGCTATACAGAGCACTGCAAGGAAGGCCAGTACAGCACACGCACACACACACACACACACACACACACGTACGTCGGATAAACATATCTTTATGGGGACCACTCATTCATGCTAATGCTAACTATGACAACCTTAACCCCTACCCAGCCCTAACCATAACCATAAGTAACCAAACAAAATACAAGAGTTTTTGCATTATTAGTTTTTTCATTGCACTCACAGATTTTTATTAAATTGAGTTTTCCCTTATGGGGGCCAGGAAACTGGTCCCCACAAGGTAAGATATGCCTGGACCACATAGACACACACATGCAGACAAAGACAGACACACACACACACACACACACACTCACACCCCCATTCACCTGAATGGCATGTGCTAGTACTTGTAAAAATCTAAAGCACACATGGACAACATCCAAGCTCAAGGCTGGATTCAGATGCACAGCCCTGGAGGAGCCAGATGGCTACTCACTGGGTAATAACAGTAATAACAACCTAGTAACTTAGTTATTACTCAGGTACAAACCATGAGCAAATATAGTAACTGCATGGAACACATAAAATGTTATGATTATTGATGAACGAACATGGGATCAGTAAGTAACTAACACTGTTTAATTAATACATTAAGTAAGAGTGTACTACTTCATTATTTGTGACCCCTCAAGTAGTCTTAACCAATTCCTGACAGCAGAGATTATTTTATTTGTTATTTGTGTGACATTTAGGTGTTATTTCTTGCTCTCATTTCAAGCTTCAGGAGATAACTGAGAATTTTGCATCAGCTTGCATTTCAAACAAAGGTATCCAATCGTGGCTCGTGTGGGCGGGGCATGTTAGGTTTGGGGGAGGGGCCAGGAAGCTCACCTGGCAGCGATGAGGTCGAGCAGGTGCTGCCAGCGCTCGTTGACTTTGCTGAGCTTGTTGCCGATCTCGGTGGCCTTGCCCTCGTGACTGGCCTTGGCCAGGCGCTCGCCCATCTGCTGCAGCTGCAGCCGGTTCTCCTGGGCCACGGCCATCTCCTCCTGGTAGTCCTGAAACAGCACCAGGGTCAACCCACGCTGATGATCATTTGGTGCAACTTGGTCCACCGCAAAACAAGGGCAGCAAATTATTAAATCACTTAACATCTGTGGAATCTTCTGGAATTCCAGTAGCAAATGTCGAGTATAGCTTTTACCAAAATCCATGTTTTGAAGTTCCTCCATGTTTTCCATTTTAACTAACAGTATTCTGAGAATATTCTGGAATTTTCAAACATTTTCAATATTCCCAGTATTCCATAATCCGTTTCTTTCTTGTCGATTTCATGATGTTTAAGAAGAAACCATGTTCTCATCCTCCTCTGCTAGTGAATGCAGGAGAGCTACATGTGCAAACAGGTTCTGCTGAGACACCAGACTGGTTTCTGAAAGACAAGCACGCATGCGTGCACAACCACACGCACACACATGCGTGCGTGGTCGAGGCACCCATGCGGCATCCATGCGGCCTGCCTGCTCCCTGCACCCACCTTTCTCAGCTTGTCGATCATCTCCTCGATGCTGATGTCCCCGTTCTGAGAGACCTTGCTCTCCATCTGAGTCAGCCAGTCACAGAGCTCCTTGTGCTTTTCGCTGAAGATCGCCCACTCATTCAGTTTCTCATTGACCTGCTGCCTGCGGAGGGCTAGCTGTGGGGGGGGGGGTAGCAGGGATGGTACACTGTAAATGACTATTATCATAATTCTCTGTCATTTCTTATAATTCAGTCAACGGCAATGTATCTCACATCCGACTAATACAGAACTTAATACATTAACTTCAAATAGTGATGCTACTATTAAACTGACATGCTGAATTAATTTTCAGTCAATAACAGAATGCATTATTGTAATGTTATCGCCAACCTGTTAACCATTATTACTGTTGTTATAAGTGGTTTCATTTACATTTCCGTTTAACACATTCAGCTGACGCTTTCGTCCAAAGTGACATACAAACCAGGCAAACAACACATTGTAAACATACAGCTGTCAAGGAGTCAACTACGCGTAATGGCAGCTAGACTGAGCTTCCAGTGAATGCCCAGGTTTCAGCTGTATCCTGATGTCTAGAGCATGTAAAAACCAGGTATATAAAGAAAAGATGGAATAAGAGGGAAGGATAAAGAGGGATAGAGAGATGGAGGAGTACACTACACAGACGATGCTCACCTGGGCTAGAGTAACAGAGAATGAAAAAAGGTTAGGGCTACTGCAGATTGCACACCCGCTCTGTTACCGGGGAAACGGCAGCTTGGCTACATAAAGCGTTCACTTATCAGAGCTGGGCAGAGAAATGTCTGCAAAAAGTGCCTCTTCACGAATCGCGTAAACGAAGAAAAAAAGACATTGAAAAAAGGCCGCATTTGATGTACCAGGCAGATCTGCAACAGCCGCCGGAAAAGTCTTCACCGCGCCAAGGCGCCTGAAACTGCAACCTCGCCGAAAAAGAAAAACGGCTCTCTGCAGACCTGCACAGGGACGCCGGCCGGCCGGCATGACGACTGTGAAGCGGGGGGCCCATTACCTGCAGTGAGGGCCGTCCTTCGGGTCTGCAGTCGCCACTGTGAGGCCACCGCTGATCTCTGCTTCAAGCTGCCGCGACCAGAGATGCCTGCGGCCCCTGCTAGAGCCCGTCACGCTTACCCACTCGCTCAGGCGGTGCGCCGGATGTGTGTGCGGCTGTCGCTCTACATATCCTTCCTCTGCTTTCGTTTTTTCTTTCTTTCTTTCTTTTATCGTGGGGGGGGGGTTTATATTTTGTGCTATTTCTCAGCCTGAGCAAAGCAGGACTGAGACCCAATACGGGCCGGACTGACACATTTCTTTCACTGAGTCAGATGCCATTTAATTGGTGTGACAGCGCCCCACTCTGGCCACAGTGAGAATTATAAAGTAAAAAAAATAACCACATGTTGCAGAATAGATGGTTACACACCGGATATAGAATATAAATGTGTACTGGAGGTGAGTGGATGAGATATTTGTGTGTTGGACGGATCATAACTGGGGGGAAAAGCTGGAGCTGTGGAGGGGGATTTACCTGATGGCAGATCTCCTCCCACTGGCGGTGCAGCAGCTGGATGCGCTCCTGCATCACAGACAGGTCATCCGTGCTGATGCCACTCAAGAGCGCCCCCTTCAGGAGGCCCAGGTGTGAAAGCTCCTCTGTCCAGCTGGCCAGGGTGTTCTCCAGCTCCTGTGCAAACACAAAGTCTGTCAGCAGGGGGCAGTGCTGACTTTGCTGAGCTGTACAACAATATATATGTATAAAAATAAACATACACATATATATCTTTTCTTAACACTGATACACTTCAGGTCTGTAAAAACATCCTACTTCTCCTACAGAACATTAAATTTTTGTTGTCTTTTCAATCACCTGACTTTCATATACATTTCATGCTTCCATTATCAGGAGAATAATCAGCTAAATATACTCAATAATAAAATTAATTCAGCATAATCCTGGCATTACGAATGCCGTGCATGGCTACGGACTTTAACACATCATTGTCACCTTGCAGCGGATCTGCTCTGAATGCAGCGCCTCCTGGTGGTCAGGTAGAGGCAGGGACAGCTTACGCTTGAAAGCGCGCAGTTTCTCTAACGAGCCTCCGATTCCCTTCTCACATCTCTCCCAGTCCTGCGGGTGACACACATACACACACACACACGTAGAGTCATCAGATCATCTGTGCTGCACGGCGTGCAATAAATTTCCTGCTGCAGTAGAGTGTAGCTGGTAAACCAACATGGTAGGTAGCAGGAGGAACAGTATGCACACACACACACACACACACACACACACACACACACACACACACACACACACAAACACACACACATGTTGGGTAAACATATCTTTATGGGGACCGTTCATTCATTTCTATGGGAAAAATGCTAATGCTAACTAAGACACCCTTAACCCCTACCCAGCCCTAACCATAACCATAAGTAACCAAGCAAAATACAAGAGTTTTTCCATTTGTAGTTTTTTCATTGCAGTCACAGATTTTTATTCAATTTTATTAAAACCAGGAAACTGGTCCCCAGGGTATTTATCACACTGTGGGGACATTGTGTCCCCATAAGGTAAGGTATACCCGCTGACGCACATGCACACACACAAACACACATGCACACACACACACACACACACAAATGCACATACACACTTACGCACACACACTGCCTGCCTGGTCACTTTGAGGGTCCTTTTCATATCTTCTCAAGCTCCCTGTTGAAGTACCACTGCATCCCACCCCCTTACCCCCCACCCCCCGCCATTTAACATTTTAACCCGTGAACCTGATGCATAATTCATGTACACGCACCTCTCTATTGACACAATGTTCCTCCCCCATCTCCGTTCATCTCCCATAACACTGTGCCCCCCCGTCTTACAGTCGCAGCTAATTCTGAGTCATCGTCGACCAATAGGAATGCAGCGGGGATGCCGTGTGTATGTGCGTGTGCGTGTGTGTGTGTGTGTGTGGGGAGGGGGGGTTAAAAAGGGATCCACCCATGCACCCACACACAATGACCCTGTTTGCCTCCAGAGGGGGCCACGGAGTAGGGGGGGTGAGCCAACCTTGAGCATAGCATCCAGCTCCCTGCGACGCTCGTCCAGCCGGGTGGCAACGTGCCTCCAGCGCTCCTGCACCTCCGTCAGCTCCGCCTGCAGCTGCGCCTCCGCCCCGCTGTCTGCCGACAGCAGCAGCTGCCGCGCCGCCTCCACCACCAGAATATAGCTACCCTGCTGCCGGTGCAGGGCCTTCTCCTTCAGCTGAAGGGATGGGGACCGTCAAGAGGGGCTGCCACTACATGTCTGCACAGCATCATACTGGTAAATGTTTGCCGAGTTTGGTTTCAACTGGATGAAAGTAAAGGCTGCCCCAGTCACTTACTGTCAAAGAAAAGTTTGTACCTTTGAGGATACGATTTCTTGTCACTGGGACTGTACCTTTAAGGGTTTACCAATTGTACCCTAGCTGTTGGACTCTGCACAACCACTAGGGGTACAGTGGCCTTGGGGAGCAAAACTGTACCAGGACTGTCCCCTTTTTTCTGACAGTGTAGGGAGCAGGAGAGTCCAAATGATGTTTACTGTACTGTCTTTACTTAGCAGCACTGAGGTTAAGGAGAGTGGGGGCTTGTAGCCTGGTACAAATCCCAAGCAGCCGGGGAGAAGCTCCTGTAGTTCAGCAAAAATGTTCCTGTAGTTCAACAAGTAAACCACTGTGCTAACAATGTAAAGGTTATGGGTTCAAATCCCGCATGTATATTGTAAACCTTTGCTCTACCACAAATTGGATAGAAGTGTCAGATAAATAAAAGGAAGGGTAAAGAGACATGTTTACACACTACTGGCCACTCGGAGGCACCAGTTAGCTGAACTGCATGTTTTTTGGACTGTAGTAACTCATTAAATGAGGAAAATGCACCAAGCTCTACACACGCATTCTGGCAATTTGTGTGATTAATAAGAGCAAAGGACTAAATGAGAAATTTCCAGTGTTAACCACGCCATGCTAACAAGCCTGAGCTGAAAGGCCCTCGGGGGGTCGGGGGGGGGGGAGATAATCTCACCTGCACCTCATCCAGCAGGCAGCGGACCTGTTGCAGAGGCACCGGCGCCCCCTGCTGGGCTTCATCCACCTGCTGCGCCGCCTCCGTCAGCCAGCCGCGCAGCTTGCGGGCCATCTCCCTGTAGCGCTGCCACTGGCGCAGCAGGCTGTCGATGATGCCCCGTCGCTGCTGGGCACGCCGCACCACCCCGTGCCACTGGTTGCTTAGCAGCGCCAACTTCAGGCTAAAGTCATCTCTGAGGAACAGCGACACCGAAGTGGTCAGTAAGGGATGGATCAGTGACACCACAGCATATGTCATAAAACATTGGGATAACTAGGCTTAGTTTTTTTCTATGGACTGAAGGGTGGGGTTACCTGTTGTTCACCTGTCCCTGCTCCAGAAGCCGCTGACCATCACTGATGATGGAGTGGAGGACCAGCTGTCTGCAGAACATCTCAGCCTGGAAGATCTGCACACATGTTTGCACGAGTTACACTTTCACATCTGCGCACACCTCTGCGTGTCATGAGGTGGCCCCGTGCTGGGAGGAAGCGTAGGCACGTGCAGTGTTGGGCATTTCAAGTTCAGAAGCTACAAATCCAGACCAGGATTTTGTTTTTACCAACCAGTTCAGCATAAGGAGTCATGGTCACAGTGTACTCAGCTGCTGGGTAGAAACAAAATCATGGTCTGGATTTGTAGCTTCTGGACCTGAAATGCCCAACACTGGGCACGTGTCCACCCCCACGCCAGCCTCCTACCTCGTGGGCCCTCTGCTGCTCCAGAAGGCTCTGGTAGTTCCCGGAGATCTCCACGGCCAGCTTCTCCTCCGTCTGCTCCAGGAATTCCATCCAGGCTTCGCACTTCTCCAAGAAGCTCTGCTGCTCCAGCAGGAAGGCCTGCAGCTTGCTGCATGGAAACCATGCACAGGTGCATCATGGGAGGGTCCACCATATGAGGTCCAAATGCGGTGAAGCTGCTGCCCCGGCCCAGCTCGGCCCCTACCTGAACCTCTCGGTGGCCTGTGCCGTGGTACTGGCCCAGCTGCGGTTCAGCCTCTGCACCCGCTTGACCTCGGCGTCGCTGAGGACCAGCTGGTAGCCAAGCTCACTCAGACGCTCCAGGTCGGGGCCCATGCTGCTCAGCCTGAGCATCTGCCCCTAGTGGCCAGCACAGCAAACACAGTGGGGGTCAGTCCCAGCCTGAGCTCTGACTCGGAGACCCAAATGAATCAGATCCTAATGACTGAACTGATCAATACTGGGTGACATACACCAGATGTCAGATGTCATCTCTTTACATTGTAACCTCAAAAACATAGCTTCACATTCAAGGTTGCTTTAATTTATTATTATTATTAATAATAATAATATTGATATTAGCAGGAGCATGAGATTCACTGAGATTTATGAAAGGGCAGGGTAAGTCTTTATTAGGGGGTTCTGATGGAAATGACCCACATTCCTTAAATGAATTAGTGTGCATTTATTTGGGGAGGGCTACAAAACATTTTAGGGAGGCTAAAGCCCCCCCGAAACGAGGCCTAATGACACCCCTGCTTTTTAGCCCTAGGGCTGCAGTACCTTGAGGTCCTCCATACGGGCCTGAATGACCGACAGCTCGGCAGTCCCGCTGGGGTCCTGCGTCTTCAGAACCTGTCCTGCCTCTGCAACACAGCGGTCCAGCTTGTCTAGTTGCTCGCTGAAGTTCTGATAGTCCTGCAGACCAGCCTGGGAGGTCAGACACGCAGTGTGAGCTTGGGGAAGGGTATCGGAGCTGGCCAATCAGGACGGGGGGAGGGGTCTGTACCTGTAGCACCGCCTGCTGTTTGACGAGTGCCTGCTCCACTGCGGCCAGGCGCTGAGCCAGTGACAGGTGGTCAGACTGCAGTGTCGCGGCTGCTGAGGTGTCCACCTGCCTTCTCAGCTGCTCCCCCAGCTCCTGCAGCACATGCAGGGACTCCTGTAACGGCTGATGGGCCTGCAGCAGCTCCTGCAGAAAGATCAGGACACCTGTCACCGATGGGTCTGCTGCACAACACTGATACCAGCTGATTCCAAACCGAGCTGGAAATTTCAGGTCCAGGAAGTAAAAATCCAGACCAAGATTTTGTTTTAACCAACCAGTTCAGTACTCTGTGACTGTGATTCTGTATACTCAACTGGTTGGTTGAAACAAAATCTTGGTCAGGATTTTTACTTTCTGGACCTGAAAAGTCCGCCTCTGATTCTAACACGGCTGTGACCAAGAGGGCTACTGTTTAACTCCAATACTTAAATTAAATTATGTGATGTTTAATGTTGTTAAGTTCCTGCCAAGAACCATTTGTTGGGAATGCTGACATAGAGGTGGGGGGCTTGTGGGGGCCGTGGGGTGGCCCCGTTCCCCAGGGAACCCCTCTGTCTGTAAATCTGCATCTGTCTGCCTCTGAAAGGGGCTTTGTTAAGGGGAGACGAGCTGCATTCGCGCAAACACAACGTGCACCATTGGGCAGGACTGCCGCTACAACTACCCCAACACGGCTGAAAAGGGAGGGGGTGGGGGTGGGCATTTGTCAGACGATCGCCATAGCAACCAGCGACAAACACTAGACTGCCCTTCAAAAGCTGTTGTGGTTTTTTATGATCACAATTTCTAAGGGAAGTTCTGAGAGATTCAGCAATGCGTGACCCGGGTACCCTTGGACCGCCCGGAATGAGAACAGTGCAAGCGGACCGGCAAAACCATCACCGGGCGCTAGTCTCACTCACAATGCACTCCTGGACCCAGGAGGACACCTCTTCGTCACCGGCGTCCTTGCTGTCGGCGGCCTGAAGCAGCTGGCTGGCACGCTCTTCCTGTCGCTGGACGGCGGCCGCGCTCTGTCCGTAAAGCTCCTGGTATCGCCGCCACAGTTGCTGCAGAGCCTTGCTGCTCCTCAGCTGTTCCCCGATCTCCTCTAGCAGCCCGTTCCACCTGAAAGAGCGCAATGCTCAAGCGAAGTTCAAGCTTCCATTCCACTGTCTTTCTGGCGCCCGATCAGATGCTGACCCAACATGCAACATTCAACCCTCACCCACCCAGGCCTCACCTCAAATTGATGTCCTTGAGGGCACCATTGAGAACGTCGGCCACAGCGGGCTGGCATTCCTTCAGCAGTTGGTGCGTCAGGGAGCCAAACTTCCTCAGACTGTTCTCTTGCTTCTCCAGCTCCTCCTGGAGGTTCTATACCGCAGCAGAGCACAGGGAGTCCATCAGAATCACATGATCATCTCTTTATGGAGGCACCAAGGCAGGCCAATGAGGCAGGAGGCTCAAATATGTACAGCTGGAGAGGCTGACTGGATCTCCTGAAGTACAGAACTCGCCCTGCTCTTACAGTACCTGCAGATTCTCCACCTGGACCATCACAGCCTCTGGGGAACCTGTGAGGAGACGGAACCGGGACACCGAGTACCGTCCCTCCATCAGGTATCCGCTGATCTCCTCAGATGCTCTCTTGTAGAGGTTCCACTGCTCCAGCACTGACTTCAGGCTGATCTTCAGCTGTCCGGTCTGAAAGGGTACAGCCATTAGGAGCTACCTGAAAATCCCTTGGTGACAGCCGGTTGCTGCGGTAATGCAGAAAAGCCCACCATGTGATCTAGGTTAGCCCATGTGTGATTGAGGCTTTGCAGTGTCTCTGTGATGACAGTGCAGATCTCTTCTCTCTTGTTCAGTATGAGGCCGTGACCTCGCTCCTCCACCTTCTCCACATCCTTCTCCTTCTCCCTGATCATTTCCTCCAGCTCCTGAGAAGGAAGCAGTAGGTGATGACGGTGAGACGGATCATGTCGCTGCAGAGTGTTCAGTAACAGTTTAAGTTTAATGTTACAGCAGTGTTGGGTTGTTATGATCAGGAATCAAATGGCTCGCCATGTTCTGGACCAGGAGGCTAACTCTTGGAAATGTCAAGCAGCCTTTCTGATTTGCTTGTGGATTTGTGAGTCCTTACCTGGCAATCTTTGAGGGCATTCTGGACAGAGGCCAGGTCCTCTATGCGGTTCTTCTTCTTAAGCTTCTCCTCCTGAGCCGCAAACCACGTCCTCAGGATCTGTAGGCTGTTCTCATACTCCGTCCAGGACTCCAACAGACCCTCCAGCAGCTGGATCTAGAAATCAAGCACATAGAAGTTGGAGCGGCATGCGTGCGACCTCACCGCATAAAACAGGCTGCACGTGTGCACACGCAAGCAGAGACCTTCTCGGTGATGCGGCCCTGCAGGACATGCCAGCGCCGGTTCATGGCGCCCAACTTCTCGGCGAAGTCGGTCTTGTCGCTCCGCTTGCTCTCCACGTCTTGGCTGCTGATCTGCAGCACGGACTGGTTCACGAAGTCCACCGTCAGCTGCTTGCAGTTCAGGTCGATCTTAAACCCCTGGAAGACCACATCAACCTGTTGTTACCTGCCTGACTGCACATCATAGACCACTCTGGTTACCTGTCTGACTGCACATCATAGACCACTCTGGTTACCT
>JAODJW010000039.1:20218789-20230075 GCA_026777045.1 Hyperopisus bebe | reverse complement strand
CAGACAGACACGGTGGCAGACAGACAGACAGACTGAAACAGTAGCAGGCAAACAGACCGACAGACACAATAGCAGGCAGACAGACATGCATGAACTAATCCCACCTGGAAGGAGCTGAGCTCCTGCAGCCTCCTCCTGGTCTCCTCACAGCGCTGCTCCAGCACCGAGTCCAGGGTCTCCAGCCGGGCATGCAGGTAGTCCAGTGCCTCCTCCATCGGAGCCTGCGCCTCCTTGCACAGCCACGCCGAGTCCGCCACCAGCTTCCTGCTCCGCCCCACCTCCTCCTCCACCTCCCGGACATCCTTCCCGAGGGCCTGCAGGATTGGGAACACGTTCCTCAGGACCCCCAAATCACTGCAGAAAGTGCTCAAGGGTACGACAGCAAATTTCCTATTGGATCCGCCATTCCACCACCGCCTATGGGACTCCAGGCCCTTGGGGGGGGCGGGGTGCTCACCTCCTGGTTACACAGCTGACTCTCGGCACCCTCTGCCAGCAGCACGTGCCCGGAGAACAGGGTGCTCTCCACGTCGTCCGTCCAGGAGGAGGCGGAGCAGACAGCCGAGTACAGCTGTTGCTCCAGTGACCTGCCCCTCTTCTCGGTGCTCCCTGTCTGTAAATGCAGGAGACATACATGAATCAGTGAACAATTTGGAGGTGGGCGGAGTTTCTGGAGGTGGGCGGGGACAAGTCCGCATTAGTACCAATGAGGAGGCCTCCTGGAGAGTGTCGTTGAAATCTTCAAACAGAGTCCTGATGGAGGACTTATCCAGAACAGAAGGCTCCTCTTTGTAGACGGAGCTGGGCGTGCTGACACTGCTGGCTCTGCTGTACACCTGGAGAGGTGACAACACGTTATTGACATTTACATTTAAATCCGCAGACACTTTGTGCCACTAGGACAATCAAGCCCTAGACTTGACTCCTGTTCAACTGACGTCAGAGATCAGGGTCAGCTGGGCTGGAGGGTCCTGCTCAAGGCCCAACAGGTATAAGACTCATCCACCAGCCATGGGACTTAAACCCATAACATTCCGGACACAAGCATACATCACTAACCTGCTGAGCGATATATTTCCTCATGACATTCCTTCTTTCGTGTAGTCCAAATAAGGTCCCTGTTCCTACTTTGTGACATCATTTTACTCAAATCTCTCTGCTGTCCCAATGGGAAAATGTGACAGCTATGTCAAACGTGAGGTTAAGAGACAGCTTAGGATCTGTGTCTCAGCCAGCTACTGGAGGCAGTGACCTGTACCGGCATGCGATGGTCCTGCTCCGCCGTGTTCTGCAGCAGCTGTAGTTTGGTGTTCAGGTCCCTGCTCAGGTCCTCCCACCTGTTCCTGGTTTGGTCGGCCACCTCACCCTCTGTGTGCTCAGGAGGGATGCTGCCTAACACGCTGCAGATGGGGAGGCATGAACACCGCAGTTAAGACAGGATATCAAACGGTTAGATGAGAATACACAGCACAGTCACACTGAACACAGCACAGTTACACTGGAACAGCACAGTTACATTGGAACACAGCACAGTCTGACGAAGTAAACCAGTATTACCACTGGGTCATGGCACAGTTAAGGTACATCACCGGTAATCAGGATGTAGTTGTGTTAGGGTGACACTGTGCAGAGTGAGCCCAGAGTAGAGCACAGGTGAGGGATGATTACAAAAAGGCCTCGCTGTGCTGGCGTCATGCAGCAGGTGGACATACCCAGAGCCATTGGGCGTCATGAGCTCCTTCCCCAGGTCGGCCACAGACTGTAACACCTTCTTCTGCTCAGCCAGCTGCTCCTCCAGTTCCTGGAAGGGGGAGCGCGCTTGTGAGTCACACCACACGCTACTCTAACGCTATGCTAATTCTACACTTATGCTATGCTAATGCTAGCCTAATGCCCCCTGAGTGTCTCACGAGCAGGGATTCACTCGGCTTGCAGCAAGTGTGCAAAGCAGACCTCCAGATCTACATATTAGCCAGGCTGGCTTCCTGCCACCCAGAGCACCAACATACCTTTTGCCTTTGTAGGCTGTCCTGGTGCTGCTGGCAGCGTGTGGACCGGGCCTGGGCTAACCAGTCCTGTACACTAGGGCTCTGGGAGAGCCCTGAGTCTGGCTCACTGATCTCCTGTTCCTGGAGGGACCCCTGTTGGGAAAAGGTCACGGGTCAGAAATCAGAGGCCATATAATACATGAGCATTGTACCTCCTAACCATCAGATGGCACTGCTGTAAAATGTACAAGCTGCACAAAGGAAATAACTAGATATCTGATAACAGCAGAATCCAATATTTCTCTGCCAGGGTATACAGGAAGCATTTCTATAATTTTATTGGGGGGGCGGTGGGAAGCCAAGCCTCTCAATGTTGGCAGAGTCACTGAGTTCTTGAAGCAAAACTATTTAATAAGCCAAAGCCTGCCTCAACAATACTTCAGTACTGATAGAATCACAGACGATCCATCACAGGGTTCATACACACACAAAATGGGCAATTTAGAGATGGCAATTAATGTGACTGCATGCCTTTTGGATAGTATCCAGAGGAAACAACACAGGGGAGCAAGCAAGGTCCACACACAGAAGGGTCATTCGAACCAGCAACCCTGGAGGTGTAAGGAAACAATGCTACACACTGATAGGGTGGCTACCTAATTCATGTCAGGAGGGACACTATGAGCTACTTCAGGTTTTACAAACTACTTTAAACCGGAAAGGCCGCCATTCTCAGCTGAATTGTTTGGTTCATCTCATACTTTTACTAGTTTGTTTCCTTAATTGAAAAACTCATCCAGCTGTTTGACATTAACATTAGTGACACATGCATGGCTATCGCAGACCGACCAATCAGCACACAGCGAGAACTCCAAGTGAATTCCAGGTCCTTTTAATTGAAATGGTTGAAATGGTAGTTTATGCTGTATCTCAGTGTTCCTCCTGACATGAATTAAGTGGTCACCCTACACACTGCGCCTTGGTACACTGTTGCCTAATTGCTTGTCACATTCCACCATCCTGGGGTAGTTTGAGACACGGATCCTCAACAGGAGACTCTAACACACATTGAAATGGGGTACGTTTCATACTTCAGTATCAAGTCGAGTCAGTAACAGTATTAGACAACAAGCGGGCCCCCTGGGAGCAGCTGAACGCAGCTGACTTAACACATTAACTCGCTTAATACGAGTAGGTCTGTGGCACAGATGGCTGAGACAGTGGGCTGCCGCTCGGACGGTTTGGGAGAATGTTCCGGTACTGAGCAGTGCAGCGAGCAGCGGTGGTACAATAAGCTGAAACAAGGGAGATAGTGACCCTTTGTGATTGGGGGTGGTGGTGGCAAGAAGTTCCCCAGGGGTGGGGGAAGCACTCCGCACACACACTCCCAGAACTCCCAGAATGTCATCCCAGTACACATACTGTGCTTTGCCAGCACTTTGCCAGGGTCACCGCTTCCCTAAGGCCTCAGAATCACTGGCTGCTGTCAATCACTGCCCGGTAACCAACAAGAAGTGGATTCATCTATTCAGTCATGACAGAACACTGACAGGCGGAGCGCCTTGCTCTCATTGGCTGACAGTAGACCTGCCCATGTAAGACTCCCTCAATTATATCCTCTGCTGCTGGTACGGATTTCCATAATTAAGTTGTTAATAAACAGAAACTATTTTGGTTTGATAATAGCTGCTAAAACCATGTGAATCAGTTATTCAGCCACCTTGGTCTGGGTAAGAGGCAACAATAATTGGATCACAAGAGATTAGCAGTTATTTGTGACATATACATGAGCATCACGGCGTTATCACAGCACAGACGTCAGAGCTTGGTCTGCTAAACATGGTGAGGGTTTAGAAAATGACTTTGACTCGCTGCTAATTCGCCACAGGCAGGGAACACACGCAGACACATGTGAGCATGCGTCTGTGATACAGCGAGGAAGAGAGAGACATCTATCAATTAATGTGCTGTTTGCCACACTGATACATTGCTTTAGACAAAAGCATCTGCTAAATGAAATTAAATGTATCACTGTATGATGACACGTCATTTCAGGTCACAGAACACAAGACACGCTTCCCCAAAAACTAAAAGCGCAAAAGATTATTCTTTTTTTTCTTAAATTGGGAATGTCTAATCCGTAAGGCCCTTGGTGACTGAGTCAGCCAGAGTATAAAGAGAAGCAAATCAGGAAGATTTGAACGGAACAGGAACAGGAAATGGACTGAGGGGAGCTCAGGCAGCAGGAAGTGAACAAAAGCCTGGAAAGGTGAGATGAGGAAGAGGATGATGAGGAGCAGCGGGGAGCCGGACCCACCTGGATGCTGACCTGCTTGTCCTGCAGCATCCTCTGCAGCTCCAGCAGGCTCCCCTTAAGCGTGTGCAGTTTGTGGGCCAGCTGCTCGGCGTCCCTGCGCGTGTGCGCCCGGCCCTCCAGCACCAGGCTCTCGCTGTGCACCGACAGCTCCGCCAGCGACGCCACCTTCTGCTCCATCTCTAGCAACATGTTCTGCAGCAGCAGGAAGAGAGAGGCCAGCTCAAACGCGGCGCCGTCTCCAGAGCTGACAGGCCGGGGGGCCCGAGGGGCCCGGGGGGCCCGGGGCCCGCCTCGCCGACTGGCACACAGGCTCCCCGTCCTCGGTTCCACGTACGCCTGCTGCTTCTGGATCCTCCCACGCCCTCACGTAGTGGAGGGGCGGTACAGGCTTCACGGACCAGCACGGCACCTACGCTCCCGGCCCATGTGAAAGCTGGAGTGCTTTCCGAGGCTCGCTCTGCCGCTGGCCACAAAGCACCGGCCCCCGTGGCTCCGCCCCTTCCATTCACACGCCAAAAACAAGAACGAAGGGCCCATTCAGCAGCCCTGAATGGACGGTGTCCATGCCACACACCCCCCGTATTCTCTGATATGCATATAAGCCCATCTTGCCTCCTGAAAACAGCCCGCCAATCCGGTCCCACGGCTCAGCCAGGCTGCAGACACCAGCACAGACGTCCTTGGCCAAGGCTAGATGGAGATCAACCCCGTGGAGACACAGAGCTAATCTGCTTAGTAAGCTAAGTCCTGAGCCCCTGGACCTGAGCTCTGAGGCTGAGGACGTGGCCACTCTGGGCCAGTTCATCCCATAGCAGGCTGGCATCTGACCCCAGACAGATGCTAACAGGGGCCATGAAGTAGAGCTAACATTCCCCCTGGCGATGCTCCGTTGGCATAGCAACAAAGTCAGGGAAATGCTAAGGAACTCCCCCCAGGAGGAGGAGGACGGTGTAAATCTCCCCTCAGAAAGACAGTGGCCCGGGTCCCTTTCAGGGTGACACTTTGGGTGTGTGTGGTGACCCCCCCCTTACTATCTCCTCTCTGGGAGAAAGATACTTCTCAGGTTTTCCAGAATACCTCCAAAAGCTATGCTTTTTTGTGTTGGGGTCCATCTGAATATCGATGATATTCGCATTTCTCTGTTTGGAACAAATTCATTATCGTTACAAAACTTATGCATTCCTCGAGAGTGACTAAGTTACCAAGGAGAGGGATATTTACTTGAGCAGTTTAGTTACCTTGCTAACCAAGTTACCAATTACCGATATGCAGCTGGTATATGTACCGATACCGAAATTCAAAAATATCAGAAGTTCAAAAAAAAAAAAGCATGCACAGAATGAGTACTCTTGATTGGCTGATTGACTGTGAGGGGGCGGGGCTGTCACACCTGCTAGTCAGTTGCAGACTCGAGGTGTGTAGTCGGGGGGGGGCTCCTCACCTGACAGTCGATGAGCTGCTCCTCCATGTCCATGTCCTGGGGGTGTGGCTGCAGGGCGGAGCTCAGGGCGGAGCTAAGCGCAGCGCGCGTGCAGAGCAGCCAGTGATCCAGCTCATCGGCCTCGTTGCGGTATCTCTGCAGGGCCTGCTCCTGCCTCTGCTCTTCTAGCTGCTCGCTCAGAAGCTCCTGTAGGGGGCGCCAAAGCGGCACCCGTCAGACCATGCATTTTTCCTTCTTTATTAGCAACCTCTGACTTTCCTGTTCCTTAAGCAGTTCCTAGCTCGCCTTTCTGACCGAACTTGACACTTATTTCCAGTATCCAGGCCACGTCTCCTCCTCCTGCCTCCAGATCTCTCAAGGACGGCGCACACTCCCCCCCAAATAAAACCCCCACGAACGGTCAACGTCATGCCAAAAAGTTAGACAACTCAGAATAGTGAACAGAGCTCTTCATAATTCAGTTATCTGGACACATGTGGTTCTTGTGAAGAAACCAAAGCAGCCACAGACTTTTAATTCAGAGTCTGGAACTGTATCTGGCCTTTGTTCACGATTTTAGCCCCGTCTCCTGACTTGCAGAGCAAGGAGCTACATATTAGCATTAGCACCCACGCACAGGGGAGTGGAAAGGAAGGGGCTGGGGGGTGGAGAGAGGGTCCCACCTCCAGGAGCTGCCTCTTTCCAGATGCCTTCATGCGGATGGTGGCCATCCTCTCGGCCAGCACTGTCAGGGTGGACTGCACTGCCAGCTGGTCGGCTGAGTCTGCATCGGGGCCGTCCACCGCCAGCTCCTCGCCAAAACGCAACTGCAGATCGCTGATCTCGTCCTGGAGCATCAGGATGTCATCCATCAGGGCCTGGGGGAGGGGGGGGTGCAGGGACGGGGGTCACGACGGTCACTACCAGAGGAGCAACATTCCCCTAAAGCCGCGTCACCGTAAACAGAGGCCGCTTCTCACTGACAGGCAGAGTGTGACATCCTGACACATTGTCACCGTCAAATTCAGGGTCTCATTTATATGACATCATATTCTCCAAGCTAACAATATGATAAAAAACTGAACGAAAATAACATTCATTGAAGGAGAATTCTATTAACAAACAAGACACATGAGAAAACGGCACCTTTGATATGGAGACCATATTGCATACTTACATTCGATCTTAATGACCTAGATTGATCTTTCACGGTGAATCTAGAACAATTACTAAACCCCAGCACATCAAACCCCCAAATTCTCTTTCGCCCACACTCTCCGCTCCACTGGGCAGGAAGGGGGGCTGACCTGGAAATTCACTCCACTCTTCTCTCTGCATATCAAGTCTAACCCGGCTAAACTGTATGTTACTGTGATTTACCACCCCCCCCCCCTCAGGCCTAACAGGCAATGTCCTTCAAGAACCAGACTTCCTGCTGATGGCCATCCCTAGCGGTGGCCTGTCACTTGTCACCCTCGATGACCTGGACACCCTCCTTGATTAACCACTGGCCTCATTTTTCCTGTGCTGGCTCTGTACTCCACTGACTCATCAGACTGGAAACCAACTGGACCACATCCTGATGCATAACTGTGACAGAGTAGCTGCTGACTTATGTCATTACCCTCTTCATTCCTCCTGGTCTCCCGCTACACGTCCCGCTCTCTCCCCTCCTTGAGTCTCCTGCTCTAACCCTTCCTTCTCCCATACTTTCTCCTTGTTTCTTGTTTGGTCTCTTCTACCCTTCCCTCCGTTGACCAATGTCTGTTCCCTTGATGTCAGAAAGCCCCCGAAAAACACTTGGCCCTTCACCTCTGGCTCTCTAGGCATCCATGGAAGAAGCTCAGAATGACTGAGAGGAAGTGGTGGAAACTGGAGACTCTGTGGATCTGAGTATCAATCACTTATCTTATACTAACATCACTGATGCTATAAGCATCTTCTAACCAGACACATGTAAACTAATTGCCCCCCCCCAGCACCCACCAACCTGACTGCCGATGCCTTTGCCACATTCTTCCAAAAGCACAAGTTACTTCCAGCCAGTCTTCTACACTCATCCCCCCCCCCAATTTGGACAGACTCCAGTTTGGATCACCAACAAGGTCTGCTGGGTCCAGAGGGGTAAGAATAGATGTCCAGCTATCCTTTGCCAGCCACATTCCAGATCAGATGTTAGTTAAGAAAATATCCAGTTTAACTATTCCAGGCACTTGACTAGATGACTAGATTACAGTAACTGACAGGCAGGACAGCATTTGCCCTTAATCCACTAGAGATGATTCACAATGAAGCATCACATTTGATACTCAACTAGCAGAAATGCTCTCACGTTACATCTCTCCTCGTCTCGCTTTATTTTCATCTCTCTTTATGTTTCTCATCTTCATTGTCGCCCTATAGTCCTTGGGGTTGCTTTCCAGTGCTGTTTATGGAAGAGCACCTACCTTTGCTCAGCAAGCTTAATGTTCTAGCCTGTCCCTTTTAGTCAGTAAACCAACACTGCTCACGCATTACGCAAAAATAATTCTGATTACAAAGTCAAATGAGTTCCATTCACATGTGGTCAGCAGAAACCCTCTTAACCTTTAAGAAATGCCTCAAGATACAACTCATCTGACCACTGACCTCCTCTGCATTTTCATTGGCTTTCTCTTAGTTATGATCTCTTGGCAACACTAGTTCTCCTGCATTCTATACTTTTCTAGTAGGAACTTACATGAAATTCAGCCCAGTAGACACTTATACATATGCAAAGTGTGAAGGTAACACCAGCAGTGGGTTCTCTGCGGACACCGGCAGATTTTTGAAGTGGGCTGGTCGATCCTGCAGTTTGCCTTACCTGATGAGCCGCCATCTGGCTCTCTGGGGTCCGGTCTGACCCTGGTCCCTCATTTAACCGGATCTCTACGGACTCCATCTTGGTCGAGATGGACTGGAGGGCATCCTGGTAGCCCTGCTGCCTCTCCAGAGCTTCGTACAGGGTCTTCTGCTTCTCACTGATCTGCAGAGGTAGGGAAGCTTGCACTTAGGGGGCCATAACTTTACTGTGGTTCCACTATAATACTCTGGTAGGTGGATGCCAATACATTTACAGTGCTTGGAGTTTTGTGTCCGATTCACTACTGTAAAATAGCTAAAGTCATATCTTTTTCTGACATCATCTAGATTCTGAGATTGTGGCTTAGATGGAGCAATCCTACACCACAGATTAAATGACTGCAACTTGTTTTTCAGCGAGATACCCGCAATTATCTTGAATCCAGCTATGGTCCTTCAGATCTCTGGCTGAACAATCACGCATGTGCCAAGAAAACACTGCAACACTCACCACATTCTTCAGTGTCTCCCAGGATTGCTGCAGGTCATCCAGATTGGCGGTTGAGATGCAATCCAGCGTCGAGTCAAAGAGGTCTGGGGGAGGACCCCTGTCAGGGGAGGAGTGGCCTGGAGCTGCCTGCGGGTGGGTAGGAGAGAGTGGAGAAACCATTCTGAGATAAGATCAAGAGCTTACAGCTGTAGCAGCACTGAACTGGGGCAAAAGATTCCCAAACATAGCCCAACTGTCTGCATACCAGTAGGTCTTCTTTTATCTCAGCTACTCGATATCTGTTGATACTTTGTATCATACCCAAGTTTTATCAAGCAAGTGGTTTACGGTGAAGTACAAGCTGATAATGTGATCGACGTCTGACTGACACGAGGGATGCGTCCTAAGCTCTGACCGGTACAAACAGATGAGGCCATGAGACTCTGAATGAGGTAGCACAGGGAAATGAAGGAGACACCTGGGGAAGATGGAGCTCGTGAGCGAGACGACACAAGGAGACATGCACGTGACACACATTACGAAGAGGAGCGTCTACAAAGCGCATATAGGAGGCAGCCCGTTGTCCCTGCTAAAGAGCAATGTAGGAGCACGGCTAAGCATGTGGGGGGGGGGGGGGGCAGAGGTGAAAGGTGATTTCAGGGGGCAGCGACAGCTGTGACTGAAGCTCTCCAGGACCACAGGGATGTTCTAAGAGGAGCATTTTTCGGTAATGTTATGAAGATAATACATGAGGAAGTGGGAGATTCCATGTTTGACCTGCTCTTTCTGGGAAGTTTCAGCTTGGATTTTATGGAGAATGTCGGGATCAGGCAGGGAAAGGCAAAATAAGCCAGATCAACTGGGGAAAAAAGATATCATGCACGGCCACAAGGGTGGGCTGTAAGGCCTCACCTGGATTGACCAATCACACTGCAGGGCTACAATGATGATTGTAGAAAGTGAGTACAGAATAACTAAGCCCTGCTTGTCCCCACCCCATTCAGGGCCGACCCACTGCCTGCTGATTTTTATCCGTTTTAATTAGGGTCTTCCAGCTGTTCAGTTTGCAATTTTGTCAAATATTATATCTTAACAGGGAATTTTCTGGAGGGTGTAATAAAAAAAGTAGTTCCTTTTGCAGAAAGGAAGCAAAACTTTATAGCAGTAAAACAGTTACTGCTTCAGGCTAAAAAATAAACTGGCATATATTGAATAAATGACTGTTTTGTTTGATTGCCCATATTTATATACACAGATTGCAATTTCTCCTGAACAGGCAATTCAGAAATGCCTAAACGTGTGCCTCCACCAGCCCATCGCAGAGCGCTGGACCACACGCGCGCCCATTACAGGCAAACTACACACCAGTTAGCCTAGCATCATGACAGCATGACTTTGGAGTATGGGAGGAACCAGCAGTTCCCGATGAAAACCCACATGACACTGGGAAAGCATGCAGATGCCACACACACAGCGTGCCACACGGCTGCCAATCACTGAGGCTGAGGCAAGGATGCTACTTCCTGAACCTCCATGCTCTTCCCCAAACATGTTTGACATTCTTATTAGTACAAACACACCCTGGCCCGTAGCTTAACTGCCAGTATACCTCGATCGGCCAAACGAGAATAATCAAGACATGACATAAATTAGCACATGCTGGCCATCCGGATGATCAGAGTTGGGAGTCGCAGAGATAGCTACGGCTGATTCCCGTGCCCACTGGACTAGACCGGGGCTGGAGCCTGCCAGTGGAGTAGGCCGAGGGCTCTGAGGGCGGTACCTGGTTGGGGGAAGTGTCAGCGCTACCCACTGGCGAGGGAGAGCGGCAGGCAGGTGGGGAGGAGATCTCGCTGTTGGTGCCTTCCTCCCCGGACTCCTCGGTGACGGGGGAAAGCAGCGTGTGACAGCGGCCTGCGGTCATCTGACCACGGGGATGGGGCACATTAGCGGGGAGGGCGGACGGGCGACCCAGCAAGGCACAGAGAGAGAAGCGTTAGTGGCAGGGGGCAGACGGGGAGGGGGAGGGATGAGGGGGTGGGGAAGAGAGGTGGGTTCGGGGTGGGAATCAAGCAGGGACACCACAGTTAAGCGTTACCATATAACAGAAGCAACAGAAAGACATCAAAAATATCATTTAAAAGACAGGTGAAAAATCGGAGCAGGGTTTGCGAGAGCAGAACACCAGGAACGCGACGGCGGTGCGGCTGGCGGTCACTGTGGCGGGAGCAGAACACCAGGAACGCGACGG
>JAODJW010000039.1:20182835-20208016 GCA_026777045.1 Hyperopisus bebe | reverse complement strand
AGGATTCTGTTGTTAACCTTAAAGAATCGCAAAGGGACATCACTCCATCACAAAGAACACACACATGGTGGGCTGGATTTGAACTTTGAACCCAGGAAGTGAAAGGCAACATTGTTACATACCGAGCCACCAAGCCTCTCTTAACAAACATGCTAAAGGCAGTTCTGTCTATGGTATATGAGGAAACCAACATGATGGCACAAGGCCAAGCTGCACCCAAATGAATACCTTCTCCCGGAAGTTCCTCCACTCGTGTGCCGTGGCCTCCAGGATCTTCTCCTGGCCTCGTGCCACGGTACGCAGCCGTGTCCAGCGTTGCCTCGCTGCCACCACCGACCGGCCGACGGCGGCCCTGCTGGCATCGCTGGCAACACGAGCCAGCTGGGCCGCACGCTCTTCCAGACCGACCAGCCCATCCTGGAAGCTGTTCACCACCAGCACCAATGCCTGCAGTGGAGATGATGACCTCAGATATTCTCTCAGTCCTGTAAAGTCCTGAGCAGACATGGCTTCTTATCTATTTATAATAATATGGACTTTAAAAAAAATAATAATAATAATCTGGTTAAATGTCCTTCATTTAACAACGCATTTCCTTCCTGGAATAAGACACGTGAAAATCATAGATCACCAATCTCCGATGCTTCCTGTCTCAGTAATCGTCCCACCTTGTGCTCTTGCAGCTTGTCCTCTGCTTCCTGCCAGGTGGCAGCTTTGGCCGTGGAGAACTCCGCTAGCTTCAGCTCTGCCTCGTTCATCTGGCCGACCACCTCCTGCCTGGCGTCCTGGTAGGCCCTCCACTGAACTACACAGCTGAGGACAACACAGGAGTCAGAGACAGTCACTCTTCTAAGGGAACCCCACCAACAGCCTGACATTCTGGCTCCATAAAACCCTGATGATCTCTAGTTAATTTCACCACATGACTGCATCTGTGCTTTCTCTGGTCCCAGCACCTACAGCTTATCATGTCTCCATTAGATAATCTTCTCTGAATAAAATGGCTTTTCAATATCCCAAAGTGTAATTTCAATCCATGTCACTTTATGTTTTGTAGGCGACAACTGGTCTTCAAGTTTCTTGTCCTGATGGGATCCCTAACCTGTTCAAGACGTCCAGGTGATCCCGCAGCTGGGCGTTGATCTCCTCTCCCCTCTGCTGTGCCACTGCTGCCTTCTGCCTCAGCAGCTCGCTGGCCCCGGGGCCGACTAGGGACTCCAACCGGACAGCCAGTACCTCCAGCTCCTCCAGGCGGCCCAAGAAGCCGTGCTCGGCGGCCGCGACTTCCGCTTGCCGCTGAAGGGCCTCCTCGCAGCTCTCCACATCCACCCCGAGGCTGGCCTCGTTCAGCAGGGCCTGGGCCTCGTCCAGCCACCCGCTGGCAGCCTGCATGGCTGAGTGGTGCTCTTGACATAGTGCTGCAACCTGCTTCAGCGTGGCCTGGGCAGGAGAAGAACTGAGCTTATGGCCGGAAAAGTTCCAGAACAGGATGATCAGGTGCTCAGTCAACAGGTACTTTATTCCTAAGCTACAATTTTACCCATTTATACTCTGGTATCTCAGTATTTGTAGTTTACACATGTTCTAAAGTTTCATTCATGGATTTATAGCTTGAAACTTAGTTTAAATTGATCGGGTAGGCTTGGGTGGTATGACGGTATTACAGTATAGCCCAGTATTTAGAAATCCTGAAGGTATTATTTTTAATACCATAAAAAATACAGACGCTCCTCTTTCTATGAAACTGATGTATTGTGCTGCAAGGTGTTAATGGTGATTGAAGATTCATCGAAGGTTAAAAAAAATAAAAACAAAAGTCAATCAATAACGTGCATGCGTAGGTGAAGACGAAATGCGCCGTGAATGCGCCGTAAACTGTTGCAGCCTGCACAGCATACATGAAACCTAGTGCACGTGATCTTCTAACTCTTCAAGAAGAACCAGTCCAAGTCCTTTTAACTCATCAACAAGAAGTCGCCTCCTCGTTTCCCTCGCGCTCAACTTCCACACTGATGAGCCCGTTTAGACTATCGCCGATTCCGGAGTTTAAAGTAGCCCGTCATGTATACGGCATACGGGGGTGAAAAGTCTAGAAGGTGTGACGGTATGAAAAAATGATACCACACAAACCTATGATGCAGTTAATATCAAGATACTTAAATTAATACATTTATTAAAGAAGTACAACAATGATCAATAAATGAATAATTCAAGATTGGACTCCAACCACTTAACACTTCGAATGACATGGTCAGTCTGATTACTGAGCCTCACCTGCTTATCACGTATTTCTTCTTGGACTTCCCCCTCCATCCTTGCTATCTCCACCAGACTATCATCCACGTAAGGAGGCACCAGCTCATTGACACTGTTGTACTTCTGCTTCTCCCTGCTGCTCAGGGCAGCCACAATCTTCATCCTGGACTGTACCTCCTCCTGCACCATCTGTTGCCTCCTTATCTCTTCCTGCACCTTCTGTACTTTCATCTCCCGGACCATAGTTACGTCTAAGTTGTCCCTTACTTGCTGGAGCCAGTCCAGGGTCCTTCTCACCTCCGCTTGAAAATCTGCACTCTCCACGAAGCGGTTCTCACATTCCGTAATCCGTTCTCCTACCGTCGACTGGAGGAGCTGCAGCTCTTCCTGCCACGTGTTTGCCTGCAGTCTACAGGCTTGGTGCTCGGCCTGGTCCAGATGAGGGGTGAGAGTCTCCATAAGCTCCACAACCCTCTTTAAGATAGAACCAGCGCCCTGAAGACTTCCTGTCAGGGCGTGGAAGTTCCTCAGTCTTTCCTCACCTGGCTGAGTTTCAGCACTAACTTTGGCCAGCTGGTCTTTCGCAGCCTTTATCTCAGAGTCCAACTGCATGGTAAGAACTTTGTGCTCTTCAAAACATTCCAGTGTGGTATCCAAACGTGCCACTCTCTGTTCGATAAGCCTCTTCAGTCCATTGTGAAGACTCACCAACTGGGCCATCTCCTCGGGCCTCCATGGCTGACCCGTGCTGCGGAAGCCCTCTTTCTTCTGGTTCAGCTCATTGACGGCTAGGCTCAGGTCTGCCAAGTCACTAAGGAGAGACTTATAATCATCCCGAAGTTGGCCGATGTCTTCTGCCTTCAAGCCTACTGGTTGCTTCCCCAAGAATATGAACTGGTCCTCAAGTTCCTTCAATGCCTTGTGTGTCACTTCAATGAAGGATGCATACTCCTTGCGGGCAAGAATGGCCTGCTGGATTTTTTCCCGTTTTTCTTTAGCCAAAGCTAAAATGTTATTGTACTGCTGTGGGAGAGCATTGAGCTTTTCATCCAGGTAACAGTGGTCAACCTCGTTAAGAGTGGGGAGTATCTCCTGCCCGGCTCTCTGCACGATGAGCAGAAGATTCTCATATTCTGTGGCCTGCTCCAGTATCTGCTGATATTTCACAAGCTGCACATGCAGCTCCGCGTCGCCGTTCATGAGGTTAATTTCGGGAAACGTCACAATATCTGCCTGTTTCAGCCATTGGCAGGTTTTATCCAGATCCACCTTGAAGTACTTTCTGGACACGAGCATCTTCTCGAGCTCTTGCAACCTTTGGGTGCACTTCTGCAGCGCCGTCTCGAAGACATTCTGCAGCTCCTGCAGCTTCGCCATGATCTCCACCTTCTCATCCTCAGTGGCGTCCTTTATCAAATCCCGCCCCTGGGACCAGAGGGAGGTGAGCTCACTTTGGTAGGTCCTGAGGCTGCTCTGGACACCGCGACACACCCTGACCTGTTTGCTAAGGTCATCGGGCAGAAGGGCTATGTGATCCTCAGCTAATGCCTTTCTCTCATTCTGCTGGACCCAGGTGGTGGCCTGGCCCACGGCCAGCAGAAACTGCGTTCTCTCTGTAAACGCTTTGCTCAGATACTTCCTCCGCTGGACCACTTTTGCACTCAGGCTTTCCACCTCAGCCTGAGTGTCCGAGATGAGCTGCTGTAGTCGATGTCGTTCGTTCAGGCCCAAATGAGCCAGCACTCTGTCCGCGTCCGATACAGCCTGGACTAGCAGCAGCTGCTTGGCCTCCAGCTCACTGCAGACGCTCAGGTGGTCAAAGAGGAAGCTCTGAGCCAGCTCGGGGGGCGGACTCATCTTCATGGCTTGGGACAGGGCTGGCTGCTGCTCTTCTGCCCACTCCCGGGCCTCCCTCAGCCTGGACTCCACCTGGCTCATGTCCTCCAGGGTGAGGGCAGACTCCTGGATCTTCTTCTCAATGAGGCCCTCCAGCTGGGTCCAGCGCTGCTCAAAATGGCTGACCTGCTCCTTTACCAGCTCTTTGTCATCCAGATTCAGCCGCTGGATGACCCTCTGCCTGTGCTCCTTAAGTTCATCGAGAGTGCTCCTCTGGTCCTCCAGGGTCAACGCCAGCTTCTTCAGAGCCTCTAGATGTTCTGAAGAACTCTCAGTGTCCGTCCTGAAAAGCAAGCACACAACCAAGATCTAATTCAGAAGAAGGCAAGAAAGGGAAATGAAAAATCAGCAATGTAAAAAATTAGAAATGTGACACAGAATCCATGCGGATGAAATGGTTCCATCACCACCTAACATAGCATATTTTAGCAGGAGAAAAATCACGCCACCATTGATGAAGATGTATCTGTGAGCTCACCTGGCCAGGTTGTCCCACTGCTTGGACACCTGCTCAAACAGCAGCTCCACAGTGTTGATGCAGTTATGGTAGTCCTGTGTCCTCCTCAGATCCTGCTCCGTTTGGCCCAGCTGCTCGTCGGTCTGCTCACACAGCTCCAGCCAGGTGCAGCTGAGCCGCTCCACCTCCGCATGCTCCGGCGAGTTCAGCCCCTCTGTCAGCCGGCTCACTTTCTCCGTCATCCGAGCCAGGGTGCCCTGCTCCTCCTGTAGCCGCAGGCGGAACTCCTGTAGGGCAGAGGGATGACTGTAGCTGGAGCAGCAAAGCTGTGGCTGACATTACAACTGAATACAATTCTGGCCAACTCGGTAATGCCTTGCTTATGACGCAATCAGTATAATCCGAATATCATTAATTGCCCCATTGGAAAGGAATCTTTGGAAGGAAAAGTTTCCTACAGCCTCTGTCTCGCGGGAGTTTTACGTACACAGTGTTCTGGGGGTAGAACGAAAAATGATTGGTTCAGAGAGATAACCAATCAGATTGTAGAGGAGGTGGGTCCACACCCAGGCATGACACAACATGCATAACTACTAGCAATTTTGCAACTCTAATTAACCTCAGCATGTTTTTGGACTGTGGGGGGGAAACCCCACAACTCCACATGGAGAACATACAAACTCACACTACACACATGGAACCGTGGCAGAGACTCAAACCCTGGTCCCAGAGGAGTGATGGAACAGTGCTAACCACTGCACCATCGTGCCAGTCCCGCTATAGAACTAGATCCCTTGAACTGAGCCTTAGGTTCTTATAAGGTGAAGCCGACCAGTACCTGCGTCTGGACCACCACGTTCTCGGCAATCTTTATCTCCAGCTCGGCCGGCCTTCTGCTGAGGTTCTGCAGCTGCTGCTCCATGTCCTGGAAGTGAGTTTCCAGCTCAGATCTCTGCTCTTTGATCTCCTTCCAGCTCTCAGCCAGGTCCTGGGAGTCAGACATCCTCTTCTCTATCTGGAAAGGAAGTCAGAGCGGGTATGAGCTACGCTGGTGCCGGAGGACCGTGTGCAGATCTTGAGATAGACCTCTGGAAGACGTCGCGTGGAACGAGGCCGTCGGTTCCGCGATGGACGGCTGGACGTCGGGCTGCTGGCTCACCATGAGCTTGACCTGCTGGATCTTGGCTGCTGTGTCTCTCACCGCTTGGTCAGACAGGTCGCAGACCGAACACACCAGGTCCAGGTAGGTGCTGCCCTGTTCCTGGAGAGCTCTGTCATGCTTCACCTATGCAGGTAGCCACATATCAATCACTCAATCAATCAATAAAAGTACAAGTATACAGATATACTGTGCAGCGAAATGGTTGCCTAGTTCTAATACATAAATATCACAAATAGTGTGCAATATGCAATATTCATTCAATCAAACGTTTACTTTTTTTCTTATCTATACAGATTTGATAAACAGGAAATCTTTACTTTTTGCTGAATCAGTAAATATCGTCAACTGATTTATTTATGCTACCAGTGTTTTTGCTTATAAGCTTCAGACTGAGAAGTTTGTCATTAAAAGTGGAAGAAATAAAGCCTTAGATTGCTTGTTCCTTTCTTGAGTGAGATTATTACCTGTCATTGGTTACATCACTACTTCCCATTGGATTGTGGGAGAATGAGACAAACAGTGGCTGGCAGTGCCTAACAATCGCTCATGGGAGTTTTACTTACACAAAAATGTTCTGGGGGCAGAAGGAAAAATGATTGGTTCAGAGAGATAACCAATCAGATTGTAGAGGAGGTGGGTCCAAGCAATTAGAGAAGGCTGGACCAGCCAATCAGATATCTTGCCCTCAGAACATTTTTGTGCAAGTAAAATTCCCACAACCCTAACAATCACACTTATTTTCTTCTATTTGCTAAAACCAAAACTCATATTCCACAAACTATTTAAATAATATGATAAATATTAGTTTGTGTCACAAATGCAAATGTCATAAAATAATATTATCCTGAGGCAAAGTTTGCTAGAAGTTCATTTATCATGTGACCTCGGTCTGCTCCTGTTCAGCTGGAGGTGGCTGACCTGCTGCAGCGCCTCCTGCAGGCTGACAGGGGCCTGTGCATGCCGTAGCTCCTTCTGCACTGAGGCCAGCCAGGTCTGACATTGCTGCAAGGTGTCCTTATGGCTCACGTGCTTCTGGAGCTCACGGTCCAGGCTCTGGTACACCTACACACACACACACACAACAGACCAAGTACTTGTCACTTCTTAGCACTTGCTGTTGGAAACTTAAGGCTGCACAAATCAGGATCTGTCCAGATGAAGACTTGGAATGTGTCATATGGAGAATTTGAAATGGACCACCTGGCTGGACTGGTCTACTATTGAACATCTGAAGAGCGTATTCACAACCACAGAAAGTAATGCAGGATTTAACGCCAGCCTACACACTCACACTGAAAGTGATACCATTCGGCACCATAAAGCGGGATGTAATACTAATCTGTTACATTATGGGTAGTAAACATATGGCTGTGAAGCTGTTTTTCATAAGAATGGCCCAACGGATGGGGTGTGGGGGGTGCCTGGTGGAGGAGCACCCACCCGCTGGGCGGTGCTACAGATGGCTGAGTAGCTGTCCCGCGTGCCCTGCTGGTGCGCCTGGACCTGCTGCCGGACCTTGGCCTGCAGATGGTCGCTGCAGCTGGCCACCAGGTCGTCCCCTAGCTCCTTCAGGCTGCTCAAGCGCTCCTCGAAACCAGCAATCTCCTCCATAATGGCCTACATGGAGAAGAAGATGGGGCTGGGGATTAATGCGGGGACTGGAGGCTGGCTGTGCTGAGAGGAAGCAAGCTTTTTGGCAAGCGAACCTTAACTCGCCTAATAACAAGTAACTTCCTGAAGAGATCTGAGGTATACACAGAAAACTGAAGAAGCACAGACGTAGAACTGAATGACTTTTATAAAGCAAACACAAAATGTATTCATCTTGCTGTCCCGCTCTCAGCAGCCAATAAGATCCAAGGATTTTTATGCATCGGGATTGGTCATTTATGGCTGGATGGTTGGTCACATGGGTACGCATTCAGCCAACTGGGCGTCACCTTGTGTGCGGCCAGCTGCTGCGTGGCCCCCTCCATGCTGCCGCTCTGGGCGGGGTCGAACGCCACCATGCGGCTTGACATCTGCAGCAGCCACCTCTCCACCTCCTGCAGCTCCAGGTTATAAGCCTCGTGTTCCTTCACCTGCTCCGCCAGGCTGGCCACGTGGGCCTAACGCACAGACACAAGGTGGCGTTAGTGTGCTCCCCGAGTACGTGCGATCCCAGCCAGGTGAAGCTACATGGAAATGTGCATATAAGCCTCGCTGGCCATGAGGACGAAGCAGCTTTGAGGTCTAATTCATAGAAGTCAACGCCCCTGGTTCTTACTTAAATAATACAAAATATACATCAGATACCTCACAGAACAAAGACTGTGGACACTTTTATCAGGACTATCGAGAGTTTGGCTTTGCAAAATACAGACCCCTGGAACTCTAGAACCTCAGCGGTTCAAATACAGACTAATGCAGTAATTATATGTATGAAACATGTACTTTAAATACCCCCTCTGCACACTGTCACCACCTCCATCCATGTCCACAGCTGGTTCTACCCCCCCCATTTCCACGTCTAGCCCCGCCTCCCCCATGTCCACATTAAGCCCCGCCTCCCCCATGTCAACACCTGGCCCCACCTCCCCCATGCCCACATCTGGCCCCGCCTCCCCCATGTCCGCACCTGGCCCCGCCTCCCAGCACCTACCCCAGCCATAGTGCACAGCTCCTGGAAGTCGGCCTGCAGCTTGGCCACATCCTCGGCCACGGAGGAGTCTCGCACACTTTCCAGCAGCAACTCGCCCTTCTCCACCACGGACCTGATGGCCGACTCGTGCGACTCCACCGTCTGCTGGATGGTCTGCGGGCAGATGGGGCCTGTGAGATGGCCTGGAGGCTTGGAGTTCAGGGTACACTTGCTCTCCATGTGCAGGACCACACCTGCTCAGTGTACCGTCAGCTGTGCTTGTATATACCCACAGCTATGCCTGTTTATGTTATTTTCCCTTAATTGCTTACCTCTATTTATAAACCCTATTTTAAGTTCCCCCCACCTGTGCTTGGCCCAGTTAATTCCCTGATGTATGGCCCTCTGGGTATGCTCCTCACCCCACCCCCATGTATAAGGTCCTGATACCCCTCTGTATGTTATGGCACTGACATGCCCCCTCATATAAGGTCCTGGTTACCTTGTACTTGGCCAGCTGAGCCTTCTTCTGATAGAGCTCCACCTTGCGCTCCAGGGGCCAGCGGAGTGCGTCCCGCATCTCCTCCACCCACTGCGCCTGTGCTTTGTATTTGTCCAGGAACTCCTTGGTCAGCAGGAGCCGCTTCTCCAGGCCGCCGTGCTCTGCCCGCAGCGCACCCAGCAGCTCCTCCAGCTGCCTCAGCCGCGCCCCCACCTCCCCCCGCAGCTGCTCCGCCTCGGCATCCCCCAGGAAGGAAACGGCCTGCTCCGTCTTCTCCCGCATGGCCTTCAGGAAGCCGTGTCCCTGCTCCACGTCCCGCTGCAGGGCCTGAGCTCGACACACAGCTCCGATTCAGTCATGATCACTCATCCCAATGCAATATTAGCATTAGGATTACACTGCACGTTACACTGCACGTCACACTGTTACGTCGTACTGTCTACGTATATATTATTGTACTTATAATTGTATTCATGGTGTTACTATAAGCACCTTAATTTGTATTTATGATTTGATTTCTATTTATCAGTGGCTTTTCACTGCATAGAGGAAATGGTTGTTTACTTTGCATATGACCATAAACTCTATAATCCTGAATGTTCAGTTTCACACACATTCACCCACATTAACACACTATCACTCACACACTTAACTACTCAGCCCTAATCTTAACCATAACAAAATACAGGAGTTTTGGCATTTTTCGTTTATAAAATTCAGTTTCCCTCTGTGGGGATCAAAACAATGGTCCCCACAAGGTGAAAATAACAAGCTTTTATCACAATGTAATGTATATCTGGACCACACACACACACACACACACACACACACAGAAAATGTGCAGGTACTGCCAGCTCACAGAAAATAGCAGCTTAAATTAGCCCCTAGAGCAGAGCATGTAAATTAGAAAAGTGTTCCATTTACTGTCTAACCACCATGCCAGAAATCGTGGACCAAAAAAAAACGTGACAAAGAAGCTGTTTCAGAACATCTGGGCTGCGTCTCAGGGATCTCATGAAAGGGACGGGCTGCTTTCATGCGAGCTGGTGGCGGAAGCCTCCGCCGCGGCTTTGATTACCGCGCGCCCGTCAATCCGCACGCCCCCGGCCCGGCTCCGGGGGATTCCGACCCTTTCTCTCAGCTCAGTGCCTTTGAAACCCGCCAGGCTTCGCGTCTCCCAGGGCCGGGCCATCCAGCGCCACGGGTCGGCCCAATTATGAGCGCTTAACGGGGGCCGTGCTGACGTCCTGTGGACGGTTCAGACGCTCCTCCCCCCACTGCAAAGGCCGGGGGTCTGCTGAGTGATACTGGCTAGCTTTCATCAGAGAGAGCAGTCTCTGCAAAGCCTAGGTCACACTCAGCACCTCCTGCCAGGCAAATGGGACAGCGAGCCCCCCCTCAGCTGGTTATCGCAAAAACAAATGTGTAAATGAGCTGATGAAACACTTTGATTTGCTCTCAGGTTGCCCTTAGTGGAGAGCTGTGTTCTGTCCAATCAGGACGCAGCTGCATCGTTTAGCCGTGCGAGGAACCACGGAGCCCCGAGCCGTTACCACAGAGGGAGGCTAGGTGGAACGGAAGGCTGGGGAGATGGCGGATCGAGCCACCTTGACCTGGACAGCCAGCGGACCGTGTTTTACTATGATTACCGTGGGACATGATGTGAGTGTACAGCTATTTTCCAGTGGGCTCCAGGGTCCTGTGTGCCCTTTACGCCTTTGAGATTCTCAGTATCCCTCCTGCAGTGTAATGGACAGGTCGTGGAGGGTAGAGATTGGGGGGGGGGGGAGCTACAGCCATCAAAGGGCTTCCCCCCTCCTTTGTCTCACCGCAGGGATTCCTGAACTCCCGATCGATGTCCTCCCCCACCATGGCAGGCGAAACTGCAGACGCTACGACCAGAGGGGGCGCTGTGCTCACGTGAGTGTGCAGGGGAACATGTGTGGGCAGTGAGCCTTGCGCCATGTCCCCCCCATGTCCAACAAACGCCTGACATTATTCCCCACCCACCCAGTGGCCGAGGGCTGGAGGAGCTGCCGAAGATGACTGCTCACCAGGTGGGTATCTGATATCAAATATCGATTCTTAGCCACCTTCTCTTCACACAAATTTACTAAATCCCCTTTCCTGGGGTCAGCGACTTAATTTCAGCAATTTTTACAAAACAGCTCGAGTTTTTTTTTTCAGATTTTCTACAGCGCATCAATACAAGGCGTATAGGAGAAGAGGTAATCACCCCATTTGTTGGTGCCCCCCTATGTCCCCCCTCCCACAGGACACCCTGGGGTCCAGCCTACGGTTCCTGTACCTCCAATTTCTTCATCTTCCTCTCCATGGCGACTCGGTCCACCACGTCTATGCTGACGGCCGCTGCGCGGAAGTTCTCCTGCGCCATGCAGAGCCAATCAGAGAAGGTGCTGAAGACACTTTGGGCCTCGTCGATGGTACGGATCTCATCCTGCAACTGTTTGATGCTCTCCTGTAACAGGTGCAAGACAGATTCAACCTTCCAATCAGAATGAATTGTGACATAATTAATACATCACCAGCCAACGGGGGCCTAATTAGATGTGGGGAGTCTCACCCTAAGCCAATCAGATGCACACACACTACACCCATACATCATCATAGGTCAGACTCGTTATGGACCCACCAGGGCCTAATTAAATGCAGACAGATTTACTCTAAGCTAATCAGATGCAAACTCATGTACTCCATACATCATTAGAGGTCAGCCTGGTTACAGGCCCAGTGATGCCCAATCAGATCCACTCAGACTCACTAAGCCAATCAGATGGACTCACGTGAACGAAGTGTTGCCTAAGAAACACACGTTTACCATTTTTACCAAAGATAAGAATTCCAACAGACAAAAAAAGATAATAATAATAAATGCAATTTCCATGAGCATATTTATTGTTTTTTTTTTCCTAACAGTGGAATGTAGATAAGGACAGTCTCTCTAATGTGTCATATTTGCATTTGTAGGTGATGATGGTATTAAACAGTTGGGTGGCGCTTTCCAATGGACGGGGATACTTCAGGGACAAAGGGGGACTTTCCACGAAGCACTCGGCTGAAAATCCGATTTCGGTGCAGCGGCACCAATTAACTCTCGTCGGCAAATCCGCCGAGAAGAGAGTTACGGCTCTTGAAAGAGAGAGAGAGAGAAAAAGCGCAGATGTGCCGGCTCCGAGTGGCATAATCGCTCGCTTCTCCGATGTGAGTGGGGGGGGGGGGAGGTTGGGAGGAGGTGCAGCCGCAGGTGTGAAACTCAATTCCCACTTCTGCAGCGACCCCCACCCACCCAGCACAGGCCGAGCACTTAATTACAGGGTAGGCCGCGGTTTTGACGGCAGTATCGATTTTCTAGCGTCCCCATAAAAGGATAAAGAGGCACCTCTCGGCTGTCCGCCCCCCCCACACACGGAGCTCCTCTCTCCACTGGCTTACGTCCTCACCCCGTCTGTCTGCCATGTGTATCCCATTAAACGATATTCTGACATCAACAGCATTTATTTGCCAATTAGCCGGGGGGGCGGTACCAATGCTAAGAGGGGCTAGCGAGCCAGCTCAGGAAATGGGGGAGGGGATCTGTTTGACAGGCACGACGTGGTTGGCAGATGAATGTCGCGGGCAGCTGCAGGGAGCCCAGCAAAGCCGCCGCATGATGTAATCTGCTCAGACGGCGCTTTTTAAACCCAAGGGTCAAGCCCAAATGCGGCAGAATCACACGGGCGTACGTCTGTGATAATGGTGTCTGACGCAGTTGGGATGGTATCACCAGCCCAGCCTTTAACAAACGGTGGAAAAAAGAGTCATTGCTGATTAATTAACTATGCGCTGACTTTGCATGCGTGATGCACTTGTGTGTTGTATATCTTTTCATTTGTGAGTGCTTGCCTGTTGTGTGTGTGCATGTTTCATCACGAAAGGATACTTCAGCAGAAATATACACATTAAAGATAAGAACACCAGACTTTATACATAGGATTCGATTGTTCAACGGGAGTATCACCAGATAATCTGACTTAAGGCAAGTAAATAAAGACAGAGATACCAAATTAAAGGAGAATGACAATCTATCACATGGCATCAATACCTTTAACTACATGAACATCTGTAGGAGCTAAATGCACAACTTACTGATGAATCCTTCATTCGTTAGAGTTAATTAAAAACTCAGCTTGGCATGAAAAACGCTCTGCGACTCCTTTAAAGTGAATATGACAGTAGAGGAGATGGCAGTGCCACTCTGTGATGGCATGATAGCAGGCCTCACCGTCAGCTGTAGCAGCAGGGTGTGGTAGCGCACGGTGAGCTGGGCGGCCTGGGTGCTGGATCGGCTGCTGACGTGGGCCTCATCCAGAACCTGCTGGGCAAGCGAACCCAGGCCCTCGACCTCCTCCTGGAAGCCCAGCGCCTCCTCCTGCAGGCACTGAACCGGGGAGATGGGAACACGCAGAGTGTCAGAACATCAAGGCTTCATAACCACAAGACAGACTTTTAATTATTTTCAGATCTAGACAACAATGTAACTACGATCTCAGACAGAAGTTTCTGAGCTCAGTAACTCACTTGTAACTCTGTACTCAATCAGACATCTACAGCTGTTCATCATGACTGGCCTTTGCTGACCCCCGCCCCCCCCACCCTAAATCCCCAACCTTGAACATCTGCAGCTGCTCCTCCTTGGTGCCCTTGTCTGACTGTCGATGGGTGCGTGGTTGACCTTTGGCCTCCATGTCAGTCAGCCACTGCTCCAGACGCTGGAACTGGTACTCCATCTGCCTCAGCCTGTCGAGGGCGCCGGTGTGCTGGGTACGGGCCTCGGCCAGCCGGCTCCGGTATGCCCGCCAATCCTGCTGTACGGTCTCCAGGGCGCGGTCCTCGATCTGCGGCAGGCCCCAGGGTATGACCCGCTCCCGGCTGGCGAGCACTGAGGCCAACAGCGCCTGACCCTCAGAGCAGCGCTCCTCCAGCTCCTGCAGAGGAGGCACAAGGTTATGCTCTTCCTCACACTCCCGCTCCATTGCTAGCTGTCCTTCTCTCTCTCCCTGGTTTTTCTCTTCCGCCCTTCCTTCCCCTCTTTTGCCTAGTTCCACTCTCCCTCACCCCCCCACTCCTCTTTCTCTCCTTCTCTCTTTCCCCTCCCTCTACCCCCTTGCCTCCTCCTCCATATTTTCACTGCTGCTCTGTCTCCCCTCCTCTCTCTCCTCCCCCTTCCTCCTGTCTCCCCACCTATCTATCCTCCCCCTCGTCCTGTCTCTCCTCCTCCCATCTTGTCCTCTCCCCCCAGCACATCCCCCCACCTGCTTCCCCTCCTCTCTCTCCTCCCTCCTCTGTCTCTCCTCCTCCCATCTTGTCCACTCCCCCAGCACCTCCCCCTGCCTACTTCCCCTCCTCTCTCTCATCCAACCCTTCACCCCTCCTCCTGTCTCTCCTCCTCCCATCTTGACCTCTCCTCCAGCACCTCCCCCACCTGCTTCCCCTCCTCTACCTCCTCGCCCCTCTCCCCCCTCCTCTCCTAGGGCAGACCTGCATCTGCTGCAGCGTGTTCTCCAGGGCTTTTACATCGCCCTCTAGGGCTGAGCAGCAGCCCAGCTTCTCCTGCTCCTGCTCCAGCCAGTCTTCCAGTACATGCAAGCCACGCTGGTACTCCTGGTGGTCCAGCACAAGTTCCTCCGCCTTGGACACCGCTCCCTGGGGAACACAAAAGCATCCCAATCAGCATGGAACCATCGGTACCGCTGGGCCTGACGGGGCCGAATCTTCCCCGTGATCTGCCCGTACTGTACCTTGGCCTTTTCTTTGATGGTTGCATAGCGTTCTTGCAGTTCCTGGACCTCCAGCTGGGTGGCGCCGTGCTCGACCATATTAGCGCCCTTTGCTGCAATGGTCTCCAGCGGGCTGAGGTGACTTATTACCTCCTCGTACAGGAGCTGAAACACACATTAATTCACATTAATCCATATGCAAAACACACCATCTACACCTCAGCTCCTAGCTGCTTCATTAAACTATGGATTGATAAAACTACTGGTCCTAGTAAATCACACTGATTGCAACTTGTTCCAAAATTCCAGGAATCCATAACAAAGTCAGTTTGACATTGTTATATCGGTCATATCGACCACAAAACCCTAGGTAATCTAACTGAGAGAGGACAGGGACAGTGAGGAAGGTGGGCGTGGCATTGAGGGGACATGAGGACAGGGTCATTGAAGAGGGGGACGGGGCACTGAGGACGAAGCAGGAGAGAGGGGACATGTGGCAAGATGAAGATGGGGCAGTAGGGGTAGGGGCATTAAAGATGAGTATGGGGCGGTAAAGACAGGGGCAGTGGGGACAGGGGCAGTGAGGACAGGGGCAGTGAGGACAGTGGCAGTGGGGACATGGGCAGTGAGGACAGGGGCAGTGAGGACAGTGGCACTGGGGACAGGGGCAGTGAGGACAAGGGCAGTGAGGACAGTGGCAGTGGGGACATGGGCAGTGAGGACAGGGGCAGTGGGGACAGTGGCAGTGAGGACAGGGGCAGTGAGGACAGTGGCATTGGGGTCAGGGGTAGTGAGGACAAGGGCAGTGGGGACAGGGGCAGTGAGGACAGTGGCATTGGGGACAGGGGCATTGGGCAGTAAGGAACGTCACCTTAGCTCTGCCGAGGTTGGCGGTCTTGTCTCTCATCTCAGAATACTGCTTGTCGGTGCTGCCCAGGGCCACCTCCACAGCCTCCATCCAGCCCATGAACTGGCGCACGTCATCCTGGTAGCTGGTCCACTGGGAGAGAGCCCCTTCCAGCTGGCTGCATTCACACACACACACACACACACACAAATCCCACAGAGGCATGAACAAACCATTATAAGCGTCTCCCCGCTGGAGATCCCAGCTCCTCTTATACCTAAGCATGTAATCCTGGTGGGTGGGGGTCAGCCCCCACCGTCACCAGTGTAACTCTACAACAGGGAGGTTCACATGGACGTCCACTGAGAAGCCCACTGCACTAGGCTAACGGCTAAAGGTGAACTAAGCATTGAAAAAGCAATGACATCGTCACTGACACTGGTGCTGGGCGGGGTGGGGCATGGGGGGCAGTGCGCTTTGGAGTACTAATGCTAATTATGCTGTCACATGGGTGAGGGAGGCACATATACACATAAAGGGGGTAGAGCGTTCCAATTTGAATATGGGGGGGGTGTCTGAATGTCTACGCTGGGGGAGTAGGGGCATGACGCTCTCACCTCTTGCACTGGATGGACGCGGACAGAAGCGAGTCCCACGAGTCTTTGAGGTCCTGGATTTGCTTGCGGATGACGGGGACTCCCTCGGGGGAGGTGTTCCTCTGCACGGACTCCCCCCGAGTGATGAGCATCTTCAGCTGGATCTCCTTCTCCTGCCTGGCCGCCAGCAGTGCCTGGAAGGGCCGACATGGGTCTCAGAAGGGAACACGTGGCTGGCGCCCACTGCAAAGCTCCCGCTCACGTCATTGAACCCGCAGTTCCTGCTGAAGTCACTTAGTAAGTGAATTCTAGGCACTAAAACTGATGATAAAGTTTCAGCCACGAACAGGTGTGTGAATGCTTTTCACGCCTGGAGGTTACAGACATGCTGGGAATTTTAATGGGATGTCAGGCTCTAGATACGGGTCTCCTTGTCTCAAACACAGAACTAGTTCTAGCTCATCGGTCTGGGTCTGACATGGCCACCTGCTTTCTCGCGTACAATCAGAACTCCATCTCTGGCACAGTGCTTCTCAGCCCGGTCCTCGAGGACCCCAGATGGTCCACATTTTCGCTTCCTCTCAGCTCCCTGCCAGCAGAGGTGGAAAGTTCCCGAAGGTGTAAATCTAGACCAAGGTTTTGTTTCAACCAACCAGTCGAGTACTCTGCGACTGACTCTTTAAACTCGACTGGACGATTGAAACAAAACCTCGGTGTGGATTTATACTTTCTGGACCTGAATGTTCCACCCCTGCCTGCCAGACAGTCCACATTTTTAGGGAGCGGGGAAGAGGCAAAAAATGTGGAACGTCTGGGGGGTCCCTGAGGACCAAGTTGAGAAACACTACTGTAGAGGTACCAGCCAGTTGTTAGTCCCGTTCCCCGGTGTCTGGGGGTGGGTCCTACCTCCAGTTTGATCATCCTGCGGTCCAGCACGTTCTTGTCTGCAGTCGGAGAGCAGTAGGTCTGCAGTGCGAGGTTGGATTCTGTAACCCAGCTCTGCAGCTCCCTCAGGCCCTGGGAGAAGAGCTGGTGCTCGCTGACGATGCGGTCGATGCGCGAGGCCTTCTCCTGCATTGGGGTCACATAGCTACCATTCAGACACCCCCTCACATCTGCTCAGACTGAGACACTCAAGAAACATACATACCTCACCTGTCAACCCAACACACTGCAGAGGAAAATCCAAAATACCTTTTTCGACAGGGCCTCCCTAAAGCTGATATAATTGTCCTGAACACACACACACAGACATACACACACACACACACACACACACACAAACCAACCTCAAATAAACTTTACCTTGCAGCTCAATAGGAAGAAGCAAGGACCTTATCAAAGTCCAGGGGAAATTTTCACACTGCTAGACCCTCTATCTTTAAAATTTCTAAAGGTTGCAGTTAAAAAATAGGTCTGCCCCCACCTCAAACCCCCTACACAGCTGTTTTTCTCTTCCTTCACCAGTGCTCGCACTACCATTCCTTTGCGTTCCTGTTTGAATACCTCTGTCCTGGGCTTAAAACCTCAAATAAGAACTTAACAAAGCCAGGCTTAAAACCTCAACAAAGCCGAACATCAGTCAGCGCACTCATAACAACAAAACCATAATGGCAAGTATCTTCTAATACATGGTTATGTGATATATAAATAAAGTCAGTTACAAAGCTGTAAATACAAGCAGACAGAAATGTAGACCATTTTGACATTTTATAATTAAACCCCGTGGCCTCTCTTGTACACTATTGGGTGTTTAAATGCCACATCTGCTCCATGTGTCTGTGTGTGTGTATGTGTGTGCGCGCGTGTGTGTGTGTGTGCGTGTGCAAATTGCACACCCTCCCCGTGTTGTGCGGATTTCCTCCGGGTGCTCCAGTGTCCTCCCACAGTCCAAAGAGAGGCAGTTAGGCTAATTGGTGTCTCTAAATTACCCATATTGTGTGTATGTGTGTGTATGTGTCTGCACCCCAAGATAGACTGGCAAAGACATGCGGTCAGGCTAACTGCTGTCTCTAAATTGCTATTTCCGGAAAAGCAGCTGGTAGACAGATAGATGGGAAAATGTGTCAAATTAAGCTGATTAATTTCTGCAATCAAACTGTACTTATATGTATTAACTGCTTATTCTGGAGCAGTAATTATTTTACTGTCATCAACCTTCTGCAGCCATTATTCATTTAAATTTGCTTCTATCGGACCTTGCTGAAAATTCCCTATAAAGAATGTATGAACATCAGTGACGAATTGCAGACTGAATTTAGCTAACAGCTGGATGAAATCAGACTAATTAAGCAGTTAATTAAGAAGAATAAAAATCAGCATGCAGAGATATTGACCCTGACTGAGGTCCTCCAGGATTGAAAGATTCATTTTAGGCTTGCTGTGCGATTAGAGCAGAAAGCAGAGGAGGTCACCACATCCACCTCTCTCCAACATCTAAAGCAGCAACGTCCTCCTTCCACCACGTTTAATTAAGCATCTCCGAAGAGCAAGTTTATTAATAACGGGAATCTAAGGCGGCCGCCGAGTTTTTGCTTGTTAACGCGCGGCAAACTGAGATGACAGCTAATTAATCAGGCAGAGCTGCTCGCCGGATGTAACGAGGGGGGGGGTCTCTGCGACACATTTCCAATAGAGCAGAGGAAACGAGGCAAATCTAGCCCATTTGCTTCCACCCTGAGAGACAGCATGGTGTGAAAAGTAAATAATTCTGTCCAGAATCTACCAAACAAAATCAAATCAGATAAATTATTAATATATTTATGTATTATATATAGCACAGGTCTGTGGCTTAAATTCCTCCAGCATGATCTATAACCTTAACTGGGTAACTGCGTACATGTGTAAGCCCCATCATATCTTAGCTCAGCCAGTTAGCTTAGCACAGAGCTTCGTTAGCATGGCTGCTACGAAAGGCCCAGGGGCAGCCATGGTCACCCTTACCTTGGTCAGGTTGCTTAACGCTAGGTACTGCGCAGAGAGCTGGGAAACGCGGTGCATAAAGCCCTTTCCGGCAGCCTGACCCTCCCAGAGGAGCTGGGCTTTCTCCTTCAGCCGGCTCAGCTGACCCTCTTGGGAGGCTACTTCCTCCAAGACAGACTGTGAAGCACAAGCACGTTAGCGGTGGCGTGTTAGCGAAGGCGGGTTAGCGTCAGCGGGCCAAAAGAGAAGCATGCTGTGCGACGGGCAGTTTGTTAAGCCGGGGTGGGGGGGCAGCGCTGGCAAAGGAGACGGGATTTCATGAGCGTGGCCGAGAGGGCGGCAGGGAGGTAAAGGAAGAGCAGGTGGCTGGATGGAAGGTGGGACCGGCGTAGAGGAGGAATAAGATGTATGGAAGAAGAAGATGAAGGCCAGACAAACAGATACACAAAACAGGATGAACGGGGCCTTGTGGGTTGGGGGTGGGTGTCATCATCTGTTCGATTTTCCATCTCATCATTACTGATAATGGTGTCTCCATGGAAAGCCTTTGTTCAGGACGACTGAACACGATTAGGTACAAGTCAGCACTTCTTAGACACCGACTGTGTCCAAAGTCGCGGATTCAGCTGAAGCCAAGGAGAAATGCAAGAGTACGGAAAAAATATGATTTATTTATACCCCAATTCGCTGCTGGCAGGAGTCCCATAAAATGTGTTACCTGGAATATCCCCGAAGGACTTTATGAAAACCGTGGACACATTTCCATGAGGAAACCCTCCTTTGTGTTTTTAAAATCCCAATAGTGAGCAGTCGTCAAAACAATACATTCTTTTCCTAATTGCGCCATAAGAAATAACAGAATTTTGACAAGGTGTTTACTGAACAGCATCCAAAAAGTGTATGCAGGTTGATGGCCACTCAAACAACACGGTTATCTCCTAAAATCAAAAAGTTCCAGTCTAGCTCCTTAACTGCTATGACCCCTGCTGATCTAGAAACCAAAAAGCACGTATAAAAATCTAGACTTTTACATCACTGGGGGAATGATGGAGATGCAGGGAGTGGTGGTTATGGCAAAAGGAGTGATGATAAATGAGTGGTCCAAGTGTCGCCCCCTAATGGTGAGAGTGAGTACCTGCAGTTTTAGCAGCTCCTGGCGCTTGGCTGGCAGGTCATGTAGGCGAGTGCTGCTCTCTAGCACGGCGTTCTCCGTCCCAGTCAGCCATGCCTGCAGTGGCTCTGCGCTGGTCTCCAGGTCCTTTATCTGGGCTTGCAGGTTCTATAGTGCACAAGCACATAGACTCAGTGTATGTGCACGTATGTGTGTATTACAAAAACAGCTGCAGTATTTCACGGACAAAGGGTGCCTTTGTGACCCTGAGGGCGGCGGGTAGTTAGAAGCAAAGCCTTGGTCGGGTACCTGCACGGCGGGTAGTTAGAAGCAAAGCCTTGGTCGGGTACCTGCAAAGCTATTTCCCTCTTGTGCAGGTTGGACATCAGGCTCTTCCAGTCATCCCTGGCACTTGTCACCTTGGCCCGAATGGTGTCCACCCGATCTTTACCCACAATGCTGCACAGCAGCTCTCCATTGACCACCACAGCATCCAGCTTGGTCTGTCCCTGCTCCTTGTCATTCAAGAATTCCTGTGGGTGGGGCCACGAAGAAAAAAAAACAATCAGAGATGAAACTGTGGAATGCAGAATAAGCATCACGATTAATATACCTAGATAAGAACCTCCTATATACAGCAGGGGATCTAACAAGCCTGTAGCTACTGCAGATGCTCTGACGTACCTGTAGCTACAGAAAGTGTTCTGACATTCCTGTAGCTACAGAACTTGCTCTGACATTCCTGTAGCTACAGCAGGTGCTCTGACATACCTGTAGCTACAGAAAGTGTTCTGACATTCCTGTAGCTACAGAACTTGCTCTGACATTCCTGTAGCTACAGAATTTGCTCTGACATTCCTGTAGCTGCCGCAGGTGTTGTGATATACCTGTAGCTACAGAAGGTGCTCTGATGTACCTGTACTTTGAGGAGGGCAGCCGAGGCTTCAGTGATGCTTTGGGGCACGTCGAAGCACTTGGCAGTGTTGATCTTGGTGTTAACCAGCCATTGCTGGAAGTCACGGAAGGCAGTGCGGAAGCGTTGCTCCAGAAGCTTCTCCTTGTTCTGGCACTCGCGCGCGGCCTGAAGGCTGAGGCTGGGTGGGGGCGATATGACACCACTGAGTCTCTCTCGCATTCACGTTTCCACTTTATTCCACTGCCTGGTTAATCAGGGCCAATCAATCAGCTGCTCCTCGACTGTCAGATTTCTAAAAATCTTGGTAACTAAACAACAAAGTACATTTTTTCCCTACCAAAAATGCAGAGTGAGGAGCAGCATATTTAAAAGGCACAGAGACTAAGGTACAGCCTGACATCAGAGGAGCCAAAGGGGCAGGAGCACCATGCAGGTGCTGGGGGGAGGGTCACATCACCATTGGGGGGGGGGGGGGGGGGCACAACGAGCGCCGGCTCCGAGGGCTCAGCAAGGCAATTACAGATAAGAGTGCACACACGCGCTCAATCGCACGCGCACACACATACATGCATAAGCACTACAGCTCCACATGCTACCCTCCACACACAGCCCCCAGCTTCGAAAACGGACAAGGGGGAGACACAGTCATGCTGTGCACCCGCCACGACCTCTGACCCTGGCGCTCACCTGTTATACTCTTTGATCAGCGCTGAGACTCGCTCCGACTGAGCGCCGAGGTCCCGTGAGAACCGGCACAGCTCATTTAATTGGCTCTTCAGGTTGTCCGTCACGGGCTCCATACCCAGCAGGTCCTCCAGAGTGTCCTGACACACAGAGACCGTTAGACATGCATGTCAGATTGCTGCTCGCCTTACAGTCTCCCCCACGCTGGGTCCCGTCTCCCCATTGAACCCCTCCTGGCTGCTGGGACGGCATCCTTTAAATTATTCATGCAGCCTTGTTACGCTGTGGAGGGGGAAAAAAAGGCAAAACAACAGGGAAGGAAGTCCGGCTTCCGAGGAACGAATGGCGGGAATGAGTGAGAGCCGTGATTTCCTTATAAAGGCTTCTGGTCCGCTTCCCCGATCTGACGGATCTCAGCTGTGAGCGGGGACAGCTGCAGGAAAGATCAGGCAGCAGAGAGCCAACGGCGTCAGGAAGCGGGAGAGGCGGAAATGCAGGACATGCGCTCGGCAAACGAGGCTGCTCCGAGACCGCAGGACACACAGAAACACAGACACGGGATCTGGGTTTAGTGCCGGAAATATTCAGTGCTTGTTTGTGTAAGCAGGCTCCCGAGGGAGGGGGGAAACCCGCGGCCCCGGCTCCGCGTGGAGGCGCCGACAGCTGGCAGGGGCATCGACGCTGAGCGGGAATGGCACCTACCTTCGCGACGTGCCAGCCCTGTGCCAGCTCCTCGCTGCCAGTCCTCCCCTCGGTGGGAAGCAGCCGCCGGCCGCAGTTATGCAGACGCTCTTCGAATTCCCGTAGCTCCTGCTCCAGCTGTGCAGCCAGGGCGCGGAACTCGCGCTCGGAGCCGTCCGCCTGAGCCAGAGCGTCGCGGAGGCGGTCCCTCGCGCGCACCACCGCCCCCTCCCACTGCTCCCAGGCTCGCTGCAGGGCCCCCGCTTCCTGGTCCGGCGGCTCACCGCCCGCCCCGCCTGCCAGGGTGTACTCCCGCGCTGACTCCGCGGTCCGCTGCACCCGGCGCAGACGCTCTCGGCCCTGCTGCCTGGAATCAATCAGCTCCTGCCGCGGAAAGTTGCCACGGTAACTGCCGCTGCCACAGCCTCAGACCCAAGCTATTCATGGCTGCTGTTTTTTTTTTTTGTTCCCCTCCACCTCCTCCCCCATCCCTGCTCTCTCGCTCTCACTGTCTGGTGGGAAATATGTGAGTGCCAGATCACAGATGAGGGCTGTTAAAAAGGTGTGTATCTTAAAATAAAAATAAGCAGCTACATTCTTGTTCTTGTTTGCTTGGTCTGATTTGTTTTTATTCTCAAAATGAAATGCCACTGGCAACACTTTCCAGAAAGAACCCTCAAATAATTGCATCTTTTTACAGAAAATAGGGAATTATGCGGAATTCCTTAGCTGCCTCTCGCAGAGCAGGCAGCCTGTACTGAGTGCCCCAGGTCAGAAAGGTCAGCCGCAGTGGTCACATTCCTCACCTGCACTTTGGACAACTTCCCCTGCAGGGAGGCGGAATCTCCGGAAGGCTCCGCCCAGCGCTGAAGCTCCTCCCTGGCAGATGTCAGCCAATCAGTCATGTCCCGCACGGCTTCGGCGTAACGCTCGTGCTCCTCCAGCATGTTTGTTGCCTGCTGCACTTTGCCCTGTGGGCCACACACACACACACACACACACACACACACACACACACACACACATACAGGTTTGTAATTATATCTTTGTGCGGACTCTCCAGTCATTTCTATGAGGAAAACTCGAACATGATAAACTTAACCCCTACCCAGCCCTAACCTTAAGTAACCAAATAAAAAAGTCTTTTGGCTTTTTTGTTTTTTTAGTTGCATTCACATATCTTTGTGGAGACCTGACAAACGGTCCCTTCAATATCAAAATCACATTATGGGGAACATTTGGTCCCTATAATGTAATATAAACATAATCCACACACACATACACATGTTAAGAGTAAGCAAACAAAACATAACACACACACAAAAAATACACCATAATGGGTAAGTACCAAACCGACACATACACACACACACACACACACACACACTCCAGTGGTACAAAAGAAACACCAAACACATACCAAAATAGGTACACATATACACACATCAGTGGTAGGTTAAAGAAAATAAGACATAAATATACGCACCAAAATTGGTAAATACCAAATTCACTACCATTATCAGTATCTGGAAAATCCCAGCAGCACACAGACACACACGCAGGCACCGCGCTCGGTGTACACGGTGCCTAGTGAACGAACACAAGCGCAGCCATGAGTACAGATGCAGCCCGGCAGGCACACGAGTCGCACGACTGTGGCACATTTTAACGAGGGCCCAGGATGCCGTCGAGTGTGACTGATTAAAACGCGTCCGGAAATCTTCACCCCGAGGTCACCGCTCTGCGTGGGACATGCTAATGGAGCCCACAGCGATATGGGGGGGGAGGGGCTGAAATGACCCCCCCCCCACTAAGTGGTTCCTGTAGACCAGCACTCCTGTCCAATGCAGTTACCTTGACGACATCGGCGATGCTGTGGAACTGCGCCTGCATCCCTGAGCAGGTCTCCTCTCGGAAGGTGGCGTCTCCCGTCTTAGCGCACAGCTCAGCCGCTTGCTCCGACAGGCGCGACAGCGCCCCCTCGTGGCCCTCCACGTCAGCCAGGATGGCCCGTAGGCGCTCCAGGTGCACGGCCTTGTCCTTTAGCCCCGGTGGGGGGGGTGTGGGTGCTCCCACCTCCCGCTGCACGGCTGCCATCCACTGCAGAAGCTGGCCCTCGCTCTCCTGGAAGGAGCTCCACTGGGCCATAGTCCACTCCAGCCGACTGCGGGGGGCCACACGCACACACACACAGACACACACACACAAACAGACACACACACACATACACACACACACAGACACACACACACAGACACACGCAAAAACACAAACACAAAACAGAAAGGCACAGACAGACACAAAGCCATATGGTTACACCACATGCAATCACATACACACAGGCACAGATACACACACACACACAGACAGACAGACACACACACACACACACATTCAAGAGAAAAACAAAAAGGGTCATCAGAGTCTGTAGCTCCCCATGACAGGTGGTATTCATCTGACACAGCATGCACGAGGAAACATTTCGAGGGACACACACCTGCGCACAGACTCACAGTTATGCACGGGCAGACACACACACACACACACACACACACTCACACACACGTACAGACCTACGCACACTCACGCTCAGTGCCAATTACCCTGTTGCACCTGCCCCGGCCCCCCCTGCGCGCCTCCTGCGCACCTCCTGCATCTGGCCCGTCTGCCTCACATTCCTCCTGCCTGGGCTTGCTTACATTTTCACACTTTTACCTCCCTGCTCCTGATTGGATGGCTGGCTCTGGCCCCGCC
>JAODJW010000039.1:20151090-20167237 GCA_026777045.1 Hyperopisus bebe | reverse complement strand
AAACAAATATGTACATAAATGCACTAAAAGGGTTTAGTTCTTTTGTCAGTTGTTGTATGGAGTTCAATCATTAAAAATGTTCCTAAAAAGGAAATCCATGAGTTGTTTATTTTAAGAGACCTGTCTATTTTTTCTTTTTTGAAAACTTGCTATTGCTCTTTAATAAGACAAAAGTATTTCTTAACCGATTACTCAATTAATCAATGGAATAATCGATAGAATACTCAATTACTAAAATAATCAATAGCTGCAGCCCTACTATACACCAATCCAAACAAACTCCACCCATAGACCAATCCTGTCTATACACCCCTCCAAACAAGCTCCACCCATAGACTAATCCTGTCTATACACCAATCCAAGCAGGCTCCGCCCAAGAACCAATCCTGTCTATACACCAGTCCAAACAAACTCCACCCATAGACCAATCCTGTCTATACACCAATCCAACCAGGTTCTGCCCAAGGACCAATCCTGTCTATACGTCAATCCAAACAAACTCCACCCATAGACCAATCCTGTCTATACACCAATCCAACCAGGCTCCGCCCAAGGACCAATCCTGTCTATACGTCAATCCAAACAAACTCCACCCATAGACAAATCTTGTCTATACAACCAATCCAAACAGGCTCTGCTCATAGACAAATCCCATCTCCCAAGTCAATTAAATTGCTTTTATCTATGATACTACTGCAGCGTCCCTCCTGGACCATGAACTTGCATCTGTCAGGTCACAGGCCCATGTTAGTCTTCGCTACTAAATTACATTTCAAAAGAGCTACAGAAATCCATCAGCAAGGCCCTGGGGGGCTGCAGGGGCTCCATGCAGGAGGCAAATTCATCAAACCTCAAACTGGCTGCTAATTTCCTTCACAGCAGTTTCATGTGTTTTAATATTAATTAAACCCCATTATTAATGATAATTTGCAGGCTGAGTGAGGTGGGGGGGGATTAATTTGATAGCCCATGAGGGAAACTATGGTATGGTATGGGTGCCCCCACACCACAGCAGGGCTGCCACTTGCCTTCCATTTCCCAGAAATGTCCCGTTAGGTGGTTCTAAGGTCTCGACATATACTAACATGGCGTTTTTATGCTGCGAGATGAGCGCAAAGGCCCCCAGCCCCAGGAGATTCTTGCCTGCAAGGTGGCCTGCAGATCACCGACTCTCTGCCGCAGCAGTGCCGTGTCGAAGCCCTGCAGGGCTCTGCTGGAGCCCAGGGTGAGCTGCAGGCCCTGCTGACTCTGCTGCACGGCCGCAAGGCTCTTCCTGCCCATCTGCTGGAGCGCGGCCAGATCCTGGGACACGGGTGGGGGGGTGAGGGCATAGCATGCATTGCGTGGCCAAGGCCGGAAGCATGGTGGAGCACGAAGAATCAGCAATGAGCGCATGAGCTTGAATGTCATGGAATATCATTCTCTGGTGCCAGTCGGTTCACATCCTTCCTGCCTCACAGCGCTGTGTTAATATTTCTGCATGGGCAAGGAAGCCTTAGTACACTGAAATTATTTAACAGATGCTCTGGATAAAGGTGGGGTGCACCTCTGTCTTTGGGAGAACAGGGTCATGAGGTTGTTGGAGCAATTAGGGGATAAGTGCCTCGCTCAAGGGCCCAACAGTTACATCACCCAGCCAACAATGGGATTTGAGCCACCAACCTTCTGATCGCAGCATCCCAGTCCGCTGAGCCATATAACCCCGCCCAGAAGAAGACACCATCCCGTATGAGGTTCTAGAGGCTGACACAATGGTCCCCATGGAGACCACCACATATCCCGGTAACCTTTACCCACTAGCCTGTCCATCAGATTACAATCCATGCCATTCATCTTACATCGAGGCCTGGATTTAGAGCTGAGATATCTCCCGGTGCCACAGGCCAGCTGTGACTGGGAGGAGGAGGCGCTCGCTAAACCGATCGTAATCAGGCCCCGCAGACGGTGACCCTAAACGTGCTAGCGCTGCGGCTAATCCGAAGCCTTTGTCCCCCCTCAGGATCCGGCTTATGAACACCGTACTTGTATAAACTGCCTTCCCCAGTTGCCAGGGGCGCCCGCTGCTTAGCCGAAGCCGGCCCGGCGGGGTCTGAGACGCCCCCTGCTGCCAATGCCATGCGGCTTAACCCGGTTTCTTCTTTCAGCATTTAAGCTCCTGCCTCCGGCTACCAACACACCCCATTAATTACCCTGAATCAATCAGTTCTTAACTGATGCCTCCAATATTTAACTTCTCATTAATAAAAAGGCACCAGCCGCTCATGAATGTAACGAAATAAGTTTGATGTGAACATCAGAAGTGCCTCAGATGCAATGCAAGATGGGGATGAAGGGAGGGGAGTCCCCCCCCCCAATCCCATGTATCCATGGCAACACTATCTGCTCACCTGACACTTTTGCTTGATGTCTCCGGGCGCATCCAAGTCCCGGGACGCTGTGATGCTGCTGGCCCTCTCCACGGCCTGGTAGAAACCAGTGATCTGCTTCTCGGTCTCCTCCAGGCTGGGCAGGAGGGCCTGGGACTCCCTGAGCAGGGGCAGGTGCTTCTCCCTCACCTGGAGACAGGGGGCGACAGAGAGTCGAGCGGGGTGAGACAGGGAGGGCCCTTTCATACCACAAGCATGTTCAGATCTAGCCCTACATCTTTCAGGCTTAATTCTTTAAATAGCTGCACCAGTCTCATTAATTATATACAGTATAATGGCTTCCATGGTACACTGATGCATTATATCAGATAGTCTAGACAGGCTAAGGAGCAGGCTTTCATTAATTGAGGACAACTGAAAAATCGATGCAAGCCAAATTCTGTGATTCACTCTTCTAATCAACAGGCTCATAGCCACATAGAAGCTCAGAGGGCAGCCAGAGTACAAAGACTGCCGGCAGGGTGGGGTGGGGGGGTTGGAATGTAAAGAACACCTTGCTCAGCTGCTCCTTTATGGTCGCCATGGTGGCCAGCATCTGCTCGGCCTCCTTCTCTGGGCTGTCTTTGGTTAGCAGCTGAGCGCTGCGGGCGGCTGCCTTGTACTGTGCCTCCGCGGCAGGGAGCTTCTGCCTGATGTCCTGTGGGCGTCCAGAGGAGTGTTTGCAGGAAGGCCGGCGGCAGCAGCCAATGACCGGCGTGGAAAATCCGGGATGGCTACCTACCTCCATGTCCTGGACAAAGGCTCTGACATTCAGGAAGGACACTTGCACTGTGGAGACCATCTTGTCATTGGCCAGCTGCAGGAAGTCGTTCAAGGAGGAAACCCCGTCTAGGTAATCCTTCCTCATCTTGTCCACCTCATCAGCCCGGGCATACTGTGAGGCAGGAACATGGCGGCCAATGAGGCAAAGCCCACCTTTATCATCGCAGCCAAGCCTCTTTGTGGGTTTTCTTGGGGAATCTCTTACAACAGGGTTTCCCAACCCGGTCTTCGGGGACCCACAGACAGTACACCTTTTTGCTCCCTCCCATCTCCAGAACTGTGGACTGTCTGGCAGGGAGCTCGGAGGGAGTAAAAACATGAACCGACTGTGGGTCCCCGAGGCCTGGACTGGGAAACACTGTATTACGACAATCACTGGGATGCAAATATCTGACTTTTGCAGGTTTTGTTGACTAAGTCTGGTGATATCCCTTCCTATCCTTACCTACACTTTAATAAAATATTATTGCTCATATTGTGGTCATTGCATGGCTGGTCTGCCCTATGCTCGAAGCCATGATTTAAAGCTGAACAAATCCTGGTGGAAATGACCAATGATGTAATCTCACGTACACTGTCTCTTTATCTTCTCCTCTCCTCTGACTGAATTTGACAGTCTCTGCTTGAAAATGACAGACCCAGAGGGTCAATAAGGTAATGATGCGTTATCTACAGTAGGAGGCCTTCTAGACCATGCTGAGGATCTCCCACCATCTCAACGCGAGCAAGTTTCTCACAGTTAAGTTATGCAATGATGAATATCTTAGAGACCTGCTTGACTCTGACGAAGAGTTCCCTCCACCGTCCGTTCAGCAGGAGCAGTTGCTGCTTTAACTCCCGGGACACCGTCTCATCGCACGTCTCGATGAGGAAGTTGCCTGCGTCGTTCATGGCTGCGTGCTGCTCGATCCAGTGAGCCAGGTCCCGGAAAAACTCCTGGAAGCATTGGGAGACGTAAGGATGGAGCTCTGAGGTCCGCAGGGAGAGGACGTGCCGTTTTTCGGGGTATGGGGGGCGGGATTACCCGTCTGGCGCTCTCGGGTTGGTTGAGCGTGCTCTCGGCATCATCCAGCCAGGCCTGCAGGTGGGCCACCTTGCTGCTGTACCTCTCCCAGTTGGACACAACCTCCTCCAGCATGCTGCGCACGCTGCGCAGCTCCACAGACAGCTGCTTCCACTGAGCAGACGTGTCACCCAGGAAATGGCTCACGGCCTCCCGCTCCTCACCTGGAAATGAATAGATAGGGCGGCGTTTTGGGGGGTCGGGTGTAGATGGGGAGTCAGCAGCTCAGTAAAATTCGCATCTCAGGCCTCAGATGAAGGAACAGGTCAACTCATATTGAGTTGCTGTCTGCCCATCTATCCATCCATCCTTTCATCTATCCATCCATCCATCCATCCATCCATCTTTCAAACTATTATCCAGTAGAGAGTCGCAAGGCTAAGGAAACACATGGTGCACGGCAAGTCTACATAGTGGACGAGATAACAATCCATTGCAGGTCACACAGACACTAGCTAATGCCATTAACCCAACATCGTGGCCTTTGACTACAGAAGGAAAACCAAACGATTCACGTTTACTCCAGACACTGTCAGAAAGAGTACCAATTTGTATCATTGGGGCTGTACTATCAAGGGTAAATGTACCTTTTAAATACAGAAATGGACTATGAGGAACATTTTTGTACCATTGATGGTATAGTAATGCTGTTTGTACCTTGGGGATGTTCCTCAGAGTCCATTACTGTATCTTAATAAGTACAATTAGCTACAAATATAGGGTACAACCGGCAGACCCTTGAGGCTACAGCCCCAGTGACAAGCAAAGATACAAACTTGTTCTCTCTTTTCTGACAGTGCACAGACAGTAAACCCCCATCCCTGGAGGAGTCAGCGCTCTCCACTGTGACACAGTAGAGGTGTGTCTGATTAAATGCGCTGTGAGGTCCGCACCCTTGCGTCCTTCTTCTCCCGCTGTGGATCTGGGTCACAGAGCTGTACTGCTGCAGGATGATTCAGCACATATCTTCCGGTGACATTATCTCCCTTTTCTTGTGTGTGTGTGTGTGTGTGTATGTGTGTGTGTGTGTGTGTGACAGTAGCTGCTTCTGTCATTCTCTGTTCCCTCCACACACACACAATGACAAACAATTTTTACAGCACAGTATACCCAAAAACATCCACTTTATCTGATGCTTGTGTTCCGCATGTGACACCATTTCTCCCTGACTGTCGAACTGGGACACAGACCCAGTTTATATAACTAAAACTATATAACTACAGCAGGGTAGGAGGGTGACAAAGTGACTGACAAACTGACTCTGCTGAAACTGGAACCACCAGTAACCTCAGTTGAGCATCTGTAAACTCAGGCAAACCAGTAAACTCAATCAAACAATCCATAAAATCAAATTAACCACCCATAAACCCAACGCAACTATCTATAAACTCAGTTCAACCATCAGTAAACTTACCTGTGATGTCTGCCTTCACGTACAAATCAGCAGACTGCTTCAGAGCTTGGTATGTTGTTTCGTACTGCTCAAAGAACTTCTGCCCCTCGATGACGGACTGTTTAAAGATGGAAGTAGAGTGAGCATTCTGAAAAATCACGACTGCCCTTGACACACTGCATGCACCTCCCTCTAAACCGATATCCTCAGCTGGAATATCTAGTTACTCAAATACATTCCCTCCTAAAGCTTCTGTCTTTTGTCAGGGGTGGAAATTTCAGGTCCAGAAAGTACAGATCCAGAGGAAGGCTTTGTTTCAACCAACCAGTTTTGCATGAAGAGTCACAGAGTACTCAACTGGTTGGCTGAAACAAAATTTTGGTCTGAGTTTTTAAGTTCTGGACCTGAAATTTCCACCTCTGCCTTTTGTGCATGGATGTACCTGAAAGCAGGACCGTAGCCAGCTGTGAGGTCACTGAGGTCCGGATCTCGGTATTTTTTAAGAGCTAAGAGCCAAATATTCGCCTGAAAAGATTAGGCAAACTAACACTTCTCATAACTAATTACTTAAAAAAAAATAAACAGCTTATGGAAGGGACGGTATCAATAATGTGACTGACGAGAGCCACCTCTGGCTCCTGACCCTGACTGTTTCTCAAACCCTGGCTACAGACCTGCCTGAGAGGTCCTCCTTCCCTTGTGTGGACACCAGACGAGGCTCCTTAAACAAGTCATACGCCGCCTCTTAGCCTATCAGTCTCGGCCACGCATCTTCCAGCCAGGCCTGGTGGAAGTCGGAGCTGCGGTGATGGGGGTGGTCCCAGATACTCACAATGTAGTTTTCCAGCAGCAGCTCCACTGACTCCCGACGGCCATATTTGATGATCCAGGACTTGAGCTTGGACTCGGCCAGCACGAGGAATGCCAGCAAGCGGTACTTCAACTCCCAGAATTCCAGTTTAGCCAGGTGGACTTGAGATGACGTCGATACGTAATTGAATCTATTGAAAATTAAAATGAAACGTCGGTAAACAGAACGCGAAGAACATTGTCTGTTTCAGTGCCTGGCAGTGTTGCATTCTGGGTTAAGGTGCACACGTGTGTGTCCCCAGTGCCCATGTGTGACCCCCCCCCCCACCTCTCTGCCATGTCCTGCAGCTGCTCGGGGGGCACTGAGACCCCGCTGACAGAGCGATCTCTCTGGATCTGCTGGAAGGCCCGATGGTGCTCCTCCAGATGGGTCAGCAGCTCCTGTACATGGACACGGACACGCACACCGCAGTACAAACACACACGCACACGCATACACACAGGTGTAAGTGCACTAGGCTAATATCCACAGTGCATAAAGTCACCAGCCTGTCTGACTTGGCACCACACACTATAAATCTATAAAACAAAGCATTTATAAACTACACGTTAAAATTTTATATGTAGTTTTATTTATTCTCATTCTATTATTGTCTTCTATTCTCAGTCATGCACCACATAATGACATATCAGTCAACGACGGACCACGTATATGACAGTTCCTAATTACTAATGCCTAGTGACATCATAGCTATTTTAAGCAGAGGTGGAAAGTTCAGACCCATGAAGTACAAATCCGGACCATGATTTTGTTTCAACCAACCAGTTGAGTATGAGGAGTCACAGTCACGCAGTACCAGTGTTGGGGAGTAACCAGTTACATGTAACGGCGTTACGTAATTTAATTACAAAAAATGTAATTGTAATCTGTTACAGTTACTAGAGAAAAAAGTGTAATTAAATTACAGTTACTTATGGAAATATTCATGATTACAATTTTAGTTGCATCATAAGATTGTATCCAAAACCTTGCTAATATCTTTAATAACAGTATTTTTATTGCTTTTCATGTTTTTCTTATGCAAATATCCTCCTTTGCTATTTCCCTCCACAGCCGAAAATTTGAAACTATTCAATGCTTCTGATTGGTTATCCTGTCGCGTCTATATTTGCAGCGCCAATTCTGATAATTAACTTGCCCGAGCGGTCTGAGTTTCTGTTGCAGGCAGACAAGGAAAGGAATGCATTCCATTGCTGGAGAAATAAAAAAACATTTCTGATACGTTACAGAAAAAGGCACAAATTTAACTGTGCAATGCAGTGCATGTTTACTGGCTGTAAAGATGTTGTCGACATCTAAACAGTCCATGTCCAACCTAAGGAAACATCTAGAGGTAAATGCAGCTTAGTAACTGCAAACAGTCATATTAAACAAAGCAGGGAAGACATGCCTACCTTCAGCGTGTCACACGTGCTTCTAAAGTGTAATGCCCGGTACACACTGTGATTTCAGCAATCTTATAAAATCATTACCGATCACACTGTGCGATATGATCCTAATTATCTTGGCTACGACAGATATGCAGACTGTACGATGACAACACCAACTCAATCATAAGATACGGCGCATAGGACAACAACAAAAAAATGTAAATGCTGACGGCGTGCGTAAACACTGATCTCGTTGACAGAAAATGTGCCATCCTCTTTCAATATGCTATGGTTATTGGTAATTCATATTAGATTGTATCGCAGCGCATTGCTCTCATGTTTGTGGTGATGCTGGTTTAAATGAACCTATTGCACTACCAGGTGTATAAACGTATAGCACATGATATTTGATAATGATAGTAAACAACCATGTTACTGGTCTATGTATTTATTATGCTGTTCATTTTTATCAGCATTTACCTATACCACCTATACCACAGCTTAGGTGTGTAGTAGGCCATACCATCTAGGTTTGTGTAAGTATGCTCTATGATGTTCGCGCAATAACAAAATCACCTGATGACAAATTTCTCAGAATATACCCATCGTTAAGCGACACATGACTATATTTATAAACCATGGCATTTTATACTTTTCTTTCTAAATTTCTTTAGGCTTGGTGCTGAAATGCACAAGCATTTAAAGCATTAGAGTCAGTATAGGGATGAACAAACCCCCCCCCCCCCGCCCCCCCCCGGGGCCCGCCCCCCCCCCAGCCCTTCCAGGGGTCCTGCCCTCATCCGGTACCTTGTGCTGATCCAAGGTGCGCCGGACTCCATTGGCCGTCTCCTCGTGGTTCTGCTGAACGGGGATGTCTTCCTTCAGGGCCACCTCGGCCTGGTGCAGCCAGGACCCGATGTCACCTAGTGGGCCCGGAAGGCCTGTGTCCAGTGCCAGGTGCCAGTTCTGAATCTGCAGGAACCCGGCAGTGTCACTAGCTGCACCCGTGGCACGCCGGCAAAGCCTGCTAGCTGCGTGCTACGGCTAAAGCTTCGCTAGCTCCTAAGGTGAAGCTAACGCGTGTTTAGCGATATGGCTAAAATTCAACACTACAGCTAAACATCCCCGCTATGGCTAAACCTCATTAGCTGCACACGAAGGCTAAACTCCCACGGGAGTGCATCTCACCCTGCGGGGAGTCTTTCTGCCTATCTCTTAACAAAACCCTCTCTGTTCCACCACCCCCCCCGCCCTCTCCCAGCTGACAGGGGCTGTCCGTGTCCCAATTCAAGCTCCAGTCAAACAATGGTGTTGGACTGCTCCCAGGGCACACTATACGGGTAGCAGGCCCTCTTGTTTGCACACAGTGTGAGAGCAGGAGGTCTCGAAGTCTACTTCAGTGTAGAGTCTGTGAAGGAGCTTACAGTGAGCAAAGAGAAGATCTACCTTTCGATAAAGACCATAGAGTCTGCATAAGAGTTTAAAGTGACATAAGAAGATCGCTGTGTCTGAGCAGGAACATAGAGACTTGGATTAGGAGTTCGAATCTTTGACCTGAGTCAGTCCCCACCCCAAAGTGTGCGGCCCCAGTGTCTATGACGCGCCCATAGAATTTTGTCGGACCCGTGCAGCGTTTGGAGTGCGAGGTGCGCCTAAGAGCCTCACGTTGGAGGACACGCGTTCCCACGCCTGCTTGACGAGCGCCTGATCCACGGTGAGCTTTCCGTCGGCCTGCCAGGGCTTCAGCAGAGTGTCCGTCTGCTTGCGCCAGCCCTCGTACTGCACGCAGAGCACCTTGAAGGACTGCCAGAAACCGCCGGTCAGGGCTCGGGCATCCACATGGCCCGACACACATGCCCACATGTGCATGCACAGGTCGCCGCCCCCGCCATCACCTGATCCAAGCCCCGCCTACTGGCCACTCCTCCGTGGGAGCCTACCTGGTACTTGTCGGCCAAGCTGCCCTGTGCCTCCTGGGCACGGGTTACTTTCTTCTCCAGCTTATCTAGCCCAGCCTTCGTCTCTCTCAGGACCTTCCGCTGTTCTCTCTGTGCACAGGGGGTGGGACGAGCACAGCGTTAATCCCGCCCCTCTGTCGAATTCGACAGCCAGCAGCCTATGACATTCCGGTCTAGACAGTCAAAAGGCATGCCAATCAAACCGCCAACTCAATGACCTCAAATAAGAACCTAAGAAGACGTCAAGCTGGAAAATAGTGGAGTCGTCGTTTTGAGGTTCAGCTCTGGGTGCTTTTGAACTCCACACACAGCAGAGATTGAGAAGCATGCACAGGGACACAGGCCGGTCAGTTTGAGGCCTGCCACCAATCATCCATTAAGACCAAACCCTGTGCTGCCCGGCTTAAAGGGAGGCATTACAAGCAAGCAGAGATACGATGGGGCAAGGCCACAAAGCCAGGAGCATCATCAGCAGATATTATCTATATTGTTACCTTCGACTAGACATACCTCTAGCATCTGTTTAAGTTCTCGGGGACCAAGAGCAAACTGCGAAGGAGAGCAAGGCACAGAGAGGGATGCAGACATGGCATTTAGGAGAGAGAAAGAGAGAGAGAAAGCAAGAGAAAGAAAGAGACGTGCAGAAAACGAGGAGGTCAACAGGGGGCGCTGCAACCAAGTATGACACCAGCACACAGTACAAGCAACAGAGAAGAGAAGGGACCTTTTTGGGCTTAAATCAGCCTGCCAAGCAATGCTGTGTGGGACACCCAGAAGTGCAATCCTGCCTCATCCATCTTTTGACTAATTAAGCACTGGGGGGGGGGGCTGTGAGAGGTGATATTGGGTTGGCCGAGGGCGGGAGGTTCATTCCAGCCCCTCCCACGAGATTCTGGGTGGGAGGGTGATGGAAAGCACCTCCCTGCCCCCCCCAAGGTGAGCCTTGAAGCTGAAGCTTACCTGCAGGCAGGCCAAAGAGAGTACGCAAGCTGGGGCGTGGCCAAGAAAGGGCTGGCGAGGCACAGGACAGGCAGACAATGGAATGGTATTCAAGGGAGGGGGGGCGAGAGAGAGAGAAAGGAAGAGGGAGACAGAGAGAGAGAAGGAGAGAATGGGAGAGGGAGACAGAGAGAGAAAGAGAGAGTGGGAGACAGAGAGGTTCTAATGATCCATCAAGTCCATAGGCAATCAGAGAGGAGAGAATGACCCTGGAATGTATATCAGCATGAGGGTCAGATCTGGTGTGTTGGAGGAGCTCTGGGAACCTCTGACTGAATGGATCTCATCAGGAGCTGCTTTCGAAAACACACACAGGCACTTGACCCCCCCCCCACCCCCCACAGGCAAACCAGTCCAGGCCCATAGGCTAAGGGTGCTCAGAGTTCCTGCATGGTCTCAAACACATCCCCTCCCGGGGTCCAGCCCAGTGGGAGACACGCGTCCAGCTTCCAGGGTACGCTACGGTCCCCATGTGCCCTCAGAACAGCAGGGATCTGGACGCTACAAATGGGGCCCGGAGGGAGGGGCTGGGCTGTGGTGGCACAGAGGGGGCGGGGCCTAAGGGGTCACACGCATGCCAATGCACCCTTGGGTAATGACCTCCAGACAGAAAGGTCATCGCAGGCTTGTCTGTTTCTGTCATCATGCTAAGTATTAATTTAGGGTTAGGGGCAGCACAGGCTCAGAAACCAGCGCCCCCAGTTCCAGTGACGATGGACATTTTGCATGGGGGGTAGGACGACCTCCTCAGGCCGGTCCCGGTTAGGGATGGAGGGGGGGAGGCCATTTGCTGCAGCCAGCCGAGAGACACGACCAAGCCCTCCACCCGCCCCCCCCCAAGAAGCACGGCAGGATGATATGGGGGGGAGGGTGGCGTGACAAACGGCTAAACTCCCCCAGGACTAGACCTTGCACTCTGGTCCAACGGCAGTAAAAGTCTTGGCGCTTTAGAGCTTCCAAATGGGAATGAGACAGACCTTCTCAGCTGCTGGGAAACAGGCCTAACACCAGGCGATAGGCCTGCACCCAGCAACACGGTTATCTCAGCGCTGTCTCCTTTCACGTTCATCTACTAAGGCTGCAGGATCAGACCCAAGTTAATTAGCATCACACATGTTCAGCTGTTAGGCACAAATCTGTACCCATTCTGCACAGAACCAATGAATGAGAAATTGCTGAGTTTGATGCAGAACCTGGATTAAATATCAGTTTTTAGCACCTGGAGAGTGAAACCTGAAGCCTTTACCTCCTCCGGCTGCGCCTCGGACTCAGCGCTGTGCACGTCTGGATAGTGCTTCAGGAACTGGGCCACGTAGGTCATGATGGACTTATCATCCGGTTTGTCCACATCCACATCTGAGGAGGAAAGATGGAGGGGTTCAATCCCATGGCTGTCGGGAGCATGAGTAAATAGCGAGCAACGTGATACGCCAGCGTCCGTTAGGTAGCAACGTCTTCTATCAAACACCAGGAGAAACTGAGATGTTCCTCCTCAGGAAGTTGGTGTGGAAAGTACCTTCCGGGTCGAGGAGACGCGGGATGCCCAGCTTCTCCTCCGCCAGCGTAAAGGCCTCTTCCAGGTTCTTCCGATTGCTCTGGGCCCGTACGTGCTCCATGTCCACCAGCTCGGGCCGGATGGAGTGGATGATGGCGTGGAAGGCCACCCCGCTACGCCAGCTGGGCCCAAAGTCCTTCACCTCCACGCCCAGACGCCTACAAGTGTGCAGGCACACACGCAGACACACATATACACACGCAGACACACATATACACACACATACAAACGCAGACATACACAAACACACGTCAGTATTTTTGGGAGTTTTCTGAAAGCTGCAGATGACACGCTCACCAAGGGAACCAAAAAATTTGACGCTGTTTTTCCAGATCGGGGGGGGGGCTGTGCAGGGTCGACTATATGCATTTGCTGTCTGTTCAGAATGCAGAAGCTTTTAGCAGAGGCAGTGGTGTGTTGTTGTTTGCCGCGTGAACATGTGTACACCCGACCCGGCCCTTACGCGGTCACGTTGCACTGCACCCATTTCAACAGGGCCTTCTTGGCGTTGCCGTGGACTTTGGTGAGCACCTTCTTCTTGACCGGCGGGCTGGCCGTGTCCGAGCTGCCCAGGCTCTCCATGGAGGAGGTGCTGCTAGACAGCGACTGCAGCACTGGCAGGTTGCTGGTCAGCTCCTCGATCTGCAGGGGGCGATAGAGAGAGGAGGGGGGACGTCAGCACGGGAGAGGCAGAGCTTACACAGCGAATGAGGGCATGGCGACAATCAAGGATGGGGACTCGAGTCCTAGGAGGAGCCATGCTGTAAAAAGGCAAATTAAAAGCCTCATCTGAGCAGAGTCAGTGCCAATTACAAGTAAGAAGCACCACTAATCACTCTGGGTAGATAAACAAGCATGAGGTTACCTGGAAGTAGAGGATGATGGTCCACATTAGGCCCAGCACAATGGAAGGCCGTCCATCCACAATGTCCGTGGCATTAATGTTGACCAGCTTGATCTGTGGAAGGTGTTAAATCTTTAGATCAGATCACACGCGAAATGACACTTCGGGGTATTGACAGACCCCATAACCCGGGATACATGGAATGGATTTTATGCATGAGTACAATTCCAGTTAGAATCTGACTTATAGTAAATGAAGCATGCTAGTTACCATTATCCACTAGCAATATTATAAAGATATTACACTATGCTGTACAGTTACACCAAGCGCTCATTGAGTAGAAGTACTTGAGACAGAGAACCCAAATATCCAAATACAGACTGTCGCCAACTCACGGCTGGGTTCAGTTCGGACAGGTAGGTCCTGTGTCTTAATGGACGTATGTTGGAATAGGACGATTGCTCAGATTTTTAGGTGTAAGAATGAGTCTGGGATATTTGCGTGAAACTGGGATAGTTACACATGTTTACATACGTTTACATTTTTTTCAAAACTTTGGCCATATGTGTCAGTCGTAAGTCGCATGGGGTGTAAGTCAGGGACAGTCTGTAAAAGAATAAGGGCAGAATAACATGCATGGGATATACAAGGGAATCACAGGTCCAGTCACACATCTGCACCGACAGAAACTACAGAGCGAGAGCCAAACGTGTATGCAGGTATACACAGGGTAGGTGAGGAACGCGCGCGTGCGACATGCGGAGGCCTCATGCACAGGCGGAGTTTACAGACAGAAGCGTGCAGAGGCTCGACCAGCCGGCCGTCACTAACCGGAGATCCCCTGTAAGCGGACTGTCGCAGGGGTGAAGAGAGAGATTACAGACACGTCAGAAATGGCAGCGGAGATGAGAGGACAACATAGCCACCACCTCACATACCCCCTACAGCGGAGCGACAACCTGCAGCTTTCCTCTGGGGTTAATAAATACCCCTCCCTCCATCAACGGGGGGGGTTCCAAAGGGTGCTGGTTTTATTTTGATTTTATTTTAATTTAGCAGACACTTTCATCCAAGGTGATCTACATTTTTTTATTGAGAAAGCAGGATCAGGCAGCCCAGCTAGAGGTTAAGGGCCTCGGTCAAGAGCTCAACAGGAGAACCACTCTGCCAATCCCGGGATTTGAATCAGCAACCTTCTGATCACAGGCAGAACTGCACTGGGTTTTCGCGGAAAAGGCCGAAGCCCTACACAGGGTCTTGTGTTTTTAACCAAACAGCAGCTGCAGTGAAATTTCATTAGAAGGGGGGGCTGGGGCGGCTATGAACAGAAACACGCTGCCCCCCAGGACGCGATCCGGCAGATGTGATTACGTACCCGCCTCCCCTCCAGGAACTTGAGCGCTGTGCCGACGTTGGACACCCAGTGGATTCTCCTCAGCTGCCGGCCTTGTTCACTGGGCTGGGGAGGGGGCCGGGGGGGGGGAGATAGAAGGGAGCATTAAGCAGACAGGTCGATACACAGCAATGGGATTTCTTCATGACTGAACTTTAATACATCTCTAAGGAAACCACGAGACAAAGAACTTTAAAAAAGACATTCTCTTTTTCTATAATGGTCCCATCACCACGAAGCACTTGAGGGATACAGAAGCTTCTCAGACACTTCTCAGTGTCCCGATAAGCAGGATCGGCAGTACAATACATTCACCCTCCATGAATCCAAGAGACTCACCAGCTTTTGGCCTGACAGGACCTCCAACAGGGCTAGCAGCTTCACCCCATCCTTGATGTCCTCGAACAGGTCGTTCACCACAAGGGGGGGTGTGCGCTGTGGGGGGGAAGCACCAAAGACAGTCGTTACTAATCAGAGAATAATGGCTAATGCACACTCATTTAATCACTTATTAATGCGGGTAATGTGCTTAAGAAGCGTGATGTGCTTCACGCCTGTCTCCCAGGCTCTCTGTGTGACTGACAGCTGAGCAGCGCTTGATCAGAGTACATAGGCAGCAAGCGGGCCGTCAGAGCACAAAGACAACGCAATAACACAGACAGTTTGCAGAGAATAACACAAAGTATACAGATAATAACAGAGACTCTACAGAAAATACCACAGATAGCACACAGAGAATAACAGTAAATATGCAGAGAATAACACAGAGAGTACCCAGAGAATAACAGAGAGATTATGCAGAAAATAACACAGAGAACACAAAGAATAACACAGACAGTATGCAGAGAATTACAGAGAGTATACAGAGAATAACACAGAGATTTTATAGAAAATAACACAGAGAGCACACAGGGAATAACACAGACAGTATGCAGAAAATAACACAGAGAGTATACAGAGAATGACAACTGCAGTATACAATTTTGGTGCAATTTGTCTCAAAATCTGAACATATCCAGAGCTTCACCCATACAATGTGGCTGCAAAAGTGTCTGAGCTGCCCTTCGTTTTGCTATCAGCACACAATGCCGCTTCAGTTTTGCTGAGATTTGATTAGTTCCGGATTTTCCCCCACACAATGGGTTTGCAAAGTTTAAAAAAGATCGATTAAATACTTTTTAGTGGCAACGAACCGTTCTCAAAACTATTTTTCATTCCCCATCCAGGGAGTACAATAACACTATGAGGATAATGCAGGCACTATGCAGGCAGTTCAGTGATTACACAGTGAATACACAGAAAGTACACAGGGACAACACAGTGATTACACAGTCAGTATAGACAACACAGTCAGTACAGACAACACCGTTATTACACAGGGAGTATACAATAATCACACAGTGAATACATGGCAAGTACACAGTAAGTACACTGCAAGTACACAGTGAGTACATTGTGAGTACTGGGGCTTCACTGTGGGTGAGTTGCCTCCACACACGCTGTGACATCGGCT
>JAODJW010000039.1:20097866-20114177 GCA_026777045.1 Hyperopisus bebe | reverse complement strand
TCCTCTGTCTGTTATGGAGCTTAAGCCCTGTCTCATTATGCTGCATTGCATTTACCTTGGAGGTCGGAACTTGGAAGCGGGAATGATGTCACACATGAGTTAAATGTGTTCCAGCACAACAAGTCGGAAAGCCATTTAACGATACCAGGGACCCGCTTCAAAAAGCAAAGATTTCTTGCTTAGCCGGACGACTTGTCGGATTTATGGTACCTCAGTTTACCTCAGTTCAGTCTGCATGTTGACTGATGTCACACCCTGACTGTCTGCGTGTTGCTTAGTGTACCTGCTTAGACTACAGGTGTGTGTGTGTTTGTGTGCCTGAAATATTAACGTTGCTTCATGTTTCAGGTCTTTTGGTTAAGAAGATGCTCCTGGATGCCTCCAAGGACCCTGCCATGGCCCAGCTTATAAAGAATACCAAGGGTATCATGTTCTACAGCGTACCCCATCGGGGGACTTTGATAGCCGAGTACTCCGTCAACGTCAAGTACCTGCTCTTCCCCTCCATCGAAGTCAAAGAGCTCTGCAGAGGTCTGCATTCTCGTGTTCTGCTCTGGGTTGTTCTCACCCGGTGCCCTGTTCGGTTGCCTGGGTGTTTTAGAGGGGGGGACTAGCAGGGGGGGTTTGGGGCCGTCCCGCCTTCACTGTCCCTCATTACCCTTCGCCCAGATTCCCCGGCACTGCAGGAGCTGAATGACGGCTTCCTCGGCCTGGCCAGGGAGCATGACTTCAAGGTGCTGAGCTTCGCAGAGACCTTGCCTACCTCCTTGGGCCCTATGATCAAGCTGGTTGTGGTGCCGGTGCAGTCAGCAGGTGAGGCCTTTGTTGGTGGGGGAGGTTGCAGGGTGCAAGTAAACCAGCTGGAACTAATAAAATAACCAATGAGAGGGACACTTTTACCCAAAGCGACGTACAATGAGGAATGCAGGGTTGGAGTCGCTGGAGCAGCTGGGGTTAAGGTCCATTCTCAAAAGGCCCAGGACTTTTCAAATCTGAACCTCGAATCCAAATCCAGGCCTTGTTTTCAGTCCTCCCAGGTAATTAGTTTAATAATTTCTGATTCTGATTGGCCAGAGGCTTCACAACTGGCTCACAGGTAAAGGAAGGCTGGAATATCATGATGTAGGGCTGAGACCTTGGGGACTGTGATTTGAATAGCCCCACGCTATTGGATCCTTATGTAGACACAGTAGTGAGGTCACAAAAAACAACCCCCCCATGACCAAATCAGCATTTTATATAGCAAGCACAGGAATGAACTTACCATCTAAATGTACTAAAAAATACTGTGCGAGACTATGAGAATTAGTCTATGTGACCATTCCGATAGCAAACTTACTTTATGTATGAAGCACTTAAAAAAATCATAAAGAATCATAACTGCATGATCAATCCCCCAACGGCAAGTTTTATCGGACGCAGTGAACCTTTGCTTTGTGTTGCTGATAGAACCCCTATACTAGCCTAATAGGATGCATGCCTTCACTGTGGACTAGGGAGTGTTTACTGCCTTCACAGCTATTTTAAATGGGGGCTCCAGGCCCATTTCAGTCTCCTTACACCACCCAATTACCAGCTTTGTCACATCATTAGAGTCCAGTAACCACCACGCCACCCAGTGTCCCTCAGTGAAAGACGTCTGTGTGCTTCCTGAGGTTATCATTAATGTCCCACTTGGTTTCAGATCTGGGAATCGGTGACCTCATCAAGATGGATGTGGATCACCTCAGCATTTGCAAACCCGAGAAGAAGGATTCCTTCCTGTACAGGCGCAGCATGCAGTTCATCGAGGACACGCTGGGGAGCAAAGTCATCCACTAGCTTCCCTGTTGCTGCCTGTGTGCGCACTGATGGGGGGATCTTTCAGTCTTAACCACAGCTATATTTAGGAGGAAAAAGTGTGTATAAAAAAAATCAAAACGGGGGAAAAAAATGAATGGATTCCATGCATTCTGCTTGGTCATTAACACATGGGCAGCTTTATTCTTGAATGTCTGAGGATGACTTTTAATGTCTACAAAGAGGTGGATTTTCATGTGTAAATAAGATCTAGCTTTTTTTTTTACTTGTGTACAGTCATGAGGAGAGAACTTAAATCGTGATGGGATGGTGCTCAAATTCACTTCAAAGCTCACATTTAGCAGTGATACGCTGGACTGCCACATGTTGTGTGTGATCAGTGTGGCGTCTTGCATGTGCACAGGTGTGAATGGTTGTGCCAAACAAGGCCATCTATAGCTAGCTAGCTGCTGAGTCTTTTGCGTTGATGTGCCTACCAATTGTTATATTTGCCGAACCATAGTTGTACTTTCTTACCATCTCAAATGTACTGTAACTATTAGTTAACTAATTTGTATCATTCATTATTTTAATGTATAATAAGTGCTAACTTTTCAGTTTTGTATTTGTGTTAAATTACTTTGACCTATCTTGTTTGATTTAACTAACAAGAATCTGCACAATAAACTGCGTTTTTTTTTTTGTTTTTTTTTTTTTTTGAGCAACAAAAGTTAACGTGTACTTTTTGTCAGGATGTTCGACAGTAGGATCTGTGGTCGCGTGATGAATAGTTTGGATGTTGGGTAAGATGATTTTTTTTTCCCACCAACGCGAAAGAAACGCGGTCCTTTTAGTCCCTCTATGTGACCCTTCCTACCCACAATGCTAATCGCAGGTTCAGCTTGGAGGTCTCGATGACAAGCCGGTAGCCAGCTGAACATGTAAATAACATTTATGTCCCATAATTTATTATCTCTACAATGTTGTGAACAGAAATTCCTCTGTAGTTTAGTGGTAAAAAAGCATTTCGAGATATTAAAAATGAACGAGTTAGTATTATCAAACAGTACGGACGATTATCTAGCTACCTGAGGCTAACTTGCTTTGTTTTGCAGCAGCTTTAGCAAAATTTTCTACATAAGTAGTATAAGATTAATTTTACAAGCCCTGCACGATATTTGTCGATAGAGTGGTTGATTGGCGTGTCGGCTCGGTAGCCTTCCAGTGCTAGCCATGCGATCTTGTTTGTCGTCTTCATTTCTCATTAACTAATTTTATTCGTTTCTTTACATTTGTTTTCAGCTGGAGCAAATTAAGCAGCTTTTCTCTGCAGTCCGGTGCAGATATTCCCAAATATGGTCAATGTTCTGAAAGGGGTTCTTGTTGAGTGGTGCGTACAGCCTACTGCCTTATTTATTATTGCAAAACGTACGCGTTTAAATAAGGTTTTGGTCAGCGTACATGCTAAATTAGGTATTTTAAACAACTATGAGAATCACGGCGTAGTTGTTTATGTATTTGAATTGCTTCCCTTTACCCAAAAGAACATCATGTTTTTAAATGAACTTACTCAAAAGAATTTTATAAAATAGTTTCAACCAAGGAGACTACTGGGACCATTTTTAGTTTATTTTATTTATTTTTTTAATCACGTAGGCCTAATGGAAAATGTCCATAGTGTCTGTAATAGAAATGTTCCTACAAGATGCGTAATGTCTTGTCACAAGTAAAGCATCATAAATAAAGCCGCAAGTCGGATACGGGAGAGGAACAGACAGCTGTTTGCCCCGGGTACAGGGGGGAGAACCTTCTTTGTAGAATGAATACTTCATCTTTCGTGTAGAATGTTGATAGAGCTCTGACTGTGAGTTTGTTCCTTCCCCCTGTGAAACAGTGACCCTGCAATGAAGCAGTTCCTCTTATACTTGGATGAAACCTCGGCCCTGGGGAAGAAGTTCATCATTCAGGACCTTGACGACACGCACGTCTTCATTCTGGCAGAAGTAGTTCAGATTCTTCAAGAGAAAGTAGGGGAACTGATGGACCAGAACTCATTTCCCATTACCCAGAAGTAAAGGAATGTGCTTTACAACAAGGAAGAGCTCCTTTCAGAGAGCATGGTTTTTTCAAGTGGAAATCCTTATGATTTGTGGTTTGCGCAGTATCTGAGCTCTGTGTCTGTATTTCTGTATTGGATGCACTGTACCATTTTGGTCATCTTCAGTTGCATAGTGTATTTAAATTAGTTTGTTTAAAATGAATTACCCAGTTGAAGTCTGGAATATAAAATCAACTACCTTTTGTTGCTTTTTTACAGCTACACACAAACGTGATGTTCATTACTGTCTGTTCATATGTGTTAAATGAATTAAACACCCAATGTTTTAATTTTGTTGTCTGTTTCATAAATCTTATTATTGGGAAGTTTCAGGAAATGTAACACCCTTTGAGGTAAGGGAGGGTTTACAGTCAGGAGGTGCATTACATACAGCTAGAAAATGCAGTAATACAAAACATCAAGTAAAGAAGATTCTTCTGATTCATTTCATTGTCTTTATCAAGTCTGTCTTGTACCTATACCTAATTACTCTATTTATGAAGATGTTCACGTGCAACAAGCTGCTTAGGTCAAATCATTACCCCGTAACATTATCCAATACTTTGTCACGTAATAACTGTTAGCGTTTAATTCTGTAGAAGTTTGTTATTTTGTCTTTGGTCATCTGTACTCACCAAGCTGCGCACTGCAATTTCTAAATCTGGATTAAATCTAGCAATGATGGTTGCTTGGTAGGTCTGTATCGCAATCCATTTTTGCAGCTGATTTTTGTTTATTTTTCATTTAATTACAGTCCCAAAGTCAGTGCTATTTTAAAACATTGTGGGTTATTTTCTTGGAGCTCATTACCTTAAAGTATCAAATGCTGCCGTTTCTAATGTAGAAACTGAACTATAAATAGTACCAGAACTGCTGACTGTAACTATAAATTACGAAGTGCTAGTTTATTTTAAAATCGTTTTACATATACTGACAATATCTACTCCGCTCAAAAGAACAGTGCATTTTTCCTATTAACCGGATTTGTGATATGGCGACCGACAAATCATGTGACCATCACGTGACCCCGAAGTGGGCCCAGCAGAGTGGCACCAACACAAGAGACGAGAGGTAAGCGATTGATTGTTATTCAGAAATATTTTCATCAAGTATCTGTTAATTAATTTTCCCTAACCTTGTTTCGCTGCGTTAACGATTTGGTTAATTTAATTTCGCTGTAATTACAGAAATTATGTGTTTGAAATCCCTGGCGATATACCGTAGCATTCTGGCTATTGAAACAAGCGTAAAAACGGGATTTTAAATTAGCAAGCCAGCCTAGCTACCAATATATAGCGCTTGTGCACAGTAAAAGTGCCGTTTAATGAAATAATACATTACGATTCTTAAAATTGTACAATTTTATTTGTATAGAGAGTGAGCAAGCTAATCATATTTAGTATTCTCATCTTCACGGTGTGGATGTTTTATCTTTCAATAAGCATTTTCTAAATCTGGACTAAATCTAGCAATGATTGTTAGCTTAGTAGATCTGTATTCGCAATCCATTTTTGCAGGTGTTTTTTTTCGTTTGTTTTTCATTTAACTACAATCAGAAAGGCTACGGCCTGTCCGAACATTATTATTAAAATTATTTATGAATGTAAAGTGCGAGACTAGTTGCTGCAATATGCTGACAATTAATACTTGAGGCCGATTCTTTCTACGGGAATTTCACATAAGTCGCTAATTACAGTTTTTTTGGTTATGTAAAAATATTATGGTTCCTAGCTCTTGATGCGATGTCGGTTATCATTTATTTACTATTGTGCAGAATCCTTGTTGTTAGATTCTGTTTAGATCAGTGATACGTGTTGCTTTACACTTGTTTTATATTACATTGTCCTGCCTTAAATGACCCAAAACACTCAAAAGTCACGTACTCAAAAATTCCAGCTATATCAACACGTACGCAGGGAGAACAGTAAAGCCTAGTCGGCTCATTGGTTTGGGCTGTTAGGTGAACAATATACGCTCGTCTTTTGACATTTAGCGTGCGACGCTTTCGCAGGTCTAGAGGCGTTTTAGTTGATTAATGCACAAAACAAGTAGGGTTGTCCTCGATTATCATTATCATCATGGTCGTCGGGGGGTCTTTCCCTACTACAGGTATAACAACCAGTAATGTTTTTGTCTTGTCACAGAACGCTCGAAGGGATTCCCGACGCTGATTGGTGGCGAGCAGGGTGACGTAATGACGTTGCCAAGCGAAGGGACATTCCTGCGGATGGACAGTTGACACACTGTTTCAAGTTGACTTGGACAGGGCGGACACTGACACAGCAGGCGAGCCGTCCAGGGACGGATACGACAAGTGCTATCATACGCAGGATGTTGCCTGGGTATTTTTTAGGCTCAGATTTTAATCTGCTGAACATCTGAGATCGAATTCAGCTTTTTGTTTAGCAGCGTGAGACAAGCTCGGTTGCCAGAGTGCTCAGGTGCAATTTAAAGGATTTGGGACAGGAAAATTCAGGAATTGTTTTTTTTTATGTCATGCACTGTCACTAAAGTGTTTACCTTTGTCAGTTACTTATTGTATGAAATCAAGATTCCTATCGAGTTACTGTCAGCTTTTAACTGTATGCTTTTATGGTCAACTGAATGGAAGACTGGACATTCGCATAACCTTATTTGCATAGCTTAAGGTTTTCTAGATTAGTTGTAAAAAATTTGCTATCGCCTTGAATTTTAAAAAATCAACAGCTGACAGTAGGTCAACTAGAGAAATCCCAATGTCTTCGCGTAATTAGGTTTGTCTGCTGGGATCCTAGGTAGATGTGACTTTGCTACATTTTAACGCATCAGAATGACCTGAATAGTGTGCCTTTTTATTTATGCAATTTTTAAAAGCTTCTGTCAAACGTCTCTGCACCCATAAACTCTCAGTAGGAAGCCGTCTATCCTCTTTGGATTTAATGGAATGTTCTCAGGCATTTTTGAGTTCGATCAGTGCTCTGGGTAGACCCTGAGGGGCTTGGTTCGGCGTGGTATTCGAGTCGTCCGGGATATCCCAGCTTATTACTATGCAGCGCTCCTCCGCTCGGGGTGTCAGCACTGACCTGGTCCACCGCAGGCGCTAAACCAGTCACGTCGAGTTAGGCTTATAAGACAGATCTTTCCCCGCGGCTCCCTCCCACCACTTGGGGGCCCCGGTCACTCAAGGAGGGATGTTCGCGGCGGTGGAGCATGGCGCCGTTCTCTGCAGCGACTCCAATATCCTGTGCCTGTCCTGGAAGGGCCGCGTGCCCAAGAGCGAGAAGGAGAAGCCCGTGTGCCGTAGACGCTACTACGAAGAGGGCTGGCTCGCCACGGGAAATGGGAGGGGGGTCGTTGGGGTCACTTTCACCTCCAGCCACTGCAGACGGGACCGGAGCACGCCACAGAGAATCAACTTCAACTTGAGGGGACACAACAGCGAGGTGAGAGAGCGATCAGTCTTCCAGTCGCTTAACCATTACTAGTGAGGTTATTTTTCTACTGTTTGGTCCCAGTGGCAGGCTTAATCACCCAGGTCCAGCAAGGGGAATTAAAACCCTACTACAGTGTCTAATAATGTGTTAAAACCAGTTTTACATTAAAGAATGTGTATGATGTATACATGAAAGGATGTCAAATACTGGTTTTAGACAAAAGTGTGATTTGTGACCAAAAGCTACTGTGAAGAAGTACTAATTGGTTTTGCTGTTATTAATGGATTCCTATTATTATTTTATCAGTTCATAATGAAACATTTTTAAGACATATGATTACGTTTTTAATGCAAATGTGTGTTAAGTGTTGGATGGTGGGACTGTGTAGTCAGTGAGAGCAAGGTGCAGCCATGGAGAAGCTGACATATGCAGGGGTGGCACGGTGCCTGTTGAAGCTGACGTGCAGGGGTGACACGGTGCCTGCTGAAGCTGAGCTGCGCAGGGGTGGCACGGTGCCTACTGAAGCTGACATGCGCAGGGGTGGTACGATTCCTGTTGAAGCTGACATGCGCAGGGGTGGCACGGTGCCTGCTGAAGCTGACCTGCGCAGGGGTGGCACGGTGCCTCCTGAAGCTGACATGCGCAGGGGTGACATGTTGCCTGTTGAAGCTGACATGCACAGGGGTGGCACGGTGCCTGCTGAAAAGCGTCCCTCTCGGGCTGCACACGGAGGTCGCATCCGGTCGCATTTCGCCCATGAATCCTTCTGCCTTATAAACGCTCCATTTGCCTCACCGTGTTTTCGCGAATGAAACTGCATAGGCTAGCAACAGTCACTCAGCCCTCATTGTATGTACTTAATAAACGTGGGGGTGTGGATGGTTAGAGGCCCCTGATCCCCCGTGACCCTGATCATTGGATACATGCATGGATGAATTAGGGTTAACATGAGGAGCCCCGACGACCCCATGCTGGACAAGCAGCTGGAATGTGGATGGATGGATGGATGGATGAGTTAGGGTTAACATGAGGACTACCCTAGATGACCCCATGTTGGATAGACAGGGGGAAGATGGATGGATGGATGACTGTTTTTTTCCCTGCAGTCCATTTGCAGCTGTTTCTTAAGGGTGCCGCTGCCCAACCTCGCATGCAGATTCCGCTGGACTGCCTGGGGCATGATCAGAGCTTTGCTCTCACAAGCTTGCCAGAGTTGGCGGGCTGATGGACGGCACCGGTGGGACCCGCATCTTAGCCCCCGTGCTGTTGGAGGCTGACGGCAATGGCGGCGGGCCGCTGAGCCAGGGGAAGGGTCCATCTGGGGGCATCTTCTTGCTGGAGTGCTGTTCCCTAGGGCCCAGTCCCCTCTGGACGGGAACTTAACCAGCACAGCATTAGAGTTAAAATGAATGGCATTCCTTTTTCAGTGATTAATCTCTGTGCTACTCTAATAACTTAGTAAAAATGTTCTCAATTCTAATAATCAAAGTAATTTGTGTGTGTGTGTTTATCATTACATGGGGACAAGATGTCCTAACAGGGTGATAAAAACCTGTTACTTTTAACTTGCGGGACATTTTTTTGGTCCCCATAAGGATAACCTCAATTTCTTAAAAACCGATGACTGCAATCAAAAAACTAAAAAGCCAAATGTCTTGCATTTTATTTGGCTACTTATGGTTAAAATTAGGACTGGGTAGGGTTTAAGGTTGTTATAGCTGGGATTAAGGTTTTGCCCATAGAAATGAATGGATGATCCCCATAAAGATATGATTATGTGGAGTTTGTGTGTGTGCATGTGTGTGATTATATCGCCCAGCTGGTATGTAAATGTCATTTCGGACGCAGAAGTAATACGGGTTGTACGTTCGTATACAAAACAATGCTGTTAATCTTTCCATGCCACTTAAAAATCAGGTGAAGTGTGAGGGTTTGGCCTTATCTGATTGGCTTATCTGATTGCAGCTGCTGATTAGCTGCAAGAGGAATAAGACAGGCGGGTTCCGGGGGCAGGTCAGCCAAGGCATGTGCCTGCGTTATGAATTCTGTGTTTCTGGGTTTCGCCCCCTGCCAGGCCTTCTCTGTCTCAGAGATGCCCCTGCCCTGCGAATGGAGAGTATTGTGTACCTGCAGCCTCACTGGGGATGGAGGGGGGGCAGGTAGTCTACCGCCCCCTTTGGCTTCTTCTGGCGTCGCTGCAGATGCCGGCCTGAGGCTCTGGTTTACATCATCGTCCCCGATGCACTGGCGGCAGTCCGCTGGTTGTCATGCAGATGCTGGCCGTAACCGGGCAGGACCCCGGAGATGGCATGGATGACACGGCCCCAAACGGGCTGAAGCTCTCGTAGCTGCCCCCCTTCCCCTTGCGGGTAATGATGCAGGTTCCTAAAAATGTGGTTCATACCCTGTCCCTCCTTTGCGCTATTTAAATATGTGGAATGTCAAATAGAAGCATCTTAAAACATCTTTGCGTTTCTTACTTTTACAGTCCAGGTCAGTGTGCCCTTTAATTTTGTCAATGAACCAGATGCTTATGAATTCAGCATGTTTTTTCTCCTTTGGTGCAGTAATATCTTCTTAAGGGGAAATTCAGTGTCCATTTGTTTACATACAAGTTCTGTCCCCTGCTACAGTGCATGACATTGTTCCCTCTGCATCACCGAGACACTGAATCTGTGTGTGTGTTTGTGTGTGTGTGTCGGCCAGACCTAAAGCTGTACATCAGAGTGAAGGAACTGAACTGCAGTTATTTATACTGGTTAAGGACTGGTTAAAATGGTGGTAGAATAATAATAAAGACATTTAGTTAACAAATTGTAATATAAAAAGGCAAAACCATCTTAAATGGAAAAAATAGACGGTCATGTATGTTCCATACCCCCATTTGACTTTATTTGGACAGTGTAGTAAAACGTACCGTTCTGCTGTGGTCATGGTGTGTCTAGAGTTTACTGGTCATAGATGAGAACACAGTGAGGTCACTTGGCTATGACTGGATGGCTGTGGTTCCCCGATGGCTTGACTGCTTTTACTCTGAGGGGATGGCTGTGGTTCCACGATGGCTTGACTGCTTTTACTCTGAGGGGATGGCTGTGGTTCCCCGATGGCTTGACTGCTTTTACTCTGAGGGGATGGCTGTGGTTCCCCAGTGGCCTGACCGCTCTTACTCTGAGGGGATGGCTGTGGTTCCCCAGTGGCCTGACCGCTCTTACTCTGAGGGGATGGCTGTGGTTCCCCGATGGCTTGACTGCTTTTACTCTGAGTGGAAGGCTGTGGTTCCCCAGTGGTCTGACCACTTTTACTCTGAGGAAAAGGCTGTGGCTCCCCGGTGGCCTGACCGTTCTATGTGATGCCCATAGCAGGACGACAAGCACCAGAGCTGGGTATTTCTGGACCAGGTAGTAAATGAGCTAAATTTAATTTTTGACCTGTGACTGCTAACACTGGGCCTGTCCCCATCCTCCCTCTGTAAGCCTGCTTCTGTGGCTGCTTATTGGTGCAGTGACCATGAGAAGGCATGGAGGGGGTCCAATGGGCGCTGCGTCACATGGCCTCCGGGAGCTTCCCTCCTCAGAACGCTTCAGTAGTTTGGCCCACTGTGTGGTCAAGACCCTTGACTCAAACTGTCCAAACATACAGGAGATCGACTGAGTGCTTCTGCTCTCCTAGGGATGCGTCAGCATCTATTCTTAGTGTCTATTCTTAGCGTCCTCCTGAACTTCGACTTCTGCGATATTTACGCTGCCGGATGTTCTCACCGAAGTAAGTCAGGTTGAGTTTCTCGCCTGGGATCCCAGTTGGATCTCCTCAGGTTTCGGGTCTTGCTGGCATGGTTGATTTAACCAGCTACTTGCTGCCGTATAGCTTGAGCCTTTCATCAGAGGTTCAGCCACGTCTCAGACTTTGACACCACATCAGAATTCCCTGTTCTGCCCAAATGGGTCAGAGAGTAACAAAATAAAGCATGATTAATTAAGATACTAAGATTTGGCTGTATATCTGCCATTCATGTAGGTTAGAAAGGTTTAGTTAACATGATAGGGGTATGGTTATGCTTCAAGAGGGTGTGGCCACAGTCTTGAAGGGCTATGATTGGTAGGTGGGTGGGATCTTTTTGCTGCTCGGCTGAGGGGTGTGGTTGAGTCTTAACGGGGATTGCTTTTCCATCGCAGGTGGTGCTGGTGCGCTGGAACGAGCCCTTTCAGAAGCTGGCCACGTGTGACACAGATGGTGGTATATTTGTGTGGATCCAGTACGAGGGCCGCTGGTCGGTCGAGCTGGTGAATGACCGTGGAGCTCAGGTAAGGGCTCTGCTTGCCTCGGATTGGCTTTTAATCATGAGGCCTGAAACGGAGCTTGTCCAGACTACCAGTTCCAGCACGTGAGCTTTCCATCTCTGCCCCCCCTACCCCTCAGGTTAGTGACTTTACCTGGTCCCACGATGGCACGCAGGCCCTCATCTCCTACCGGGACGGCTTCGTGCTAGTGGGCTCGGTCAGTGGCCAGAGACACTGGTCCTCTGAGATCAACCTGGAGAGCCAGATCACGTGCGGCATCTGGACACCCGATGACCAGCAGGTACGGCCCACCCAGGCGGTGGGTTTGAATCCTGTGGCTGGCAAAAATAACGTAACAGGACCTTAACCTCTGCTGCTCCAGGGTCACTGGCTGACCCTGCTGTCTGACCCCGAGCTTTTCTCACTTGTACGTCACTTTGGACAAAAGCATCATGTGCACTGGACTGGTCCACAGGACACGTCACTCAGTATCACGTAAAGTCAGTCGACAGCTAAAGACCGTCTTTGAGAATGCATCCATTATCTGTATCTGCTTGTCCTATGCGGGGTCGCAGGGGTCCAGAGCCTATGGGCACAACCCAGGATGGGGGACCAACCCATCGCAGGGCACAAACACCATTCACACCTATGCATAATGTGACAACTCAATTGTCACAATGCGATTTAACTCAATTCACTTCAGCCTTACATCATCCCTGCCCCATGCCCTTAGTGAGCAAGCCAGAGGTGACAGTGGCAAAGAAATACACCCTAGAAGGAAGAAATCTCGAGACGTAAAGGAGGAGCTCATCCTCCATGGGGCAGCAGAGGAAGTCCAATGAACAAGATGGCAAAGTCCTAATGCAGTGTCCATATTTTAGCATTTGAGTCTCAATATGGAGGGCAGGCAGGCGATGGCAGGATGAACATTGGTACAGCAGCAGGGAAGCAAGGAGAGAAGGCCGGAAGAACGTCACAGGTAGTATAGGCATCGCAGCTAGAAGGGTAGCCATCTTGATCTTTTTTTTTGGGTGGGGCTCCAGGCAGCACACCCCAGGAGGGGTGAGGGAATCAAAAAGTGTAGTGAGACTGGCTGGCTTTTTAAGGCCTCAAGTTTACTAACTGGTGCTATGACTAATTAATGTTTGCACACCTTTGTCTCTCACATGCCAAGCTAAAATCTTAAGGATGAGTACTTGATGGGGGGGGGGGTGGTTCAGAAAGTTCCGGGCAGCTTGGGCGCTATAGAAAACAGTGGATTTCCGTTCCCGCAGGTGCTGTTCGGCACGGCAGATGGCCAGGTGATCGTCATGGACTGCCACGGGCGCATGCTGGCTCACATCCTTCTACACGAGTCGGACGGCATCGTCGGCATGTCCTGGAACTACCCCAACTTCCTGGTGGAGGACAGCAACGAGAGCGACACTGACTCGGATGATTATGTTCTGCCCCAAGGTAACCAAGCACAGACATGGGGACCTGAATACATTAGATTACTTCCCCTTAGAAATAGCCGTTGCTTCGCCTGTGTCGTAAATCGTATATAGCCTGCATTGTGTTGTTATATAGCAACAATGGTGAGTGTGTGTGGTCATACTAATTAAAGTTTACCTGTTCTGCTCAAGTTATGTCTTAATCATAATCAGTTTTTGAATTGTTCACATGGTGATTGTCATTTAGTCGCATCAGTTATTAATAGAAAAAAAGCAAATAGGAGGTTAGCATTGTCTGGTTAGTTGGTCTACTCTGAACTGGCTGCAACCATGTGAGCATACCAGCACCAGGAACAAAAGCAAATTCACAGAGGATTTCCCCTCCGGCCACGGTTTAAAGTTCGCCAGCAACGCTGGTTGACATGGGCCCGTCTGCCCGCTGACAGTAGTAGTCCAAGGATAGCTTGCTTGGAAAGGCAGTGGTGAAAACCCAAAGACTCCCGGATGCCTTCAGCTTGACAGCTTGAATAAACTTTTGTTTTCAAACCACAAAAGGTTACTGTGCTGAAACGAGCGAGAAGAGGAAACACCGCATGATACTAAGTGGCGTTGTTTGCCAACAGAAGCCTGTGCTTGTCCTGTCTTTTCCCACTAGCTTGCTGATCCGAGTCAGACTTCATGGCAGGGTGGAAAATCCCCACTTGATAGTCTTCATTATTTTTCAGTATGACGATAATCTCTCAGATGACCCCATAATAGCATTTAACAGTAGAATTAAAATGCGTCTTTGCAGTGCACCACCTAAAGCCTCTGCTGACTGTCAGCTTCACATCTGGGGACATCAGCCTGATGAACAACTACGATGACCTCTCCCCCGCCATCATCCGCTCGGGGCTCAAGGGTAGGTGGGCCGGCCACTGGGCCAGGCGTGACAGGGCACCCGACTCCTGGGGGGCGGCTACTAACCCCTCTGTCGGCACGCAGACGTCGTGGCACAGTGGTGTTCCCAAGGGGACCTGCTGGCGGTGGCCGGCATGGAGAGGCACGGCCTGACCTCCGACCCCACGTGCGCCCCTCCATTGCCCAGGAACGCCCTCGTGAAGTTCTACAACATCCACGGAGAGCACATCTACACGCTGGAGACGCCAGCTCAGGTGGGCTCCTTATCCCAAGTGAATTGTCATCCACATGATTTAGCTGATGTGGCTAATTTAAAAACATCCGCGTCAAGCTTATCTGCATAAGCAGTTTGACGACGCCGCAGCCTTGGGGTTCTGGAGCCGATGGCCCTTAGCAGTCGACACACTGTAGCAACCCAGACCAAAGGGACCTAAGTACAGCTGGAACCTAACCCCATGTGCTCTTGGCCTCTCCAGCGGCCCATCAGCACCCTGTGCTGGGGCCACCGGGACTCGCGGCTGTTCCTGGCGTGTGGGCCAGCGCTGCACGTGGTGCGGGTGGAACACCGGGTGGCCAGCCTGCAGCTGCTATGCCAGCAGGGCATCGCCAGCGCCCTACGGGACGAGAAGGACGTCGGCAAACTGACCGTGCCGGCGCGACTCTGCGCCTTTGTCTCGACAGCCTTTGCCCCCACCATCAAGGTGAGGTCCGGCACTGGAGTGCAGGTCTGCTGCGCAGTGACCGAAAACCGACCAAACACCGACCATATGCTGACCAAACACTGGCGTGAAATCTCATGTTGACTCATACTGATGACACATTAAGCGGGACTTTCCCTTTAAATAATAACCAGTTACCATATACTACTGTGATTTGGTGATGTCATAGTTTTGTTTTTTTAGTTTAGTGTTTAATTTTAGATTATTTTCCATTTTCATTTGAAATACAGTTTTGATTCAGTGTGATTTTACAACTTTTATTTTTAAATATATGTTTCTCTTTAGTTTTTATATATTTTAGATTCAGTTTAAGTTAGATTCAGATATAGTATTTTTTATTCCTAGGGATAAACTGAAAGTTGTAGAGCTAATTTATATGTCTGCTCTTTAGAGAATCCTCCGTGAATGCATAGTGCACATTATGTACTAATGTCCTCAAAATGGGCAAAACATTTTCCAGGTATTATTAATGATAATCAAAAATAAACAAATCATTACTTTAGCAAAATAATCATAACAATGCTAACGGAAATAATTTGACGTTTGTTTTTATTTCATTTCCGTTAGTCATGGAAGCAGTATTTATTACGGAGCCCTTGAAGTTTCCTGTGCAAAAAATTAAACGGTCATACTTTCGCTTGTGCACGACTTGCAATTTTTTTTTTCCCACAGGTCCCTTCAGGTGCTCCGTAATTTATAGTTTTCACTTGGAGTATTTTTAAATATTAATTTTGTATGTTACTTTAGTTCAATTTACGAAAATGTTTTATTATAGTTTTAGTTTTGTTAACTCTAACTACCTCACATACCCCACGACTTGCTCCTGACCCTGCCCCTCTGCACCCCCGCCAACGCAGCCGCCCATTCCGGACCCCAACAACATGCGCGACTTCGTCAGCTATCCCACGACGGGTAATGAGAGGCTGCATTGCACCATGAAGCGCACGGAGGATAACCCCGAGGTAGGCGGGCCCTGCTACACCCTCTACCTGGAGTACCTGGGCGGCCTGGTGCCCGTCCTCAAGGGCCGGCGAATCAGCAAGCTGAGGCCCGAGTTCGTCATCATGGACCCCAAGACCGACAGCAGGGCAGGTGAGCCCTCTTTCATGTTTTGGGGCTAAACCGGAACGTTGTGGTGGCCTTGTTGGGTCCCCCCTGGGATGTGCAGTTTTTCACCCCGGCATGGTTCTGTATGTTGATTTCTCACCTGGTTGGTACTTCAGATGGATGGGTGTCTCTTCTGTTCCCGCTAAGTCCTGAAATAGGCCACCCTGCCCCCTGCTGTTGGCTTGGGGAACTGCGGCTATGAGTGTCCTTATAAGGCTCCTTCCCAATCACACTGGGCTGTCTGTTTTTCAGACGAGGTGTATGGAAACAGCTTCATCTCCTCCATGATCGACAGCTGCAACTGCTCCGACTCCAGCGACATCGAGCTGAGTGATGACTGGGTCGGAAAGAAGTCACCAAAGATTTCCAGAGGAAGCAAGTCGCCTAAGCTACCAAGGCAAGAACATTATTTTTTCTTCGAGGACTATTTTCTGCCACTCTCATTTTGCTTTGGGAAGGGAAATGCAGCTTGGGGTTGGCATGGTGGTGTAGTGGTTAGCACTGTTGTTTCACACCAGGCTGCGATGCCTATACTGTTGTTTCTCCACCAGGGTTCCATGTATTTAGAGTTTGCAAGTTCTCCCT
>JAODJW010000039.1:20068400-20095010 GCA_026777045.1 Hyperopisus bebe | reverse complement strand
CAACATCAGCAGCAGCAACAGCAACATCCACAACATCAACAGCAGCAACATCAACAGCAACAACATCAGCAACATTCACATCAACATCAGCATCATCAGCCGCATCACCATCAGCACCAGCATCAACAGCAACAACATCCACACCAACATCAGCAACAGCATCAACACCAACTTCAGCAGCAACATCAACAACATCAACATCAGCAAAATCAGCAACACCATCAGCACCACCATCAGCAGCAACATCTACATCAACAGCTGCAGCATCAACAACTTCAGCATCATCAGCATCAACAACTGCAGCATCAACATCACCAGCACCAACAGCAGCCACACATAACTCAACAGCTGCAGCACCATCATCAGCAACATCCACCCCAGCAACAGATTCAGTCTCAACAACATCAACAGCAGCAGACGCACCAACAGTTTCAGCAGAATCAACAGCAGCTGCTGCAGCAGCATCAGCAGATCCAGCAGCAGCAGCTGCAAATCCAACAGCAGATCCAGCACATGCAGCAGCAGCAGCAGCAGATCCAGCAACAGCACCAACAGCAACTGCAGCAGCACCACCTGCAGATACAACAGCTTCAAATTCAACTGCCCCCACCACTTCCTTCTAGCCAGCCCCCATCTTCTTTGCATCAGCTCCAGGGCACGTTGCAGCTGCCCCACCCCTCCAGTGACCACAGCACAGATCGAGGGGAGCATGAACACCTGCTGAAGGTCAAGCCGCTGCGCTCCGTGCCGCAGCTCGCTGATGGCGATGCCCTGGTCTTTAGTGCCCCCTTGGAGCTCAGCAAGATGAATCCGCCTCCTCCCTACCCGGGCACGGTAGCCAGCGCTGTCGCCATGGCAGCAGCCTCCACCAACCCTACAGGTGTGGCAGCAGCAGCCTCTCCTGCTGGTGCCTCACCTTTGCCGGTAGACCTCTGCCTGAAGAAGAGCGAGTTTTCACTGTACCCACCAGCCCCACCATACCAGACTCCACTGGGCTATGAGAGAATCACCACATTTGACAGCAGCGGCAATGTGGAAGAGGTATGCCGGCCACGCACCAGGCTTGTGTGCAACCAGAGCGTGTACACGCTGCAGGGCCCAGGCAGCTCTGCCACTCTAAGGGTCACATCCTCCTCTGAAGGTAAGAAGGTGCAGCTCCCATATACCTCTGCCACACTCAACCGGCTCACAGTGCCGCGCTACTCAATCCCTAGCGGGGACCCACCCCCGTACCCCGATCCTGCCAATCAGACGAGTTCTGCGCGAAGCCCCATACAACGGATAGACAGCAGCCTGATCCATGCTACACTGCGGCGAAACGGCAGGGAGAGGGATGTGGTAATTAAGGCCTCCCAGATGATGGAGGCCCAACGGACCTTACCTACCAAGTCCAAGGCAAGTGCACTAGCAGCCTCCTACCAGCAAAGGACTGCCACAGCCTTGTACACGTGTAGCCAATGCAGCAGTGGTGGCACGAGTGGAGGAGCGACTGCAGCCAGTGTTGGTGGGGGCAGCGGGATAACCGGGGGGACCATCATTCGACAGGACTTCCCAGTAGGGGCCGCGGCTCAGCACAGCACGGTGATGGTGCACTCCGGCAGTGCCTCACCTCTCACCTCTCAGTCCTCCTACAACTTGCTGAGTTCGCTGGATGGCAGCCGGGACCGGACGGACTACGTCAACTCGGCCTTCACTGAGGACGAGGCTCTCAGCCAGCAATGCCAGCTGGAGAAGTCTCTGCGCCACATGGCCCTGGGGGAAGTTGGCCTTACGGTGAAGCGGCCCCCGCCTTACCAGTGGGACCCAGCTACTACCGAGGAGATATGGATTCCCCAGGATCGGGCTACCCTTCCCGCACCCCCTGGCCCCCATAAGCCCCCACCACTCTTCCTTGGGCCTGCCCCACACGTGGACGTGTCCCGGCTGCCATTCGTCCTCTCGCCAAAGTCCCCTACAAGTCCCGGTGGTGCTGCGGCCTTCCAGGCTGGTGGATATCAGGTCTCCATGCCCTTCCCTACAACCCCCAATCCATATGGTGGGCCCCAGCTGCAGGCCATGCCACCTCCCCCTCAGTCCTGCTCCCCTAAAGAAGTTGTGACACCCCTGCCCTTTCCTCAGCAGGACCCTGCCATAGTGATGCCACCTGGGTATCCCCCAACTCTGGCCTGCTGCCAGCTGCCCCCAATGTACCCAGGGGCCAGCTCTTGCACTGCTCTTTCGCTGCCCCCCATTGCCCTACATCCTTGGAACCCCTATAGCCCCTGCCCCCCTGTGCAGAATCCCTCAGGAACCCTGCCCAGTAAGTCCCACCTGGTTGTAGAAAAGCCTGTCCTCCCACCACCTCCGCCAGCTGAGCTTCCGAACCCCACAAGCCCCCCAGAGGCAGTGGCAGCTGCAGCAGCAGCTGTGGCAGCAGAGACTACAGACAGCTTCCAGGAGGTGCTGTCCCTGAGTGAGAGTCCGGTACCACAGAGATCCGACAAATTTGGAAAGAAGAGCCGCAAAAGGCTAGACAGTCGTGCTGAGGAGGCCAGTGTGCCTGCCATTACAGAGGGAAAGGCGAGGAAGGAGGGCCGCGTGCTTGGTGACTTCAACTCACTCATCTCCAGCCCCAGGCTGGGCCGGGAGAAGAAGAAACCCAAGAACCAGAAGGAGCAACAGAAGTCCAAGAAGCTTAACAAGACTAATGAGTTCCAGGATAGTTCCGAAAGCGAGCCGGAGCTCTTCATCAGCGGCGATGAGCTCTTGAACCAGAGCCAGGGGAATAAGAAGGGCTGGAAGAGCAAGCGCAGCCTACGCACAGCCAGCGAGCTGGATGACTTCAAGGGCCGCAAGGCCAACGAGAAGGAGGACCGGGGCTTAGGCAGCCAAGGCTTTGTGTACGTTATGGCAAACAAGCAGCCACTCTGGAATGAAGCCACGCAGGTTTACCAGCTGGACTTCGGGGGAAGGGTCACACAGGAATCAGCCAAAAACTTTCAAATCGAGCTGGAGGGAAGACAGGTAAGGGGGGATTTTATCTTATATCCCATGACTCTTCAGAAAAATTCTGAAGCTTTTTTGCATACAACTTTGGGATTGGCCTTCCATCAGTGCAGACACTTATCTCGTTAATAACTCAAAAAGTATTTGATGGATCTTTATCTAGCTTTGCAGACACATTGCATAGGTAAATATCTGGAACTGATCAAATTTTGAGACAAATCGCACCAAAAGTGAAGTAGTGCTGCATAGTGAAAGCAAAGAGACGGGCTATCTCAACCAGTTGTTCTCATTAGCATGATAACTCAAAAAGTATTTGTAGGCACATTTTATGGGTGAAAAACTTGAACTGATCATATTTTAAAACAAATCAACAAAACTGAAGGAACATTGCTTAGTGGTGGCAAAAGGAAGGGTGACCGCAGAAAACACTTGACCTTTAACATAATAACCTCAAGAAGTGTTTGAACAGCTATGTAACATTTTGTTTTTAAACTCCATTTCCGTTGTTACATGAAGTGAATATACACTGATCACTCTGGAACTTTTCATGCACCATAGTCACCAGCTGAACCATGTTTTTCCACCTCCTCATCTCAACACTTGTAGGTGATGCAGTTTGGCAGGATCGACGGCAATGCCTACATCCTGGATTTTCAGTACCCGTTCTCAGCCGTGCAAGCCTTCGCTGTTGCTCTGGCCAATGTCACCCAGCGGCTGAAGTGAGCCTCCACCTTCTGCTGGAGGAGATGGGCACCGTGATGTGGAAGAGCCATTGTGGCCAAGCTGCTGTACCCAAAGCTGCAATGGAGTGTGGGATGGGTACTTTGGATGTTTAGCAGGTGATGGACGTGTCATTTTTCGGTCACCTTGTGGGACACAGGCTCCTATTTCCGTGGCTGTTTTGCGGATAGATGCTGGCCGGGCTTACAGGGGCCAGTGGAATTAGACTGTCCTCGTTACTGACTGCCTTACATCATTTGATTTGTTTCCTATGAATAATGTTAGTTTTTTCAGTCTGGTTTTTAAAACACAAAACAGTAATACTTGAAAATTATGAGTCGCTTACTTACAGACCTTACGCGTACTACTGGGCACTGAAGTCATGAGCTGTCTGAAAATATCAGAACGTTGTGGTTACAGTTTTTAGCTTTACTCTAAACAGGTCACATTTTGAACTGAAACGTTATGCATCTTTCAGAATTTTTGGGTCAGCGATTCTTTCGTTTAGGCCTGCTGGTTTAGTGGTTGCAGAGCGTCAAAGATGGACATTAAACAACCATTTTGAACATTTGAAACTGAACCTCAAGATGTTTTTTTTTATTATTATTATTATTTTTTTAAGGTCCCGAGGGTAGTACTTGAAACAAAAAAGAAGAAAGTAATGTCAAAGATGGTCGTACTTTTTTTTTTTTTTTTTTTTCTTTTCTTTTCTTTTCTTGTAAGGCTGTTTGGAAGGCGTGAGTTTGCAGAATTTGTCTGGAAATACAGCTCAGCACATTAACACACGTTTCACGATTTTTTGTTTTAGTGAGATCTATTTAATTGTGTATTGTCCATAATATTTTAATTGTAGTTGTAGTCATTTACATTTATGTAGCATTAAACAATCTTAGTACCTTGTTTACAGATGTTTTTTGAGGGAGACAGGAAGTAAATTAACCTGTTTTATTTGAAAGGTAAAATGGTGGGATGGAAGTGTAGTAAAAAGTAGGGTTTGGTGCACAGTTGATGTGGACTGTGGAGGAGGTGAGCAATTAGGAGATAGATTTTCTGATACTAAGCAGCTGCCACTTCTGTGAAGTGATTTTGTTTTTTTTCTAGGCACATTTGACTTGTCTTTCTTGACATGTAAGCAAGGTACAGGGGTTGTATGTTTCACCTGTCATTTCACCATATAAACACTTGTCAAATACCATTGTATCATTGTAATGTGCCTAGCCCATGAAATTCAATTGAGAGGATGTTAAACGTATGACTAATATGACCTTTATAGTTTGTAATTGATGTGTGCATGAGGCGACGGACAACTGTAGAGGTAAACCTTAAGAGCAGTTGATGAAAGCCCATAAAATGGGCCGTTTCGGACTACCCGGGAACGCTGGTTTTTAATTTCCGTAATGTGTCACATTGTTCCTTATGGCGTGCTGCCAGCTGAGAAAGTCTCCAGGTGCTCGCGCTTCGGGTCACATGACGTGCCACTCATCCGTGGCTGCTCTTTGCCGTCCGATCCTTTTTCCTGAGCCCTGATCTGAGATCACCGTTATTAGGTAATGGGGAATGAAACGAAACATAGTGGAGTAAGACGAGGGAGCATTTCAGAGAGCTATCAGACTCCGCAGTGTTTTATTAGGTGTATTAAATCATTTTGTTTCCTCAGGTTCATGCTTTAATACCACTGGAGATCAGGAAAGCAGGGGGAATGATCCCTAAATCAATGCCAAAGGCTGAAAACTGTCAGGGCCATGAAAGATCTTTATATGTGCCGTGTACTGAAATGCGCTTAAATAGATTTATGTATCGCCAACATGCCGACTGACTCCCCCTCGTGTCATGTGGTACCAGTTCCATTCACTGAGGTCCGCAACCCAACCTCAACCCGCTAACCACAACCACGGTCCTGTGTAAACGAGTAAAATGTGCCATTGTATGTTCTTTTGGCATCGCATTCCCTGCGCGTTTCTTGGTGGCATCGCATTTCCTGCGCGTTTGGTGGTGGCTGGTTTTACTCCCGATCCGGCACGGCACGCTGGATGGGCATACGCGGTGCATTTCTGGGCTGTGCGTCGCTCCATGCAGAACTGTGCGCTGTTGTGTTGGGATCGTACTTCACCATACAAGAGCTTTCTGATGACACTCTGTGGGAGAGTATCAGGCTGACCTGAAGGATTTCTTTATTTTATTTTAATTTTTGTTGGAAAGAAAAAAAGTATTGTCATGTTTGTGATAAATGAAGCAAAACGTCTAGCAATTCAATGTAAGCTTTGCAGTGAGGAAAGGACAGACTTTCATCCGTATGTTCGTTTGCTTTCGTTCCCCAGATTGACCATTTTAGTTGTGCAATATTTCCGACAAAGCTAATTTCTTTTGCTGTTGCATTCTGGCACTACTTTTTACAGGAAAAAAGTGGACGTGTATCACGAACATCTCATTCATATATTAGTCTTTACATTTTATTTATACGGATATCTTATGGTAGTTGATGTATATAATTTGTGGATTTGCTGAAGAGTTCCTTGTGTTTAAACGATCTGTTAACAGTGTAATGTGGGGGGGAGGGGTTGACTTGCCTGTTGTGTAAGACTGATTTGGGGCGCCACAGGAAGAAAATTAGTTGACAGTGTGTGCTTGAGTGTAGTACTTTAGTGTAGTTACACAGGACCTGTCTGTCCAGTAAAGTCTGTTAGTGTCCATTGTGAGGTACACCGATCCCAGTGTTATATCTATATATACAGTAAATATATTGCTTTTGTCAGCATGAATGCCAAACCATACGATTTTTTCGAGTGTTCGTTTTACTTTTTCTTCATTTTTAAGTAGTGCATATGGCACGTTCACATGACGATTGATAACTTTGATTTTAAGGCAACTTTTACAATGACGTTACTGTTTTTGGATTTTTTCTGCTAATGACAGCCTAAAAGGTGAGCTGCGTAAGAATTAAGGTTACCTTATTAAATCCAACCGATGAAGTAATCTGTACTGGACAGTGTAGAATGTGGCATTCATTTGATATAACCGTGCTTCATAGATGTAGGCTAAAAGTAAAATACTTGAAAAAAACCAAAATAAGTTTTTTTTTTTTTTTTTGTCAGATTTGATAACTGAATGTTATAGTTTGTGTTAATAAGGCATGCCATTTAAGTTATTTTGCGGTTACGTAAGTTTTACGTTATTTTAGAAAAACGTGATGGATGGTAATAAGCATGAATTTGCTGTCGGTTTCAAAGACACAGGCTGCTGTGGCTAAATCTGGAAACGGCATTTGTGTTTGGTTATAAATACATTGTTTTTTTAGTTGGTGCGTTTACTAGAAGAGCGGTCATTCACATGAATAAGAAGTTTTCTTTGTCTTTAAACTGTTTACCCACAATGCACTTGGGTTGGACCAGGCTGTAGCTGGTAAGGGGGGAGGGGGGTTGTGACTCTTGTGGGATGTCCATATTGATGCTGACTTTCTCCATTTGTAAAGTACTGTCTGATAAAGAGGAATGCTAAAATGTCCTTTTTGTGTTTTCTTTTCCTTTTTCTTCCCAATATGCAGACCTAAAATGGTACAATTATAACTAATGTAACTGGCAGGTGCCAGGTTTTGTATTGTACTGTAAAACGAACGTTTTGTTTAATTGAGTTTTGTTTGTTTCCCTAGAAATGGAGTTGTCAGTTGTTCAGCTGTTGCTTAATAAAACGTACAGGTTGATAATTTCTCCTCTGCATGCGTGTCTCCTTGCCATGCCAGTACTTGTGCTGAGGTTAACTGGAATTACCAAATTGCCCATTGGTGTGCGTGTGTGAGTGTGCCCTGCAATGGTTTGGTGCCGCATCCTGGGTTGTTCCCTACCTTGTGCCTCTAGCCTCCAGGATAGGCTCTGGACCCCCTGTGACCCTGAATAGGACAAGCCATTGCAGAAAATGGATGGATGGGTGTTCAGAAGATCTATTTAGGTCGCTCTGCTGGAAACCACTGGCCCAAGGCCATAGGACCAAGCTCGATACTGGGGGGAACACAACTTAATTTGAATGCAAATGCATATTTTCATTTCTTTGGGGTGGGGAGTGGTTGGGTCCGAATGAAACCAAATTAAATATTGGGGATACATGTTCCCCCATTCCCCATTTATATAGGCCTACAATATATGCTCTATAATATCACTATCTATGCAGCTCATTATTTGAGTCAATAGCTTTATACTTGTTTGATTCGTTGTAATTAAGTGGATCTCTGACAGTAGGAAACACATCCATAACTGCATGCATATACAGTACACTGGCACTGGGAGGTTGGAGCTTATTTCTGTAAGTACAGGGGACAAGCGAGGACAATATTTAGCTAGTAAATCACACACACACATAGGCTACGCATTCACACTCACGATCGTACACAATGCGCAATTTAGAGTCACGGTTCAAAGGACAAATAATACAAAAGGGGCGGCTCCCGCGCGCAGGCAGGTTACCGAGCTGACGCTTTAAACGGTCGCAGCGCTATCCGAGGTGCTGAAATTGTCACGTGACTCCGTGCTCCCAGCCGCCGGCATTTCCGTCTCCTCCATGATTCGTCAGTCTGTCTTTTCGTTTGCCCGACTGCAAAGCTTCGCCTGCCGTCCTATTTAAACGAACGGACAAGACCGAAAGGAACACCCTCAGTCCGTCCTCTCAGCCCTTTCCTTTTCGCCATTACTTGGGCGAGCCATGGACAGAATGGACAGCGACTACGCCAGCTTCGAAAACCCGCTTTTCAGGGACCTTAAATATTTCTGCAAGAAGATCCAAGAAGCGTATGAGGAATTAAAGGAAGACCTCACACCATACAGAGATGATCGATTCTACAGGTAAAATGATCCATGTGTAATTGGAAAAGAGGGCTACGTTTATTTGCAACATTTGAAAAATATGCATATGCGCATTGCATAACCTGCAAAACAAATTTTCGTTTGTGTATATGGTTTGCATATTAAGATGGACGCAGTGTGTGCTACAGTGTGAATGTATTGACCTTTCGTAGGTTTAGCTTTATCATATGCCTGCAAGATTTAAATCCCTCAAATACATTAGGAGTAATCTTTCAGATAAATGGAAATTAAGCAGCATTATTGCAAAACATCATCTGAAATTGGTGGACGTGATCGTCCTTATACTGCGAGAATCAGCACGTCGCGAGTTACTCTGTTCCGTGTTGCTTTACGTAAAGAAACACCTTAGGAAGTAGAGGTATATGTGTGTGTGTCACCTGTAAAATCGGACATTTTATTAACCTGTCTGCTGACCAACCGTGAAAACATCTTAGGGGGCGCAAAGCACGCGAAGAAATATTATGCATATTCATACCTGCAGTGCAAGCGCCTACGACTTATGTGGGTGTAAGTATATATTTGTAACAGTGTGAGGAATGACTAAAATTGTCAGATTAAAACACCCCTATGGAATCCATAAGCTACTGTCCTGACCAAAAGTCAAGATGGAGGTACAGCACTAGACAACATGCTAACAGTGGCTATGCCAAAGCCTGACAGCTCTAAGACTGCGGGTTATTATATGGCTATGGGTTTTTCTGTTTGAATACCTTCTCTCCCCAGTCATGTTTCCTCCAACAAAGAAAATGCAGGCTTTTCAGGAGAGATGGTAATTGTATGTTTTTCTTAGTGAGCTAGCATGTCTTGTGATGGACTGGAGTTTCATACTAACTTACTCCTTTTACCCTACACTTATTGAGAAAACTGCTAATGCCATGTGACTCTGAACTAGTACATTATCAAAAGGAGAGAACTTCATAAATTAGTGTCATTCCTGTGTGTATGTGCAATAATTTGATAGTTAGACACCCAATAATCCCGAAAACTGTAGAGGACAGGCAACTTGGAGTAAAAATTTGCAGAGATTTACTTTACAGTAAGAAGGTTTGGTGGCATCTAGACAGGTACTCCTTGAATCACCTGTAAAAGGAGGTGCTGGAAAGGGAATCGGAGTGCATGAGATGTAATGAGGAGCTGGACAGATGAGGTGAAATGTTAGTTACAGAGTGTGCTTGGATCTGGAACAGAGGTTGAGTTTGTGGTGATGAGGCAGAGCTACAACTATCTGGATACAAACAACAATCTGCCTGGGAAGGACTGAATTCCCAGAAGCCCACTGAGACCTTTACCATATTGCATTGTGTAGAACAGTATGTTCCCAAGAACTGAACCTTGTGGTACACCTACTGAATGGATAAGATACAACCATGGAGTTTATTACATAGCCCAGACCAAAGAATATGTGCTTTAAATGTTGGAATACAGGTAGCCTAGTTCAGTGAGGAATTGAACCATTCGGAGGAACATGCACGAAGTCAAGTGACCTGGAGAATAGCTAAATCCGAATATGAAATAGAATCATGTGCCTGTATGTTAGTAAAAGTGAAACCTAAACTCTGTGCTAAACTCTGTGATGATTATGTTCTTGTCTCTCTGATTAGCATTAACAGAGTTTATATACTGTAATGATTCCCCCCTTGAGCTGCCACTCATGAGGCTGGGATTGTTAGGGGCTGGGATCAAAAAGGGAAGAAAGTTAGTCTTTTTGGTGTTTGTTACATCCTTGATCAAATTAATTGAAACAAGGTGTTGCGTCTATATGCAGACCAGTTGACCATAGTTAACATGGACATCGCAGTCACATTATTTCATACTTATCGCCTTGGGTCCAGATTTAGGACCTGGTGGATTGATAAAGATTGTATGGGAATAACCCAGGATGGGGAGCCAATCCATCACAGGGCATACGCACCATTCATGCCACAGGGGAATTTGGCAGCTCCAGTTAAAAACTTGTTTTTGTACTGTGGGGGGGGACACCCCATAATAACATGGGGACTGGGGAGGCGCCCAAACCCCTGAGCATTCACTTGAATCATGATATGGATGGCTGAAGAACAGTCATACCACTCAGCTCTAATCCCACCCAAGCCGGCCTGCCAGTCTGTGGCACAGTGCCTCCTCTGTCCATCCACTCAGCTCTATCATCGGAAAATCTGTCGCATCAACCACCTGAAAAGCAGACAAAAATGAACAGGGTAATAAATACGTTTCACAATGGGATTTTCTGCTTTAAACTATCCCTATTTTAAGCTATCAGCTATCACTTTTAAAGCTTAACAGTTAATGTATTTGCAGGTCAAGATAAACATCCGCAATAGGCTGCAAGGAGACCATCTTGCAGCCTATGTGCGAATGTCGATAAATGGGCCAGACGTTTCTGACTTTCCATAGCAAGAGGCTCTAGAAATGTTCCTCCAGAAGCCTAGAAAGATACACTACAGTGAGAAAAGCTGCACACTTTGTGGATAATTGTCATAAAAAGAAATGATCTGATGTTTAGTTCAGGTGTTATATTGACTGCTGTCATTAAAAGAAACACATGAACACCATGCATCCTGTCAGTGTCCGTCTGCCCCCCCCCCCAAAGTTGTAAACTCAGGGAAACACTGCATGTCTGTGTGACAACTTGTTACAATTAATTTGCAAAAGGGTGTATGTTGGCCAGTCACTAACAATGGTCATTCTCAATAAACTGGTTGTTTGAGTCTAACCTGGGGTGGCACAGTGGTTTGCACTGTCACCTCACACCTCAGGGACCTGCGTTCGAATTTCTGTCAGGATTCTGTGTGGAGTTTGCATGTTCTCCCTGTGTTACCTCTGGGTGCTTCAGTTTCAGCTCCCCCACAGTTAAAAAAACATGCTGAAGCTGATTGGAACTGTCAGATTGCCCATAGGTGTGAATGATGTGTGAGTGTGCCCTGTGATGTTTTGGTCGCCCCATCCTGGGTTGTTCCTTGTCGTGTTCTGACCCCCGCTACCCTGAATAGGATAAGCGATATCAGAAAATGAATGGATGGAGTCAAACCCTGGAATTTTTTTTCTAGTTTTTATGAATTTCATTTGATTTACCAAGCATATGTCAATATATTGTACACATCACTGAGGGAAAATGTTACAGAAATGCAATCTGGTTATCTGTGGCTGCTGAAACCTTTTGACAGTTTCGTTCATGAAATTAAGAGCTTCCACTCACAACACTGAATCACATTTTTAAACACAGCATCGAAAAATGCCAAGACTGCTAGCACCATTTGCTATCCCAGGGGAGTTAGTAGCTTATTTAGCAACTGACATTGAGTTAATTACTTGTACTGTAAAATGTCAGCTATTTTAATGCAAAGCTGATGTTACAGCCTCCAACTAATGACACGTCTACTTAACGATTGGAGTGCAGATGAAACGTGACATCGTCTACTCATATATGGGAAAAAAACAGACCATATTCGTGTATAAATATTAATATAGTAGATTAATTTCATCATGCTCTAGAAAAATACCATTCCTGCTACCAAACATGCTTAAAGCGCTCCAGTGCATTCCGATCTTCTCCCGAAGGTTATTTGCGGATGCATTTAAAGAGGGCTACATTTTTTCGTCATTTAATAAACATGGGTGGGAAAGCAGGCGACATGAACTCGACCCGCAGAGCAGTAGACAAACACGCGACCCCGCCCCCCTCATCATGTGACAGGGCATGGGCCCGCGATGATGACGTGGCGTGCCGCGCGCCGCCTTGTCTCAGGAATGCGGATGTAGCCGTGCTTGTCTCCAAGCGGCTCGGAGCTCCGGTGGACATCTCGCCGACGTTTCGACTTTACTGGGCCGAAGATTATGGATCGGTGAGTTAGAGATGCTTCCGAGGCGTCGTAGGAAACTATTTTTTAAAAATCTTTTCAACTACAGCCGATAAGTAAGCTGACTAAGAAGTTTACAAACTTGCCACCCGCCATATGTTCTAGGTGTGATGCATGTGTGTATGTGTTTTTTTTCGTTTAGATAACATTTTGTAACCTGTCATTTGGCATTTTCTTTGTCTTATCTATAATGAGGTGTATTTGCATTTATGTGGAGTGTATAGATTTCTCGCAAGTGACCCTGTAACGCGGGGGAGCCAGATTTTGCGGGCATCCCGTTCCCGTTGTTTCTTTGCTCCGTGTGCAGCAAAACATGGGCGGTCGACTGTTTATATACACGTGTGTGACCGCTAAACATCCTGCTTTACTTTGCAGTGATCCGGCATTCCCCTAATCAAACAGTACAGTTCCTGCCGATCTATGTTTGGTAGCAAGATTATCTGTTATACCTTGAGTTTTGTAAATAGTATGTCTTGTACTCTTTAAAATATTTCTTGGCGTTGTAAGCAAAACTATAAACCACATTTCTGAGCCCCGTAAGTTAAGATCTCTAAGACGTGCAAGGCATGATCTCTCTTCGGGCCAATATCATAGTGTCACTTTATGAATGTCACTTCATGACTAGCAAAAAGCGAAGACTTAATGTGAGCAACTAGTTTCTGATGTTTCTGCCTCTGTTTCTTGCAGGCTGGCCCCTATGCGCCTATACACCCTGTCCAAGCGGCATTTTGTCCTCGTCTTTGTGGTTTTCTTTATATGCTTTGGCCTGACAGTCTTCGTTGGCATAGCGGGTAGGTACTCTGTTTTGTCTATATGGATAATATGGATAACATTCAGTGCTCTCAAACATTTTTTAGGCCAGCTTGTCTAATCAAAGACTTTCCAGTCTAATTAGTGATTTGTTTTTCTTTTTCTCTCCATCCCCTGCTGTCTGACTCTGCTCCCTGCTTTTTATGACCTAGTTCATTTTGAATGTATGACAGATTGGAGTTTGTGTTGCTCAAGTGAGCAATTACTCAAGCGTACTTTACCCCATCTCCCCATAGCCTTTATTCCTGAAGCAGTGAGACGCATTAAGGAGTGTGCGCTGTCGATTCTGGTGCTCCTGGTGTGAAACTCGAGAACACCACCCCCCCCCCCCCCCCCCCCCGAGCCTCCACCTACGGCTGACCTTTGTTTGAGGTGGATTAAATCTGTTGTGTTGGAGCTAGTTGGAGCGATAAGGCCTGGCTCTTTATCACCAGCAGCACGTTTCCTAAAAAAGGAAGTAAGCTGCTCATTTCTACGTGTCTCCCTGCTAAAGCAGGCATTTGACGGGCATTTTTTTGAGGTTTTGTGCCACGCAGGGCGGATTGTGGACTGTTACCAGGCAGTCCTATCGAAAAGGACTCATTTGGTGGAATTTTTTGGAGAGTGTGTTTAAAATTCAACAGGATCCTGACTGCAGTCACGCCTGTTCACCCACAATGTGTCGGTCTTTCTTTCCACCCTCTCTAGTCCATGCATCTGAATCCTGCCTTGTTTTTCCCAAACAAGGATAGCATGCTCTAGGATGCGCAGGCAGCAATTCATCTGGCACTTAGCTGAGTACTGAGCGCCAGTAGACAGTATCACATCCAGTTTCAACAATAAAGTTATGAATGTACCGATCTTTTTTTCGCCCGCAGTCTTCTCCACATAACATCTTTCACTAATTTGATACTGCAATATTAAATTCTAAATTCCATATTTATTCTTGTCGCCGAAATATCATAAATAGCCATTTATAATATAACATAGTAGCCATTTGGTCAGCTCTCATGAGAGCCCTTCTGGTTATGTCCAGAACACACTGGATGGATTGTATCTCTCAGCTGGCTTGGAAATGTCCGCGGATCCCCCACGAGAAGCGAGGTTCTGTACCCTCGTAAAGAGGAGCAGGGGTGCTACCAAGATTTGGAGATGGATGGATGTAAAATCTCCATTCTAAAAATAATTATCAGAGGTATAAATGGAAACGGTTATAGAGCCACTGCCCTGTGTTAAAGGTCTGGAAGGTGGTTAGTGGTGGATTTTCCCTGTTTTCTTTTAAATCGGAGCGCTCTGTTACTGCTCTTTCAGGTGCCCCATTTGTGTCGATGCCGACACAAACGCACATGGCTGTGCCGTCAGCCCCTTACTCCTTTCCTCAGAACATTGGCTAAATATCTCATCTCCGTTCACTCTTTCTGTTTATCGACAGGCCCTAAAATAATTGAGGAGTACAATGCGACCAACAGTTCCCAGACCAAGGTCAGACCACTGTCAACTTCAAATATATTTACTCATGTTGTGGTTTTTAATTGTTATATAGTTACCATGTTTAAAATGGTATGCATGTTTTATAGATGTATATTTAAGTATTCATGTAAAACAGAACTGGGTAGCACAGTGGGTAGCCTGTTGTGTTCTACCTCCAGGTGTGGGGGGGTTTGAATCCTGCCTCCACTCTGTGTGTGTGCAGTTTGCGTGTGTGTGCAGTTTGCGTGTATGTGCAGTTTGCGTGTGTGTGCGCCCTACGATGGACTGGTGCCTTGTGCCCGTGCTTCCTGGAATAAGGAGCATGGGGAGCCTAGAGCCTGTTCTAGATAAGCAGTTGAATGGATGGATGGATGGATGGATGGATGGATAATTTATATTCTGCCTGCTTTCAGACTGGACCTTTCAGCTTGCAGTCTCTGCCTTTATCCACCTACAACCAGCAGCTGTGGCTCACCTGTCAGATCCAGCTGGAGCATCCCAGTGGTGAGGATTCTTCCTGGGCATTCCTGTAGGGGGCACTGTTCTGAAGCACACGCCCCTGAACTGGCACAGCAGCCCCTGTTCTGCAGAAACATGAAGTGATAGATGTGGATGAGAAGCGCCTGAATTTCCTGCTTGGGACTTGTAAAGTCATCCTGCCTGTTTATCAAACAGCCAATCAGTGAATCATGTCGTGACGCCCCTGTTGAGATAATCTGGTTTTGTGAGGGACATAGAATTGGTGAGGGTTAATCTGAACATTCATGTCATCTCAAGACGATCTTTGTCTAAAGTGGGAGAGGGGTTTCACCTTCTGCTGTTCAGTGACAGGATGAATGCTTCACAGGAAGTGAGAAACATTACAAGGATCGTCAAGGGCGGAGTCTGGATTGGAGGGGTCTAGATATAGCCAGTTTGCAATTGGGAGGTTTTGTCATGGCTGTTGCCCTTCTGGGCGGGGCTTCACTCCTGCCCTCCTCTTTCCACAGGGGTGGATTACAGTCAGGCGCTGGAGATCAACGTGGAGTTGAAGGGGGTAATGCAGGATGCCAGTGTTACCCGCATCAGCAGCAACGTTCACCAGAAGTCTCGCATCCTGCACTGCGGAGCAGTGAATGTGCACCCGTCGGTGAGAGTGCACGATTGAGTGTCTGTATGCAGTCAGACTCTTTAGATCAGTGATTCCCAACCCAGTCCTCAGGGACCCACAGATGGTCCACATGTTTGCTCCCTCCCAGCACCCTGCCAGACAGTTCACATTTTTGCTCCCTCCCTACTGGTAGCTGGAAGGGAGCTTAAATATGGACCGTCCGCAAATCACCAAGGACTGGATTCGGAAACACTGCTTTAGAGAATTCAGATGGTATTTCAGTACCTTGGTATATACTGGTTGCCATGTACTCGTCTTTATTGTCCCTTTCTGTGACCTGTATAGACATGTGATGAGATCATCGTGGTGCATCTGGGCTACCTGAATTACACTCGGTACCATGTCAATGTCAGCTTCAAAGGCCTGGAGAACCTGACCTTTGGCATCCGGGAGGTGACCTTCATGGTGAGGGCGGGGGTCCGTGCTGGGGATGCGGGGGGGGGCATCCCATCTCTAATGCTGTAGCGGCTGATGATCTGCTCCTCTCCTCCCGGTCCGCAGTGGAAGACCTACAACCCGTCCTTTTCCCAGGTGGAGATCTGGTTTCGCTTCGTCTTCGTGGTGCTGACATTTGTGGTGACGGTAAGTGTGGCAACATGGAGGACGTATGGTGGAAATGCTATGGCGCCGCAACGTTGGTGAACAGCATGGGGCCTTCCTGTGTGTGCTGCAGTGCATGTTCGCCCACTCCCTGAGGAAGTTCTCCATGCGGGACTGGGGCATCGAGCAGAAGTGGATGTCCATCCTGCTGCCCCTGCTGCTCCTGTATAATGGTGAATTGGCCCCCCACCACCTCCCCGATCAGACCGGGCAGTTTGGGAGTCAAGTGTAGTTCAGTTCTGTTCTGTGAAGTTTCATGATTGTTCTACAGAACAAGATTTATCAGTTTCATAAGTTCATAATTTGATGATATCACATTCACACCTGAACTCGCCGTTCTCTCCATGCTTTTGCTTCGTCATAACAGCCACTTATCTGTCGTCCCCTTCCCCAGACCCCTTCTTCCCGCTGTCGTTCTTGGTGAACAGCTGGTTCCCCGGGACGCTGGATGCCCTGTTCCAGGCAGTGTTCCTTTGTGCCCTGTTGCTGTTCTGGCTCTGTGTTTACCACGGTATCCGAGTTCAGGTATCACATTACTGCCTGGGGTAGTCGTGACCCCGTGGGATGATTAACTCTGTGTCAGAGAGATGCTCAGCACCCTTATTCTTCAATTCAGGGGGAGAGGAAGTGCATGACCTTTTATCTGCCCAAGCTGGTCATCGTGGGCCTGATATGGTTGTCCTCCATAACCCTGGGGATCTGGCAGACGTGAGTCTACACCCCCGTTTCTGGCTGTGTGTTGCGCCGTCCCAGCCAACCTTTAGCAGTTTAAAGCTAAGTCGTTATGGTACATCACCCCATGTTAAGGTGGAGACTAGATGGAAAGTGAGCCTTGCCGTTATTTTATTAATCAGGACACCTTGGATGATGGTGGGTGGCAAACTATATACAACCCCATTTCCAAAAAAGTTGGGATGTAAAGTGTAAATAAAAACAGAATGCAATGATTTACAAATCACATAAACCCATATTGAAAATTGAAAAAGACAACACATCAAATGTTGAAACTGAGAAATATAATTGTTTGTCCCTAACAACAGGGCTGTATAAGATTTGTTTCAAAACCTCTTTTGCAGGGTGAATGAACTGCATGACCCCACTTACCAGTACAAAGTCGATATTGGGAATTTCCAGGTGAGCGTGAAACCCATGATGTATGAGAGGGGAACCAAGGGTAGAAGCTGCTGTTTTAAATTTTGTTTTTTGGTTTTCTTCATTGGCGTAGAGCTTCTACTAATTGCTCTCCTTATGGGTCCGTTTTAGGGCATGAAGATCTTCTTCCTGGTGGTGGTGTCTGTGTACGTCCTCTACCTGATCTTCCTGATTGTCAGAGCCTGCTCTGAGCTGAAGAACATGCCTTACACCGGTAGGAGCACCCTTTCCTTTGCCGTTTGATTCCCATCCACCGTGAATCCGCGGTCCTCCCTTAAGATGCTTCCCCTTGTTTTACCAGACCTTCGGCTGAAATTTCTGACTGCGTTGACCTTCATAGTGCTAATCATCAGGTAAGATTTACCTGCGCGCTGGGGTGCAGTTTGCGAGCCCAATCTTCCATCTATGATCCAGCTGTTGATATAGTAACTGGTCGCAGGGAGCCTGGAGCTTATAACAAAGAGTACAGGGCACAGGACAGAGAACCAGTAGGCTGAAGAGCCTATAGAAACACACTATTAAAGTGGGAGTAAACTCCATATACTTAAGAGTTGGGGCAGGATGGAAATTCCCAGTCATGGAGATATGAGGTGACAGTTTTTCCCCACTGCACCACTGTGCCACACAATTTGTGTGAGTGAAACATCAGTTCATTTGGTGCTGTGCTGAGTAACACTGTCGCCTAGCACTGGGTGTGGGTACCTGTCTAATGAACCTCTTTTCTTATCTAGCATGGTCATCCTCTACTTGAGGTTTGGCGCCAAGGTGCTGCAGGACAACTTCGTAGCTGCTCTCTCCACCCACTACAAAAACTATATCCTTCAGATCCTGTCCTTCAAGGCATCTGCTGTTTTTTTTTTACCCATGAGCCTTGTTCTCCTGTGACATCCTGTTTCAGTTAGAATGGGGGGGGGTTAGAGATGAATCTCATGGTTCAGTTCTTTTTTTGATCCATCTGTGCTGGAGGTGTCCTCCTTAACACGGTTTCTACCAGCCGAGTTTCTCTCTTTCTATGGGTTGCTCAACTTCTATCTGTACACTTTGGCCTTTGTGTACTCGCCGTCAAAGAGCGCCCTCTATGGTAAGTGAACCTATGTGCGTCCGATATGGATGTTGCAATGTTGTTTATCCTTGTAATTGTTTTGACCAAACTACTTCAGAACTAATGCGTGGCCTTTGGGCTCTAACTCAACCTGTGCCAAAGTGTAACTAATCATAGAACTCAACTGATAAGAGTGCTGTAAAAAGCGCTGTTAGTCTTAGGTGATATTATTCAGGGCAATCTTACTGGGCAGTTGCCAGCCAGGTGAGACAAGGGGCAACTCATCTGGATGATCACAAGAAGTTGCCCACTGCTGATTTTAAAGTTTTTCAAATAAAAATGTGTTGCCCAATAGCATGGGAATGTTTCTAAGCAACATTGCCCGGTAACATTGCCCAGAATGTTCCCCCGTGTATCATCACATGTTTCTCAACCCAGACCTCAGGGACCTATAGACAGTCCACATTTTTGCTGGAGCAGGGAGGGAGCAAAAACATGGACCATCTGTGGTATGTTAACAAATGATGTCCTTTACAGACTCGCAACTGAAAGATAACCCTGCCTTCTCCATGCTGAACGACTCGGACGATGAAGTCATATATGGGTATGTTCATGTTAGTTATTATTTCAGTTTACCTTTCCATATTTTTGTCATCCTGTTGTGGTTTTTAAAAATGAGGTTCTCTACCCTACCTCCCCATGCAAAGGAGCGATTATGAGGAGATGCCACTGCAAAATGGGCGGGCGATCAAGGCCACATCAAAGTACCAGGACGAGAGTGACAGTGACTGAGAGCGGCCAGCGCCCCCTACTTGTGAGCGGCGCCATGACATGCATCAAGCATCCATCTCCGGAGCACAGCCGCTACTGACAAAATGTCCTGACCCCGTTTGTGTAAATACTGTGTGTTTAAATTAAATGCAAATTATAGATATGTGTACATAATATTTTAAAAACCCAGTTGCCACTGAATGTAAGTAAAAGTATTAGTGATGATGCATGAGCTGAAGAGGGCACTGAGAGGGAGACCATGGACACTTGAGTGAGATCTATATATCATTTTTTAATGTTTTCCTTTCTTTTTAGTACAGATGAGAATACAAGTGAAAGGTCAGTGTATTTTGGGAGTTTATCATGTACAGTGTATATACATATCTGCTGCCGTTTTAAATATGTATGAAAATATGTTGAAGTAACGTGCAGTTTTTTTTTGTAATCTGCTTCCTATCCAGCAGATGTGCGGACCATAGTATGGTTGCTGGTTCGAAGGCCCACTTAATTTCCTTTATTTTCACCCAAATGCATAATACAAACCGAGTTTTGCATGAAGCTATAAAGAAAATGTCACCAGTTTGGGGTGTTATTGTGCATTCTTGAGACAATAGAAAAAAACAATCACATTCCTTAAGTCATTTTAAGTAGTATTGTTTTTGTCTGTCAAATGAAGTAAAGAAATCTTACCTGTAATTTTGCAGTATGAGACCTGTGTACTTAAGCTAAATGCAACATTCAGGTAAAGTGTGACATTTCTCATTTAATAACATACATCTTGTGTTTGTATAGGAAATGTACAATTGCCCTTAAATCATTGCTTATTTTCAGTGGTACAGTGTTCTGCTCAGTTTAATCCTTGTTATCTTAGTTTTTACTTATTGTCTGAAAAAAATGCATGTGTCCATGAGTCCATGGTATTTTTGGGTTCTTGTACACCAACCTGCTTCCTGCCTGGTTTGTAAGGCTATGTATGGGTTGGTCTCTTCAAGGTGCCTTTGAGGAAGTTCAAATCTGCATACCAAAATGGTCCAGTATCTTTTCTGCTTATAATGTCCTGTTTACAAAATAAGCTTGATGTAGATTTTATAGGGGAAAGGGGATTTTATTGTGGCCAGTTGTGAATTCTACACAGTACCTGTGTTTTTTCCCCACCATTCAATCATTAACTGAAATGTAACATGGGAAAAATCTGAGTGTGGAAGAAACATTGTGCCTTGTATGATTTTGATATGTACATATATAGGTTTGGTAAGCTGTATTGTATATAATATTCTGTTTACTTTCATGGAAACACAGCATGCTGCAATTATTCCACATTTTCAAAGGACATTGTTCCCCAAAGGTTACATCGCCAATGCAACCCCAGATAATCTTAATAGCTGTAAACATTACTGTAAAGGTTTATGATCTGTGAATGTAGCAAACTGAAGTCACTATGGAGATTCCAGTAACAGAAATTGTCAACTTGTGGGAAAGGTGTAATAATTTATTCAAATTGTAATAAAGAAATGACAGAGTTTTAGCAAGTTGACGTGAATCTAACACTTTTGGATCAATATGCAAAGCAAACAGCTGATTGGACAGGTGGCGATGCAACGCCCAGGCTTAAACTGCCAGGCCGAAGACGCTGACAATGCAATACATAGACTTATTCTCCCACCTCACTGTGCAGCTTCCTGGAGGGAACAAAAACATGCATAAAAGGTAAATGCAGCAGTCTGAGTACCGCTATCCAGATGGGTCTCAATGCATCGCATGCAATTCTGTGTGTACAGTCTAACTTACCGCATACTTTCAGGGGAATATTAAAAACCTATTAGTTTATAAATGTTTGTATGAATGAATATCATAGTTATAACAAATTTTGGGGCGGCATGCTGGTGCAGTGGTTAGCACTGTTGCCTCACGCCTCTGGCGCCTGTGTTCTAGTCTCTGCCAGGGTTCCATGTGTGTGGAGTTTGCATGTTCTCCCCATGTTATCTCCTCTGGGTTCTCTGGTTTCGCCCCACAGCCTAAAAACATGCTGAGGCTAAGTGGAGTTACCAAACTACGTGCATCTGAGATTAACTTGTGTGAGTAACACTGTAATGGATGGCACCCCATCCATAGGTGTGAATGGTGTGTCAGTGTGTGATGCGATGGGCTGGCGCCTTATCCTGGGTTGTTAAATGGCTAATACCTAAATGCTAAAAAGGGTGACAGTGTACAATTTCTGGAAAACATTCAGTACAAATATCTTCCAACCAAGACTGAGCACCTGATATATGGACATCCCTATCCAAATGCCATCCCATCACAGGTTATTTAGGGACATCAATTAGCCTAACTGGCTAACCTGCATGACATAGAGAGAACATGCAAAAACTCATAGCGGTGAGGGGATTCAAATCCCAATCGATACTACCCAAGGAGGCACTGTGCCACTTATAAAAGAAACAGATCCAGAATAATGCAAGGCTCATCTTGCTGTTGTACTGAATGCACGTACAGCTCTACAAAAAGCACCGTGACATATGTCCCACCACGAGCACGCTGTACAGGCCTCATACCATCAGTGGTGTTGTCCCAGAAACAGGAGCTGGCAGTCTGCAGACCTGCCCCGTTCTTCTGCATTATAATACAGGTGACTGCAAGCCAGAAATCCATAAGCAGAAATGTTACACTTAAAAAGGAAAGACATCTGAAAGTAACCAGGAATAAGAAAACTGCAGTGGTAGCTGGCTTACCGATGTATTTGAAGGGCTTTCCCAGTTTGGTAAGCTGACTCAGACACTGCTCCACCACATTACTGGTCCACTGGTTCACCCTACTGTGCTGGTAGGCATTGCCTCCTATGGCTCCCTCTACTGACTGGAGAGCAGATACCCCTTAACACTTTGCCTGTTCTAGTAACTTTATGCATATTTTACTGCACAAACGATAGATAGCCGGAAATGCGGGAGGTACGGCCCAATGGCTCTTCTGCTTATTTGGTTAGATCTTGAAAATCTGAATAAAGAACTCAAGCTAGCAAACAGATGTACTCCCATGAAATCGTGGTCTGGGAAAACCATGCCGTGAAGGTAAAACATAATAAACAAGTACGCAGTTAATATTACTAACAGAATTATTGTTAAATCATACCTCCTTAATGATGGCGCTCACTTCGTCTACAACAAAGGCAGTCTGCAGAAACAGGCGAACAATTAGTTATTAAAATGGTGGAAGTATACCGGTTACGCCATCCAGTATATTCATGCCGGGCTTTATATTTAGTTAGTTAATGGACGGTTAGTTAGTTAACCCTAAACTAAATGAGCAGATCCATTCAACACACATGGACTAAGTAGCTGCCGGTGTATCACCCAGCCAAACATGAATTAACGTGAAACAATCACCTTGAATGCCCTTTAGTTTGCCAAAATAACACTGACTAAAAATGCGATTATCTATGTTTACAAAGCGAACAGACAGTCAAAACATTCAACAGCTGCATTTTCTTTGATCATTAACACGCCGAAGAATATGTGCTACAGCACCCCGACATAAAGTCAAATAAATAACTTTTTTCAGTAGTTTTCCAAAAACATACAATATATTTAGATAGATTGGGTATGTTGTATTTTTTTCTCTCAAGTTAGCTTATTTCAGCCCCATGGGGACAGTCGGTATTCACAAAAAACGGTAGGACAACCGCTTACACAACACTTTCAAAAGCCGAAATTCTTATTTAGGCTGCCGTTAAACGCGTTTCCGAACAAATCCCACTAAACTGTCCAATCTACTGTCCGTTCGTCAGCAAACTTAGCAAAGAGCTACCTCCTCTCCGCTCTGAAAGTCGTCCATGATGCCGCCGGTCGCTATGGGCGCAGTCAGCTCTGCGCATGCACAGCTTTCCTTTGTCCAGGCTGTCAGTGGCTGGAGAGCAAGCACGCGCTGGGCGATTTATACACTGGATACCCACCTGAGGGCTCTGTGCTATAATACTCATATTTTTGAGCGTTAGATGTGTAGCTGACTGATTTAGACAGTTATTACTGAAGACATGTTCACTTTATGACTGACATTTCGGCGAAAGACTAATCAGCACAGGGAAAAATCAACACTAAACATTCATGACATCGGACTTGAACAAATCCACCGATAGGAGGCGGTGTTGCCCAACTTATAACCTTAAGTAACGAGAATAACAGTCGGTTCTAAACAAACAAACAAATAAATAAATAACAAAGTAATTAAAATTTCTTTAATTTAATCTATGGGATACCGTTCCTATAACAATTCTGATGTTCCGAGTTTGTCGATTTGATTAATTCAAAAGTGTTAATTTAGGCCTAACTATTAGAAGTCATGTTATTTTCTAATATGATTTTTGCCGTCGTATTCCCGAAAAAAATATGTTTGTCATGGGTGGGGCATTACTTTAGCTACCCTGCTGATCTGTATTATAGGATAATACGGTTTTTATTTCTTTGTTTTTTGCTGGTTTTCCCGGGTTGAAAAATAAGCGTTCGCTCTGCAGGTTTCTCAAAGTTACTCTAAAGAATCAATAAACTTTTACGACAGTAAATGTGATTGGAAGAAATAAAGAAAATACTTAATAAGCTTCGCTTAATATAAGAGGGGTTGGGCGGTGAGGGAGGACACAGGCAGCTATAGAATAGCAGTGTATCTGAACCTCTGTCCTAAATGTTGGCAAGGCAGGTTCCGATAGGGTTTACGGTTGTACCCGTAAAGGAAACCATAGAGAGGAGTAACTTGTGTAAATTTAAAATATCCTGTTTACTTTAAAGCAGCTTAAACACACTTCTCTTAACTTAAAACGCACAACTAAACTACAGGATTACTGTGTAAGGACATGCATTTAGATCAGGAAGATCTACAGAATAAATACTTAAGAGACATTTTTATGTAATGTTAGTTAAAAATAAAAAGTGCTTTTAATTTTTGTTTTTAATTGGGGGTAATTTTATTAGAGGCTGACTGAAACTTTCATGAAATGAGCAAGCTTAAGATGACCCACTTTCCACATAATGTGTTAACCTAAACAAAGAGCTTATGCATAAATAAGCTCACTCCATGCCTCCCCAGGGCCAGTGCTAGCCCCCCTGATCAGTTCAGTGCATCAATCCATATGTTCTTTCAGTTGGTGACACTTGCTCCGCCTCCCGCTTGCCCCACCTCCTCCTCCGCGAGGGAGGAGCCAGCTGACCCAATAGGCCAGGAGAGGTTTTAGGGAGGTGCCTGCTCTTGGTTCTAACCTGACAGTTAATTGAAGGTGACATGAATTAAAGAGTGTGCGTGTAGCGTCGTTTTGTGCGCGTCTGACCCCGGCCCGGCTTTCGACGCCCCCCCGAGAGTGCCACGCTGCATTATGGATGACCGTCATTAGAAACCTGACGAGCTGCATCGGCCCTTGGCCATTTCCCGGGAAACTCTAATCCGGGGAGGCGGGGTGATGACACAGCCCCATCACGGAGAACCTCCAGTTTCATCAAGACCGTCGCTACGTCATAGGCGATAGCAATAACACGATGCTGGGGGGTTGGTTCCAGACCTATAAAAGCTGAACTACATGGTTTAAATCTAACATTCAGAAGTAAACTTCTAGCACTCAACTGAAGACGTCTTAAATTCCTTAAACAATAAATGACAACCTTGACTTGTTGGAATCTCAGAACTCATAGAGTGTCGCTTACACTACACCCAGAAGGTCATCATGTTTTATTCAACGTTAGATTAATGTCTGACGGACACCGATGCCTGTGTCGATGCTCATGGGTTATAAAATGAGCCGCCCCAGGAAGCCATTGAGCATTTCCAATCTGATAGTAGCCCTGTGTCATGTTCTGCTTACAGTGAAGAGCCCCATTCACAATGGAAACCCAGAAGTAATGTTTCTCACAAGCCTGCCTATCCTGTACTGTAGCCTGTAGGAGGTGCGGCAAGATAGCACTAAGGTAGTACTGTTTGCCAATTCTGTAGCTGTGCTCAGGGCCTCTGGCGTAAATATTCTATTTTATAACGATACTACTTAAATAGCAGAAGCGTTAGCCTACAGGAAAGCCAAAAATCAGTGGGTGGGTGTAAAAAGAAAGAAAATAATATTTCAGTTATCCTGAACGTTTATATCGCTAGAGGTTATGCATATTATCAAATTTTCCTGCCATTCTTTTTTCCTGCTTTATCTTAGCCCTAGTCTTACTGACGTCCCATGATTGCACTGCAACCGGAGACATCTACCTCCATGGACATTAATCTGTCTGAAGGAGCATGTTGCCTGTTGAACCTTGGTCATGACTGACCGCTCAGTACAGCAGTTCCTGTCCTTATTCCGCACCTCGGCAAGTTGGGGCAAGTCTAGGCAGCTTTTTAAGTGCCACGTGCACATGGATACAATATGAAAGTACCTAGAAATGATTCACCCAAGGTGCCCCAGCATCATTATTGCTGGTTAAGTGTTTACCCAAAAACTAGAGAATTTAACCCTTTGCTCCAATTTCCCTGCTCATGATTGATTTTCTCAGGCTTTCTGGGTTTAAAGGAGTGATATCTGCCCTCCACTTGGGGTTCGGTGAAACCCATTTTATCGAGAAGAGTTGATCCCTGACTCGATCCTCTGCTTTGAGGGGACGGAGTAATACGTGCATGTTCAGTGAAAGAAAACCTCCTTTAAAATGTAGGTTTCCTCGCCAGTGAATAAAAATAATGGCTATAATTTCATTTGTTTAGCATTTAATGTGGAAACCCGTGCAGAAAGAGACCACGTTAATAAAAAAAGATGGTTCCGACTTTAGCAGACGGATCCTAAAATAAACATAATTTGTTTTTTGCCTGTTTTTAGTATGAAGTTATGCCCTGCTTATTAAGGCACTTTCTTGAGCTGAGCTGCCCCCCAAACTGTGACCCATCATCCTTTTCAGTTTTTACATGGGGTGGGGGGCGGGTTTTCTTGCTTCACTGTTTGTTTCTAAACAGTGCTTCTAGGGAGATGTTACTGGGTAATTGGCTGAGACTAGTACTGGCTGAAACTGGTGGTTACAGTAAGCTATCTTTGTGTCCGCCCTCCCCACACCCCCACCCCATTCTGGAAGGCCCCGGCCGTCTGGCAATGCTGTGATCTTCAGTTCCATGGCTTAACGTGGGTTACCCCAAACACTCATATTTTTTTTTGCTGCTGTTTCGAAAGAATTTCCCCATTGTGGGATTAATAAAGTCAATCTTATCTTATCTTATCTTATC
>JAODJW010000039.1:20030604-20068300 GCA_026777045.1 Hyperopisus bebe | reverse complement strand
ATCTTATCTTATCTTATCTTATCTTATCTTATCTTATCTTATGACCCTTTGTGGAGTCTCTGGTGCTTTATGATCCAATTAGAGGAAGCGCCAAAACTTCAACAACATATGTATCACATGAAGACTCAAGATTTTCTTTGCTGTCACATTGGGGGACGATAGAGTCCATCCATCCATCCATTTTCCAAACCACTTATGCTACTGGGTCGCGGGGAGTCCGGAGCCTATCCTGGAAGCTATGGGTATGAGGTGGGGAACAACCCAGGGTGGGGGGCCAGCCAACCCAGGGCCCATGGATAGAGTCCATTTGATTTAATTTGCAGGTTAAATGTAGGGGTATTCTGAAGCTGCTGATACTGTCTTGGGGTATTCATGACATGTCAGAATTATTCAGTGTATAATCTGTTAGTCCTGCTTAGGAATTCTCGAAACCTACCAATAACATCTGGCAGTAACTTGATTTACCAAGGACAGCTAAGGATAATGTTTTTTTTTTTTTAAACTTTTTAACATTTGTGGGTAATTGTAATTATCGCTTTGAGTTTTGGAAACTGCTGAGTTATTTAGAGAATTTGCAATTTACAGACATCATCTTTAAATGCACATAACAAGCTGATATCCTGGTAAAAACTGGTCCATAAAGGCATGAATGAGCATATGACATGTCCCTTAGCCCAGAGAAGTAGAATTTGAAGCAGTGTCCTGTCGCCCAAGGAGAAGACAATAGGCTAAGTGGCTAAAGTGTCCTGTGCTAACTGCAGATCTAGGTGTTAACTGCCCACAGTTAACCAAGCAGAGGAACTATGATGTAAGCATTTGTCACTGTAACCATTGTCTCACTGTAGGGTGATGTCACTTCTTGGCTCACCTGTGTTCTTTGATAGCTAGAGGAGGACAAACAGTGAGCTCACATGTCCAGCAAAAGCATTTCATCAAAGGGTTTTACCTTCACAGCCTGTCTGTCACATATTGTGGTAAGGACATTGGGTAACTCTTCCCTTTCTCTGTGCCCAAATAGGGATCACAAATAACGTTTTCCTCTGTGGTATTCATCACTTCTTTGAACTGAAACTCAATGCAATTGTGAAATTAATGTTACTTGGCAAATCTCAGTGTCAAGTTTTATTTGTCACATACAGTCATACGCTGTACTGCTGTGCAGCAAAATGCTTTTCCACCCACTTCCCGGATTGTGATACAACGGAAAAAAATACTGTAAAAAGAAGAAATAAGAATAAAGTAGCAATAAAAATAACAATGAAGATGAAAAGTCTGCAAAATAGATCATGAAAATAAAGAGCAGTATATCAACAGTATTATAAGATCTGTAATTATAGTGTGGTACAATAAAAGTGTATAAAGTGAATAGTTAGCGCTAGAAAGTCCTTGTTCAGAATACGAGCAGCCTGAGGGCAGAATCCTTTCCTGCGACTTTCAGTTTTGACCCTTAGGCTTTGGTAGCCCCTCCCTCCCTGACTGTACTATCTTTCAGTCAGTCATGGAGGTAGTGCGTGGCTCAATGGGTTGGCATGCTTTTTCTGTGATCACAAGGTTGTTGGTTCAAATACCAAGCTTGGCAGAATGATTTCACAGTTGGGCCTTTCAATAAGGCCCTTAACCCCTAGTTTCTTCAGGGACCGTTTGATCCAGTGTTCATAAAACAAAAGGATGTTACTTCGGACTTCGAGCATCTGCAAAAATGTAATCATGACACTGTTGATTGGGAAGACAAAGCATAGCCTAGATTTTAAATAACTTGTCCCTGTATCATGAAGCATTTGATGCAACTTTCCACCTTTGCATCACTGTCAAAGTAATAGCCTTGGATATCTGTCATTAGTGGTGAATACAAAGGCATTTCTACTGTGTGGGGTTAGAGGGGGGGCACCCCTTCTTGTGTTAGGGGCAACTTCCACATGCTCAGATGGAAATATGAGCAAGCGAGAGCCATGGCCACCCTTTCCATCTCTCTTCGGCGTTTTGCACGCCTGACCCCCCTTTGCGCCGGGGATCCGGTGCCACAACAAGTCTTCAATTATTCAGGGGCAATTCAGGCCCCGGAGAGATGCCTTTACAGGTGCATTAATAATTGGCACGCACTGTTCCCAGCTGGAAAACTAAATTTACATGAGAAAACTCACGGCTGGTACTACGGAACAACGGATCCTTGAGCGTCATGAAATACTCTCCCCATCTGCTGCTGCCAACCACACGGAATTTACCTAATTGTAGGGAAAAGTAAAGATATTTTGCCATAAAAAGACACCTCAAATTTTCACTTAAAAAGTTTTATTACAATACAAGCTGTACAAAATGTTTATATTTTTATATACAAGTAAAAACGTCTTTGGTCTCTGTTCAGTATAAGGTTTTTAGACACAATGCATGTACACAATGCATGTATAGTGTAAAAATTGGTTAATATATGATGGGTTTATCTGTTTAGGGCAGCCGTGCTGCATGATCCTTGCAGAGCAGCACCCTCTCATTACTCCTAATGGGTGGTCACATGGCAGAATCATCTGAGAACCATCCTGGTGGCTCCAGTCGCGAGACGTCCCCTTTGCGCCCTGTCTCCAAAGTGAGGTAAAGCCTCTACACATTTCAGCTTATGGTTGCCGCAAGCTCCTTGAAGCGAAATCGCACACTTTTGGCAAACCTCCATAGGCGAAAAGCATCCTGCTTTTTGATCTGTCTATCCATCCCACTTTCGGCAGGAGCGAGTGATAGATACATGGTGGACGAGATGCCAGCCCATCCCAACATTAATTTGGTTTTAAAGTACTTCATTATTTTTTTATGTTCAAGTATCAGAATCATTAGAATTCGTCCAGGGGGGCTGGAGGGAGGGGGACAAATCTGAAAGCGACCACAAGCGAGACCAAGAAGGGAGCCTTGGTTCTGGGGGTGAGTGGGTGGTGGGTGGTGGGTGGTTACGGATGTCGCATTTCTGTTGAGGAAAATGCAGCATGATTCTGAAAAAAGGGATTTTCATATAAAAAGAATGGTAAAGCTATTTCAGAGCAAAGCAGAGGCTGATTTAAAGGCCCAACAGGATGGAGCACAGCCAGGATGTCTCTTTATAGAAAGCTGTTCCATGAAACAATGTGCTCTTAGGGATACTGCAGAACAGTGTCCATCTTCCACCTGTTCCAAAGAGCTTTGACCTGCAGTGACCTCTCGGAGTGCCCCCCCCCCATTTAGATGTCCATCCTCAGCATCTCTGGCTTCTTGTCAGGTTTTACCTGGAAGGGGGGTGCAAGAACGGGGAGGTTGAGGTCCACCCTCCTGTGTGAGTTCTTCAGTTGGACAGCATTGCACTTTGTGGTGACGCACCCCCCGCCAGCCACCTCTGGGCCCGCCAGGCCGCGGCCCCGGTCCTTGGAGTGGCACAGGCTCTTGATGATGAGGGTCTGCTGGCGTGATGAGGGGAACACGGGCGGCCGTGACCCATTCAGCAGGAATGGTGACCTGCCATGGCCGTGCCGTGCTACACCCACCCACGTCAGTTTCCGGGTTATGCCGTCCCCAAGGGCCGTGTGACGCAGTTTGGGCAGGGGGGCTGTTTGTGGCGATTCCGTGGTGCTGGTGTACCGCCAAGGTACCGTGGGGATTTTCTCGTCCGCTGCCTGCAGGATGTCCCTAAAACGTGTTTCCTGGTGTGCCACGATTTGGTTGTGGGCTTTATTCTCCTGGCACGTCTTGGGAGAGGTGCCTTTGTCAAGGTAGGAGGTCTGCAGTTTCTCCAACTTGTCCTCGGCATGCCAGTTTGATGGGTCCACTGGGTTGTCTTGGGAGAGCTCTTGGGTTTTCTGTGGCTTGACATCACAGCTGACGTCCCTTCCCAGGTCGCCACTGGCTAGTGCGTCACGGGGAGACGTCTCTCGCAGCCTCGAGTTGCTCACCTCTTGGACAAAGGCTTGTGGAGACCTCTGGCAGATAAGCTCTTTCTCGGCAAATGGCGAAACTGAAACGGTATGAAACAGAAAAGACAATGGATGCTCCATAACACAAAATTTAAAAAAAAAACAGTCCAAGCAGGGCATAATGTTACCCTCAGGAAGGAAAGACTCTTTGTTTTCCAGAGTAATGGCGATCTCATTATCTGTGATGGCACCCCCTGAAGGACAAACCAACGGTAGCAAAGGGCCACTGCTTTCATGGCTTTCTGCGTCCTCCTTTGCTGAGTTGTTGGTCCGTTTTCTGGGGTTCTGCGACACTGTCTCGCTGCTCCTGTTCTGCTCTGCTCTTCTGGACCTGCAGGATTGCTTGTTCTTCTCAGATGGGGCATCTTTCTGAAAGTAAGGCAGTAACAGGTTTTTAGCTCCGAGTGTCAACGAACAACAGTGAAGAAAGTAACTCAAGGCAAAAGTAAATATGGGGTAAGTGTGGACGTGTCTGTTATCGAAACCTGAAGGAGTGGAAAAACATGAAGAGTTGGAACGGGTCTGGGAAGATCTTCAAGTTTATTGTGTTTTCATAAATGGACCTCCGAGGGCCTTAAGTTAAGGATGTTACCAGAGTCACATGACAACCTCATTTTAGGGGGCGAGAGAGACGGAACATGTGTTCAACGACGTTCATTGTATGTCCGTGTGTGTTCAGGATCTTTCACTATTATTTGATATTATAGTACCGGCTACTCGGTTCGCATTTTGGGTAATTATAAAATGAATGTTACAAAAATGCATGATTTCACATTAATACCCTTTTGCCTCAAATGCCAAATCTGTATGTGTAATATTATTCAGATTTATGTGGAATCAACTAGCTAACGTTCATCCAACATTCATGTACATGGCTTTATCTAACTTCCACAGTAACACTGAATCCCAACGCAGCTTTAACAGATGTAGGGATCAATGCTAATTCGACATTTCGGAAAGTACCGGAACATTAGACTGGCGTCTAACCCTAATTAGACCACTGGCATTCTGTGTACCTTGGATTTCATGCCTTTCTGACGCCTGGCCAGCTTCTTCACTAGCAGGCAGTAGGTCGCCATGATGGTGGAGGGACGGTTGTTGACCAGCGTGTGCATGACATCAGAGAGACTGTACCCCAGGCACTTGGTCATGTAGTTCAGCACAGTTGGGTTCAGTTCATCTGGCTGGAGTCTGGGAATAAAATCATCAAATTAGCCTCCGCTCCGCGCAGTATTTTTCCAATGGTTTTACGGCCATCCGGCAGGTTCTGAGAAAACGTGGGATAATCGTTAAAAATCCATCCTTACATTCCTTGTCACTGCTGAAGGTTTTGTCTTGGAAAAGCTTTCATGTGCCTGGTGTGGCCAGACCCGGGGCAGTATAGAGACCATGTGGAAGTACTCACGTTCGCCTAACCATACGACCGACGGCTTCAAGGAGAGTCTGTAAAAGGTGCTGATAGAAAACTCTCCACAATGAGCCCAGTTCCAGCCTGCTAAACTGTTAGCTTGCAGGGTTCACTGGAGACATATGGAAGGCTCGAATAAAACTGGTCTAGAAATTACAGTCCAGATCCACCGTAGCCGACTTTTACAAGGCCAATAATACAACGCAGGAAGGGGCTCCCTTCTCCACAGTCTTTACAGCTGAAAATGGATCCCGGCAGTGCCCACAATAAGGCCCGTTGCGTGGGCCCGGGCTTCCCTGTCACTCAGGAATGCTGCTCTGTGTTGTGTGACGGGGACAATGCCAGCGATAGAGAGATAAACCCGGGCCCGGAGGCCGGAATAGCGTGGAAGCGGACGGCTCGTAAAAATAACAGCGCGGTCCAGCCGTGGAGCCACACAAGCTTCTATGGTTTCGTGTAATTTTCTGCCAAACCCATTAAAATCACATTATTATGCATGGCGTTTTCCACAGGCCTCTCTTAACACACCCCCCCCCCCCCACGTTTTTAAGCCATCAGGGGCGATACCTGTTTTTGTAGAGCGCTGCGTTGAGGGGTCTCCTGCCATAAGCCTCCTGTAGCCATCTTTCCTGCATGGCCTCTTTGACGCTGGGTCGCTTGTCCGGGTCGGGCTCCAGGAGAGTCAGCACGAATTGAACAGCCGCTATGGAAAAGCGCATGATAGGCGGGTGGGGGGTGTCATGTGACTGCAGATACCCTGAGGGCATTACCTTTGGATCTCTTTCACATTCGAGCGTGTCTGGTGGATGACTCTATGTGTGCTTGTGCATGTTTCTGACACGTGACCAAACACGTGTCGCACTTGCGTGTGCTTTGGCATGCTCATTGCTTGCCCTCATTGTGTCCCATGTGCACGTGTAGTGCATGTTCCCATGTGTGTTCCATGTGCACTATGTGTATATGTATGTCTGTCGGTGTGTGAACGTGTACATAAACAATCTCTAACAAGTTAGATGTATCAGTGAATTTTGTTAATGTGTTTTTTAAAAAAAATTAAATTATATTTTGAATTTTTACCCTTTTTCCTTTTTTATTTCATTTATTTCGTTCTATGAATTTATCAGATTTTATTGAATTCTCTGATTTCCATAAGTAAACACCTTCTGGAGTTGCCGTCTTAGCAAGACTACGCCCTGAACCACCATGAAGTGTGTGAAAAGTATGTGAAGTGTGTGAACTGGTCGCAGATGTTCCTGTCTGAGTCACCGTGCGTCACATCACGGCCCGTAAACACCAGAAACTGTGCCGTTCCAGCCCAAAGGCATCAGGCTGGCTCAGTGTTGAGTCTATTCCCATTAAAGGGGGCATCTGTGAGCAGAAAAAAATCCCCACAGTCACTCCAACCACACCTCTAACATCTGGACCCCCACGACACCGTAAACCGCCGGCGCAGGGAACATGAACGGGCAGCCGCTCGATCTAAGAATAACTGAGACGTCACAGGACCGGCTCAGTCACACCACTGGGGGGTTTGAGCACCCGGGAGGGGGCCGTCGTCACTCTGAGACATGCTTCAAAAAGACATCACCTCATGAGAAAATCAACCTCCAGCTAGCAAAAAATATTCCCCGGCGACAGACCGGCGTCCTGTAGAGGGTGTCCAGCATTTGTGTCCTGTGCTTCCTGGGAAGGAATCCAGACTCGCCGCAAACCTACACTGGATATCCACTTTGGATAATAAATAGATGGGTACATGTCTTGGTAGTATCTTAAATATACACAGATTTAGAAAGTAGTTAAGATTTTATTCATACCTAATGCACGTGCAGGTGTGCTGGTATCAGCCTAGCAAGACCTGAGCAGAAGGAATATCTGCTAAATGTCTTAAGGCAAACATCTGAAAGTGCCACCTAGCTCATGGTAACCTGATATGAAGGACATCTAGAGACCTTTTAGTCATGGGGGAGGAGCTAATGCTCATACTTAAGGAAATGAAGATGCGGTAGATTATGGGAGATTAATAGAGTAGGGACCCCACAGTACATCGTTGCTCTAGTTGAGAGTGGTTACTCTACCTATTAAGAGTGGTTTAATAATAATAATAATTGTCACGCCCCCAAGAGCGAACCCATCCAGGTGCAACCCATGAGGAACCAATCAGACCCCTTTATAACAGGAACTACAACCAAAAAACGACGCAAAGTATTGTTGCTGTCTCCACGCGCATTACCAAGCGTCTTACCTGTCTCTTGTCTGCCAGTTCCTGCCCTGTCTCTCCGTTCCCTCCTTAGTCCAGCTCCCATCCCTGACTCCCCAGTTCCCCGAAGCCCGGTGTCCCGCCTCCTCTACGCCTCCCGTCTCCCGTCCCAGCGTCTGCCCCTCGGACTGACTTCCTTGGCTTCGATCCTTTGTTCCGGAATATGCCCACGTTCGCCAGCCTTCTTGCGGGAGAGACCCTCACGGGTGTACCGGTGTTGCCGGGAACTGGAGCGGATTACTACCCGTGGCTTTGTGTTTGCCTTCATTAAAGTCGCCAGTTCCCTGCGTACGTGGATTCACGTCTCCTTTGTTCCCTCCGCGTGACAATAATAATAATAATAATAATAATAGATTCTGTATTGAACCCCATGGGGAAATATTCTTTATGCCTCCCCCAGCTTGCTCTCAGTAGGTGACAGCAATTTGGCCACAAAGGCCAGCCACTTGTTGTGGTACCCAGGGAGCTGGGGGTAAGGGCTTTGCTCAAGGACCCGTAGATGTGCCAGTGCCGGGCTCGAACCAGCAACCGTCTGATTACAGGCACAGAGGCTTAGCCCACTGAGTCACATGCTGCCCCTGTAGGGACCCATAGCTCCCAGCAGGGGATAGCAGAGGGACAGTGGGTGACTGCAGAAACCAGGAAACGTCTCACCTTTGCTGATGTCGGTGGGGAAGGTGCCGATGTCACCGCTGACCATCTTCTGGTGCAGCTGCTTGATGTTGAAGGGCTCCACGGTGAAGGGGAGGGTACCGGTGAGCATGGCAAATATGCTGACACCCCTGTGTCAGCGCCACATAGAGGTGGGAGGGGGAACAACATCGCTGCTTAATGCCTAGGCTAGGGGAGCATGCAAATTTACTCCAGAGTGATTCTCTGTGAATCGCCTTGGATCTGGTACTTATTGAAGATAAAACTGGTAAAAAAAAAAAAAAAATCATACATAAAAGATGAGAGCCAGAGGGTAACTGGGCACTTAAGATCCAGGTATAAATCACAGGCGGGTAGCTGATCAAGGTATATAAGTAGATAAGTTCCTAGCCAGATGTTTATATTGCATGTTAGGTAAAGTATCGTAACCCAAGTAAGATCATTTAAAACTTTTTTTAAAGTTACTTAGTTAAGAGCCTAAATATAAGTTCCATATTTTACTGATTACATTTCTGTGTACATACAGGAAACATGTTTGGGTGCCAATAGGCGCGGCACTGGATGAACGAGATGATGAAATGTGTCACAAACATACAGGGACAAGATGTGCTGATCAGATCTGGCACTCAGCAACTCAGGACCGTGAGTCTTAACAGTGTGAGCAAAGTGCCAGATGTGACACTTAACGCAGCTAAGGTGATATAAGGAGAGGCAGTGCTGCTAGGCAACCACACAATAAAAGATAAAAACAGTAATTATAAGTAACTCTTATAAGGAGTTATTGTGAAAGGCATCGTAGCTGGAAGCGCGGTCCAGCCGCTCATCCAAGCCTTACGTCATGTTTGTTTATTATCGTTATTCAATCGTCGAGCAGATGACTTTACACAAGTCACCATCCAGGGCCTTTTTTTTACGAGATGTCAGCGTTTCAGATGTTCGAGGGCAGTTTGCCTCTTTACTAGCTGATGGTTTCTGCGGCCCCCGCCACGTAAACGTTAATGGCTGCCTCCCACGGATGGCTCGCGTCCGAGTGTCGGTGGGGACCACTGCACCAACTGCAGTGTGAGACCCCATAAGCGTGTGGAGGAAATCCAATCTGCGTCTAGTTAGGGTAGCTGAGTCGAGGGGGCAGGCGGGGCGGGGTTTACCTTTACTCTTTACAATATGACTTAATCTTATTAAATGTAGTATGTTTAAATAGCAATTCATCTGAGCAGTAGGGGGTGCAATTGCTCCTCTTGTGCCCCCAATAAAATCGCCCTTGGACTGCAGGTACCAGCCCGGAGTGCCCAGCCTGGATCGCCCGGCCCCACCGCCGCGGAGGAGCCGCTTCCTACCGCGCTGGCGACTTACACTGACCACACGTCCACCTTGTGCCCGTACTTCCTGTGTGCCAGCAGCTCCGGGGCGGCATAGGCCGGGCTGCCGCACTGCGTGTTGAGCAGCTCCAGCGCCAAGGCCTCCGCCTTCACCGTGTTGCTCAGGCCAAAGTCTGCAAGGAAACAGCAGCGTTGGCGCCGGGCGAGGCGTGCCCACCCCGCCCCTCCCCCCACCGCCTGTCATCCAATCAGAAACCCCTCTATTGTGAAATTCAACCCTATTAAGATACTTCCAGCTACAACACCACCTCAAACACTGGGTTCCTTGTACAGGCCATCTTGGAAACTTTAAATAAACATCCTTTTTTCTCTAAGACCCTTTTCTCTTGTTTATTGTTGATACAGGGGACAGATTTCCCTTCGCTCGCTCCCCTCGGCAGCCTCCCAGCCCTACTCCCTCTTCCATATTGGTAAATTTCTGTGGTCGAGACATAAAACAAGAATCTTAATGAGGGAACGAGAGAGTGGAAACTGAAACGCAGAGAAGGAAATGTGTGGCGAGGACAAGGGCAGTTTAGTGTAGCGCAACACGTTTAAAGGGAGTCCTCCCCCCCCACCAACACCAACACCAGGCTTCGCAGTGAAATTCCTGTTGGGGCCCCTATGGTGCCGGGTAAACATCGCATGATAGCAGAGTCTTGACCTGGGTGACGCTTCCTGCAAACGACCCTCCCTAAGCAGCCTAGCAGAGCCGCATCCAGGCTGTATTTTCTAAAATGAATTGTCCCCCACCCCCCTCCCCCCATGTATGAATGCAGAGCTCGGGGCCAGCCGGTGCCCCCCTCCCATGACACACTGCTGGCCCCTGATACCATATGGGATTAAATCCCCTAAAACGTCTTCAGAGGACTAAGTGAGCTCAGCAAATTAAGCTATGTTTTTATATTCCTCTGAGGCCTGTGGGTCCCAGGGTTGGTAGGAGATGCCATCTAACGAGACTAACGAGGCCAATCAGGGCCGCAGGATGGAAGGACCGTAGGTGGAGATCTCCCCTGTCAGGAGACAGCCATTAGGGGCAGAGGGCAACTCAAGAAAGTCAGATCTGAGACGAGTACTGATGGATTTAACACTAACCCTCAGCCAAACACATGTGCACAAGCCCGCTTGATAGTTAGCTGACAGGCGGTCTGGACTGTAAAGCTGAAAATGGACTTTTTGGAACCACTCCAGGTTTATGTCAAAGTCCTCACCTAAGCGAGGTAACTTCTTATGGGCAGATAATACCAAAAACTCAAAAAAGTAACACGTACCAACAATCTTAATGTTGTTGTTTTCATCCAGCAGGAAATTCTCGATTTTTAAATCCCTGAAATCAAACAAAATGTTACAAATATTACTTAAACCTGAGTAACATACTGGGACATATTTTGATTGTTAAATAGCCTGCTAATAACCACAGCTAGTAATTACTGGTGGATAAGAGGTTATGGATGAGTGGATGGTACTCATCAAAGTGCAGTCTGGGAACTCTGTCCATGATTTGGAAAGCAAAACGGCTTATGATTCACACATGTGTTTTTGGGCCCAGACGTTTCACCCCGATGTAATTAATTCCAGCACCATGGCTGTCTGCAGCCCACCCCTCATGCCCCTCCCCTGCCAAGCTGATGGCTTACTTTACACACTACAGGTCACAGCATGCCATGCAGGCCCAAATTATCTGTGTGAAGCCTGATTGGATGGTGGTTCTGTGCTGGCCAACTGAAACTTTCCCTGAGTGATGGGACAGCACAAGCTCCCGGACCTGGCTTCGGCCGTGCTCTTATTGGCTGGGTAGCTCAGGCTCACAAAAGCAGCACAGAGTTATATCTTAACTATAGTCCCCCTTTTTTTTAAACTCCACTTCACCTTTATCACGAACACCCCTAAAAACTCATTGGGTTTCCACTCTTACATGCTTTACAGGACCAGATATGCAGCCAGTGTTAAAGATAATAAATCGATTAATCATTCATACATCCATTACTTTCTATAACTGCTTATCCACTGCTGGGTCAGGAGGAGTCTGGAGCCTGGAAACACAAGGAACAATAAATCAATCAAAATTTGTTTAGTATGGAGCATTGTCAGGGACTGTTTTGTCACATAGTGCTTTACAACCACTTTCCATAATTCCCCCAGTGCCTCAGATCTCCCAGTAAGGGCAGACTGAACCGTGAATGGAACCCCCTGTAGAAGTGCTCAAAGGCAGCGCGGTCGGCACAACCAGACCAGACCACCGCGGAGGCAGACACAGTAGGCTGTTCTGTCACCTGGCCACACTCTCCTGTTGCTGCGGAAACGTGGCTGCCCCCGGACGCGTCCAACGCGCTCATGCACCCGCCGCAGCCCCAGCCAGTAAACCCGCGTGAGGGAAACGTCACCAGGGCTGCAAAGTGTTGAAATCCACAAGTTCCTCCTGCCAAGACACCCCCCCCCCAGCACCCCCATCCTAAAACAGTGCACAGCGAGGCTGGTTAACCCCAGAGGTCCTCGACTCAATGTCTGGAACGGCGGCCTACGTCTCCTCCCGACCACACTGGCTGTCCTTACACACATAAATGCTTTTTCGTAAAATATAAAACGGAAAATTGCACCATAAAATTTTAGGCCTCAGTGTATTTAATTCAACTGCCCTCACTTAATTTTTTTTTTTACAAACATTATTTCACATGCTCAACTGCTCAAGTGCAACATAAGATTTGGATGCTAGTTAAATGCAGCCAGGTGACGCTGGTAATCCGGCATACCAAAGCTGGTTATAAAACAGACAAACAAGAAAGATTTCCATATATATATATGGCCCGTAAACTATCCTCTACCAGATCCCCAGAGAAAACTAATAATTAGAGCTATATTTAACTAAATGAGATTTATAACCACCTATTCCGATGAGTTCCAAAACATATGTAATTTAGATCAAACCTTGTAAACCTACCAAATTGCTGACAGATCCTACACTGGCAGGCTGACTTTGAATTACAAACCTCTCTTGGTAATGTTAGACAACTAAACAGCCAGTAATGTCAGAGAACTAAACAGCTTAGCACCTAATTAAAGCACAGTGGAGCGGCCCAGGCGATGGTCAGGGCGATGGAATGAAAAGTACGTTTGAAAGAGTAGAGTGTTCCTGCATTCCATTTACAAGGAAAAGGAAAGCAAAAACAACCTGCAGACTGGTAATAGAGCCACTAGGAGCATCGTTTTGGACGTGGAGGACTAGCCTGGCAGGCAGGGGTAAATGAAGGGGCGGGGCCACAAGGGCACTAGCCCCAACTAAAAGCTGATTGGCCAGCAGAGCTCCCCTCTCCAGCCACTCACCAATTAAAAACACATCATTGGCTAATGCTAAGGTTGGCCTCTTCGTATAAAATATGGCCCACTTCATGCTCGTGAGGGCGGCGGTTACCTGTGCACGATGCCATGGCGATGCAGGTGCTCCACGGCGCACAGGATCTGCCGCGTGTAGCGCCGCGCCTCCCGCTCATCCAGCCGCTTGCGCTCGCAGATGCGGTCCATGAGGTCGCCGCCCACACACAGCTCCATGGCCATGTAGTAGGAGTTCTCCGTCTCCAGCGTCTCATAGAGCTGGACCACGTGAGGGTGCTGCACCATCTGGTGGATGCGAGGCTCCCGCTTCATGTTCTTCAGGACGTAGGAGTCCTGCTTGGCCTTCTTTTTGTCGATCACTTTGATGGCGACCTGCAAGACCAGCCACTATTCAGTTACCGTTTTTAATGGTGTACTGATGTAGTACTATAATTAAGGAATTAATTCACTTTAAATTCACTTGTTTGGACTGGCACCTCATCTTCTGCCTTGCGCCCCATTTTCCGTTGGTTAGGCGGGCATCCAGAGCCTATCCTGGAGGCTATGGGCACAAGGCAGGGAACTACCCAGGGTGGGGCGCCAACCCATCGCAGGGCACACTCACACACCACTCACTCACACAGACACACCTATGGGCAATTTGGCAAACTGCAATTACCTTCAGCATGTTTTTGGACTGTGGGGGGGAAACCATTGATCCTTCCTTCATCTGATTCCTGAGGGTTGTGGGTATTTAATATGATTTAAGTTTCTAGTGCCTATCCTCACTGCTCAGTGCAATCCTACATTGGGTATTAGAGCTCAGATCTTTACCATGGTAATATCTTCATCCATGAAGTGCAGAGAGAATGACAATTAACAAAGGCGGGCAGATCTAGCAAGGGGTCAAGGATAAATAGAGATGCATTACGAAAAGAGCTTGCTGGTTGCCATTGGCCACAACATTACAATGGAAACTAACCAATAGAAGGGAGCAGGAACCACGATCTTCGCATCTGTGCGGCAATCAGTCAGTGGCTGATGGGGAACAAGGGCCGGTGATGCTCTCGTGTTACACGCATGTAACATATGTGTTACAGCGTCTTTTCAGAGAGAATACAGAGGCAGAAGAGAGACGAAGGGGATCTTCGGGTTTGTGGTCAATGCCAAAGAGACTGTCCTCCAGGGGAATTCCATTGCCTTGGTTACGGGGGGCATACAAACAGAGGCAGAATACCCCCCATGAAGACTTGGTGTAGCTTTAACAAATGGGGGCCGATGCTGGAAATCGTTGACAGAGTGAGCATGAGCACAGTTGTGACCCCCGGACACGGTCGAGGTCCGTTTCCAAGGACGCCAGTGACCCGAATCTGCCCTTGTCGCCACAAACCGGGTTTGAGGGCAAGGTAAAGTCACTTCACTGAGGGTCTTAAAGAGTATCACATGATGCACCAGATATGCACGAATTTATACTTGAAAAGGCTGTGATTTCAGCGTACGGCTCTGTTAAAACATTTTCATTCATTAGATCATTCATATTTCTGCATTTAATGCTAATTATGTAATCTACGTTATAAAATTTCATCCATCTATCTACTGCTTTTCCAGTGCAGAGTCAACAGTTCATTATTAAACTGAGGTGTTACAATTAGTAAAAATAAAAACTTGATATTAACCTTTTTTCCTGCATGCTTTTCAATAGGTTTTTTTTTCCACATGAGCCTTGGCATGAGAATGTATGTGTCAGATTTTTAGAAATGTTCATGTTCCATTAATACAGGGATTTTTACGAAAGAGAAAAAGGGCACCGTTAATTAACTGGTGTGGAAGGGGACAGAACGTACCCAAGGCTGCTGGATGGCCATATATTACATTTCAGATATCATTCGAATAACAGCCGCAAGTGAAACAGCAGCCAGTCATAACTTGTGGAGGGAGCCTGCAAAAAACGCTCAGTAACTCCACGAGAGCGTCTGTCAGGCACCCTTGAAACTTAGAGTTTGTCAAAACACGCTAATTGTGCCTCTGAGCGACAGAGATTAAAGCAGGGAGATGATTAAGGTGACTGAAAATGTGATTTTTAATGCTCTTGTTGAGCTGGAATAGAGATTTGAAGCAGATTTTATGCAGAAAACACCAAAAAGGCACACTGCCATGCCAGACACAGAAGACTTACAAAGAAAAGAAACCTTAAACCATATGAAACATTGTTGTTCTCCCTGTTATGAGCATATAAGGTTCCGCTCTCCAGCGGAGCTCGTTAAGGGCCTATCAGGGTCTGATTCTGAGCATCAGTCGTTACCTTCTCGCCGCTGCTGATGTGCAGCCCCTCCATCACTTTGGCAAAGGCTCCCTTGTTGATCATCCTGCCAATCAGGTAGCTCCCCACACGTTTGGTGTGGGGGAAGCTTCTCACCGCTTCCCGGGGCACCCTGCCGAGGAGGGCCGGGCCCAACACCATCCCGTCCGGCTCTGTGGTGTCTTCTGCCGGACCCTCTGGGAGAGTCGAGGTCGCTGCTGGCATCACTGCACGTCGACCGGCTCAGGAGGGCCGCCTGCAGGAGGCTGGATCCACCCACCTGATCGCCTTGGCCAGTCCCCACCCCCACTCCCCCAGCACCCCTCAAATGGCAGCGCCCCTCCCCAGAGACTGATCGTGCGTCAGCGTTCACTGTCCCGGAGCAAGCCGGAGTGCTGAAGCACGACTGAGCCGCGGGTAATTAACCCAGCACACCTCCCGGTGAGTTCATGTGTCCCGCGGTCGCTGACAAGTAGCCGTCATGGACACCCAACACCATAGAGCGAGTGGCATTGTGGAGCTCGACATCAGGCCCAAGTAACCTACGTGTGGCTGAAAGAGGCGAGTATCATCTTCTCTGTCAGGCCCCCCCCGCACAGATGCCGAGCTACGAAACATGTCGACGGAAAAAGAAAAAACCAAAAACAAAAGAGGGACAGCCACTTAATGAAGGCATGTCACCAATACAGTCACATGACAGGACACTGATTCTCCAATAATCTCCCTCTCATGGACAAAGATACACAAACACAGAGAGTAATAATAAACTTGCTGTCTTGTACATAAAAGCAGCATTGTTGGGGATTTTTTTTCTTTGTTTTGTACTAAGCAGAACTTCCAAATAAACTGTGTTGCGCCTCAGAGGATCTCCTGTCTACATCTGTCTGCAGTGTTACTGCCATTTCTGCTTGTAATTGGATCACAGCAGAGACATTAACAACCCAGGAGGCAGAACAGCATGAACTGGCCCTGCAACGATTTTGCAGCTTCACAGTTTGGTCCCAAACACCCACGGAGTACATTCATGTTAACATACAGAGCATGTTACAGTTGTGTATAGGTTTTATCTCCATCCATCCATTTTCTGTAACTGCTTGTTTTATTCAGGGTCAAGGGGGGTCCGGAGCCTATCGCAGAGGAAGGAGGAAACCCCACGACGACATGGAGAGAACATGCAAACCTCACATATGTATCCCTGGGGGGAAAGCCCGAAACCCCGTCCCAAAGGCTGGACCACCATGCCACTGCAATACCCATCCTTCATGTGAATCCTAGATGATTTATTTCAGGTCTGAATTGCAAAGGGTATGGAAAGAAAGGAAGTGAATGTTTAACTGTTTTTATGAACATCCTGCACAGATGAATCCCGTTTCTCGCTAATATGAGGATGAAACAGTCCGTACAGCCATTCCTGTAACATTAAAAGTGACCGGCATGACCATGATGATCTCACACACACACACGCGCACACACACACACACACACACACACACACACACACACACACACGCCCTCATAAACTTATCAAAATTTCATGTATATTAAACATGTTTTAAATGCTTTTTTTAGATATTGTCATTTTCAAATCTATATAAATGCAAATGTAATTAAAGAAGAATAGCAACAGGATAAAATTAAATTTTAGATGCTGCTCCGGGTGAGTTGTGCTATTTTTAGAACAGGTCCGCGGGCGACTCATGTGGTCCTTGTGGGCATCCTGGTGCCCGCGGGCACCATGTTGGTGACCCCTGATCTAAAGAAATGGGATTTATGGCAAGGAAAGAGAATTTTTTAAAAACACATCTAAAATTATTTTATGCAACTTGCACCACATGCCAACTTTTAGGCAGCAGTTAGCCCAGTGGATAAAGATGTCAAAGCCAGCCTCTGGAGGGCGCTGCTGCTGCACCAGCATGCCAGGTACCTGAATTCCTGTGGAAGAAAGTCAAACGACATTAATGCGTAGAGACTGTATCTTTTGGCTAATCGTATTAGCTAAGCATGTGTTAGCATCTCATGTGCGCGGCTGCGGTTTGCGTCAAACTGCTTGTAAACCCCAAAGCTGCATTTTCTATATCATACGAAGAATTCAAACTCATCTCGGAGGGAGCCAGCCAGGCTTGGCACCAGAATGAAACATAAAAGTTCCCGCTTGGTCTATTAGCCTCTGAGGATATTAATGCAAACCCTAATGTGTACTTCACTGGAAACGTGATGACTGAAATTGTCCAAGCGGGAACAATACGGTGAAGCCATAGTAACTGCAGTGCAATTAAATATCATACTTTCGACCAATACGCCTTTACAAATATACAGCACATCAGACTGCCTTTAAAGGATACCATCTCTGTGCTATGCAGTTAATTATGTAGAGTCATCTGATACCCTACAAGGCAGAGTCACTCTATCAGAGCTGTGTAAAAACACCACATCTATATTTTGATTATATCAAGTTTAGCTGACCCATATGATGCTGCATATTAGTGGTTTTGATTAATGGATTCCACCCCCTCAAAGATCCCCATAATACCGCCCGACATACAAACTCTGTTGTTTCATTCCCACCCTGGACAGCCGCCTGGGGGCCCTAAAATGGGATTTTGGGGTGTTTGTCCTTGGCGTACCCCCCTCCTCCTGCAAGCCATGCGTGAGCGTGCAAAGGCTTCTCACAGACGATTTGGCTGCGATTGAATAAGCTCGATTCTGCCGCTCAACTAGACCGTGAGGACGGCCCATGGATGGGGAGCAGGATCAAAACCCCCGGACCCCCCCCCCCCCCCCGGCCCTAAACTGATCTCTACGTCCTGTGTGTCCAGTAGCTGTTTTCGTTGATTCGCAAGGATAAAAATAGGACGACAAACCTAACGTACCAAGCAGGTTATGAATAAAGAGAGCAAAACAAGATCCAGCACATTCTCCGCAGGCTTTTTGGGAATTGCTCCTGGGCTGTGAAGGTTCGGCAGCAGCCCTGATTCAGTAGGCATAGTGTCTTCATGAGCTTCCCTATGTTTGTGTGAGTTTATTCAACGTTGCCCAGTCTCCTCCCACAGTCCAAAGCGTAGGTTGACTTGTATCTATACATGACCCTTTCTGTGTGTGCCCTGCAACAGAGGTACCCTATTCACATTTTACCCTGTTTTCAGGCTTACCATAACCCTGCACCGGACAATTATGAAAATGGAGGGGATTTCTACCCAGACAACCCTGTAGTTTTTTAAACAATATGTCACAGTGGCATTTCTTTCTGAGAAATAAACCCCACCCCACCTACCCCACAAAATCTGTGGTTCAGTCTAGGCTCAGTCAAACCAGGTTCAGTTAAACCAGGTTCAGTCAAACCAGACAAACATTGGCAGATAGCTGGTCAAACCATCACATCCACGACTACATTCGTCCACAAAGGGTTTCCGGATTCTGTGGGGACATGATGATGGAGCAGAAGTACAGAATATAACGCTCAGTCCCCAGCCATTTCTCTCAGGTGAAAAGGCACTTCAGTTGTCGAGAAGTGAGTCTGGTGCCTTTTTTTCCGGAATCTTCTGGGAGCCGCAGAGAGCAGTAGCAGCGGCCCCGTCAGTGAGACACGTGCGTGGTGCCTTCACACTTGCTTGGTGGCCTGGGCCTCTTTCCGGCGTCGGCATTTTCAGGCTTTTCTGCACTTTCTCTCTTACAAATAATCTCTTTCTTACACGTCAGTCCCCACTGTGTCCAGGCCATATGGTTCCTGCAGAGTTGGGGTTTTTTGTCCAATCTAAGAATATATTTAAAACCCTGGTTTTAATAAAAAAAGAAGAGGAAATCTACAAGGAACAGATTAGTGGAAATCTGCTCAAAATTGGTAGGATGGGAAACTTTTCAAGACAGCCTCTGTGGCTTTACTTTTATATTAAAATAAAATGAAACAATTTTCATATAATAATTGCTTTGGCTTAAATACTATTTAATTACATTTACTGTGGTGAAAATACACAGCTGGGGAACGAGGCAACTTTATGAGGGACACACTGCACACCAAGCAAACAGCTTGATCAAAAAGCACCGTGGATACACAGAACACAGTGGTTCCATCTGATGGCATAAAATCGACCAAGAGAACCGCCGTCTAGTCTGACGCTATGTTCTAGTCTTGGCTTCAAGGTTCTTTTATTATCGAGACTACAAAGTATGATGAAATTCCCACTTGTGAGCTTCCTGCAGACCAGATAAATGCAACAAATACAAGGCAGAGTACAGCTCCCCATTCCTGTCTGCTTCCAAACTCATTATAGTCTCAATATATTTCATTGTTCCACTTGCGTCATATTCTTAATTTTCCAGAATTTAGTGTCCTAATCATGTTCTACTCAATGTATTTAATACCACCTGAAACTCAATCTCCTATTTTCACTTCATTCACAGTCCAGTAATCCCATTCTAAACCTAGTACCCCAGATTCTTTTGTGTTCTAATCCAATTCTAAACCTAACACCCTAGATTCTTTTGTGTTCGAATCCCATTCTAAACCCAGTGCCTTGGTCTGATTTTAGTGTTCTAATCCCATTCTAAACTTAGTGCCCGAGTCTCATTTTACTCAGTGTTATAATCCCTTTTGTAGGAGTTCATCCTGTTCATCCTGTGTGTTACATTTTACATTGTCTGTGTATCAATACACTTGCATTCCGAAAAATTCTAAACTGATTTAATCTCTGCCCACTCATCTAGCCGTGCTTTACTGTACTCTATGTGTTCGAATCATATTATAGACTCAAACATGGCACTGAATCCTACCTTTCCATTACTCAGCTGCAGTTGGGTGTAATAGCTAACTGCCTTAGTCGAGCACAAGACGAGGTTCTCTCTTTCACTGAGACGGCAATGGAGCCGCTTCGGAGCTACTTTCCCCTCAGATAATTCAGTAGTGCACTGGAAACAGACGCAACCGATCCTGCACAACTTGGCAACCTTGTTCTGGGGGAAGGAGACGGTTTAATGGTCCAGATATATGGCTCCAGTGCTGCAAACGTCAAATGAGGAAAGCGCTCAGTAAAGGATGTTTATACTAGGCGTACTTCAGTGTTCTCATGATAACATGTTGCGGTGTCAGCCTGCGTGTTGGTGTGTACACGTACACCTGCATGTGTGTGTTTTTCTGCTTTGGGAATTACATGCTGAGTAACAAGACTTATAAATCCTATTCAGTGACACGGAGAAGGTGGAATCGGCAAGGTGTTAACATGCTGATTTAATTCCCTAGATCGGAATTAATGTAGAGCTTCGTGCTAGCTAGGGTAAGAGGTCGTCCGAATATGTACTCAAATGATCACCTCAGCACTGTATGTTTGAGTGTGTACAATGAGAACTCAGAACAAAAGAGTGTTTGACTTAACAAGATCTCCAGAGCCGGATTATATAACCACAGAGCTGGGCTCCTACACCAGAGCTATTCCATGATTGAACTTGGGGATTTTTTTCCCCTTTCACGGTTCAAAGAAGGCCACATATTAGCGCAGGAAACCACAAAAAGCGACTTGCGTTTGCACAGAGAAATGTGCAAAAGCCTGGAGACTTTGGCAGAAGGTTTCGCGGTCACATTAATAGAAGGAAAAAAGAGGTTTCCTGCATGTAATAAATGAATCCCAAGCAATCCATTAAGGAATATTTTAACACCAAATAACTTTTTTTTAAAAAAAAAATCTCACCAGACGCACAGAACTTCTCATTTTCTTGCATGCAGATTTTTACGAAGACTTTACAGTCAGATCAGAAACTTCACCTCGTTGATTTGATTTTCTCTATATTTTTATGAGGTGCGTTTCCCCTCATCTGTTGTATTATCTTACAGTCAAGTTGGGCAGTGGAGAACTCATATTTTGCCAACATATTTTGCTGCTTTCAAGTGTTTTACGTGAATATTGAGAATTCTAAATAGCTTTTAAACCTCTTTCAATGAGACGTTTTGATTGAGATCCCGTAACTTTCTGGGGGAGAGCCAAATAGGTTGTAAACAGTGCCCTCCAGCGACTGACCTGTAGTATTACACTAACGGGAAATGGCTTTCGCTTAAATCTGACTGATTAAAATAAGGCCAGCCTTAAAGCAGCCATTTGGGTGTGTTCTGTTTAGCGTTATGCTCATTATACTGGACGTGTTGCAAATCTTGAACCTCGAAGTGGAGAAGTTAGCTCTCTCCAGAGTTAATTTTCTGCGGCGTCAAGCAGAAAACCTCGGAGGTAAATCACAGTCCCCGACTCAATTAGTAATTTGCACAGTGAAGCGCAGTGGGTAGCCAAGGTGGCGCACATGTGTCTGAAATTAACGCGGAAGAACAAACACCGCTTCTTTCCGCTGTGCGCAAGCAAACAAACAAACAATCATAAGCAGGCGAAAACATCTGCTCCGGAGTAACAGCGCCGTGCATCATGTGTATCCCCCCTATTGTTTAATAGTAAAGAAAAGAGAGGTTAAATGGTCTTATATTTGCAGTTTATCTTTGGGAATGAGGTCTTGTTTCTTCGTGCACAGGTGTATCAAAGTAAAAACTGACTTGACTGTTGCTCGGTTCTGTGTATTTTAAGCGTCCGGTATGAAATCTGAATTATAGCACGGTTTCCAAAAGTGCCAGTGAACTGACCGACCTCCCTGCATCGTAGAAAAACAATAGCAGTTAAAAATAGTTTTTAAAAAAGCAGCGAATAGAAAGGTTCGGTAAATGGCAGCTCTAGCCAAGGGCTTGTACAGTTCTGAAGTGCGTTTCTGGGAGTAAAAGATTGTTTATTCCTATGCGGTGTTTAAATGTATTTTTTGAAACATCGTTTCTTTGATGACTGCAAACAATAGCGGCGCACATCCTAGATTATCGGCACTTTCACTTTAAAATTGAAATATATATATATTTTTTGTCTGCAGAACTAAGTTTAAACGTGTCTACTGAGTCGGTTTTGTACTACTATGGCAAGGATTAAAAAAATTAAACAGCCACAGGCGATCTTTAACTTCTCTACGGCTTCCGTGTATTATAAGTTATAGTTCCGTGAAACTATGAAGTTAGAACAAATGAAACTTAATCCGCAAGAACCAAAAATTATTAACTCTGTCATCTAACCAGATAGGAAGCGTCACGTGTGTGAACGTGATTGCGGCAAATGGTCTAAGATTCTTCTAATTTAAATGTTTCCGGGAATGGAGGTAGATAATGCATAAATGTCTATTCATTTCACACCCATGATTCTGGAAAATCTAAATTTCAGGCTCGGTTTTAAATTGAATTTTTATCCTTAAACCAATAATAAACTCCGGTGGGTGATTCATATACGAACGTGTATTGCACAAAGGAATGACGGTCCAACATACGAAACCAAGTGCCCTGCTTGTCATTAGAAGAGGAATCTCACAGGGGATAATCTAGGATAATGAATACATTCTGACTTTGACATTGGGCTCTGCTGGTCAAAATCTAGCAGTGATGAAAATACTACTGTTAGATAATCATATAGGAACTTAGCTTCTAAAATGACTTAAAAGTGTGTAGGGGGACTATTGTTAAAATGGGACACTCTGAAGATTTGGCTTTCTGGAAAAAGGTGTCCAACCCAAATTGCTCCAATAAAATATCATCCATCCATCCAACCAATCACTTATCCCATGCAGGGAGACAGGGTATGGGGCCTACTCCAGAAAGCATAGGGTGACAGCGGGGGGGGGGGGACGCCCTGGACGGGATGCCAGTCCATCACAGGGCCTGTGTAAGAGCCAGCTGAAAAAAATAAGCAGAGCTGTAAGTGGATATAACAAGTATTACTGCTAGAGAACTCAGGCTATGATGGGATGTTTGACTGGGACTGCAGTCCGAGCTTTGAAAACTGTTATTAGAGCCGCAGTGTTTCGGCCCGGAGGACCCACATCTTCACAGCAGCTATATCCATCATCTCACTCAGGATTTCCCACACCAAGGAAGGATACCTTTCATCCAAATATTGTGTTTTTCCTGCTTGACGTGTGTGATTTCATCCCTGAATTTCCCCCCCTTAATGACACATTTTACTGCATGTTTTTTTTTTTTTTAACAGCTCCCACCGCAGGCATTCAGAGTGAACACATTCATGCACAACGGCGCCTCCACCAGGCAACAATTATGACCTCATTAAGCTGGGTCAGCCGCACCGCGGGGCTCGGCGTTCCACTCTTCTGTGAGCACGTTTAATGAGATGAAAATGTATTCGGGACAATAAAATCCATTTACACACATGAGTGACAAACAGCAACTAACAAGCTTTAGCCTCGGTGCAAACGAGGCGAGTGTATGTCTTTCAGGCAGCTGACCCCCCCCCCCTTTACTGATCTCACTTCCTGTCCATGACAGGAAGTACCTCCAGACCCACCCCCCCTCCACACACACACACACACACACACACACACATACTCAGCCAGGCATGCAACAGTGTATTTGGGGGGGGTCGTGTTTATTAAAACTTCTGGCTTTCTCCTCTTTTGCTGCCACAACCCCCCTCCCACCCCCCTTTTAACAGTCACTCCCCTACCCACACGAGAAGAGGAAATACTATGGGCAGCTTGGCGGGGTAGTGTCTTAAAGCCAGACAGGCTTTTTGGGTAGAAATATATGGAGGATGTTTTGTGACAGCATTCAGTAAATACATGTGTCATTTAAATGATTATTTAAATTATAATTTGAATTGCCCATTAACTGATTATATAAATAATCATTTGAACTGTTATTTCAATGATTGTGTAAATGACCATTTAAATGATACCAGCAGCCATTAAAATTATTTGTCAGTCACCCATCAGACTCAGTGGGCGGGCTGCAGTGCAATGCAGCCAATCACATGTGATGTTTTGTTTTGAACCCGCCCACTGAGTTTGATGGGTGACAGATAATTTTGATGGTTGCTAATATTTAAATGATTTAAACAATCATTTAAATAACAGTTCAAATAATTGTTTAAATAATATTTATTATTAGTCATTTAAATGACACTTTAAATTATTATTTAAATAATCATTTAAATGACATATTTATTTATTGAATATGGTCACAAAACACCATCCATAGAAATGCCACACGGATTTTTAAGGAAGTGAACTGGGAATGTGTGCCTTTCACGGGAAATTCCAAGGAAATGTCACAAGGCATTTGCCATTATTCCTGTGGCTGGAACAGGGACCAAATCCCACTAATTTAATTTTCATTTGTTCATTTCTACTGCTAAAATTGCAGCTGGCAGGGTCACATGGCTGTTAGAGAGGATTTGTAGAGTTTCTGGAAAGTTCTTTACTGGAGAGTTACCTTTGTCTGTTAGTATAAGTGAGACCTTTCCTCTGATGTGGGAATCGGGGTGCAGGAACGTTTTCAAAATCTGAGTTGCTGGATGGATTGTGAGCCATTGAGAATATGTGGAGAATTGCGGAATGTATCTTTTAAGAGAGGATAGCATCAATCATTGGAGTCTGACATAAAGTGTTCATGATGTGAAAATAATTTTGAAAGTTAAAAAAAATTATGTACTGAACTAGAAATTAGTATGTGAATACTTTGCCTAGAGACCATTTTGTGCTGCTTTCCTTTTCCTTTACTGGTTTCTGTGTATTTTGGTAAAAGTCTGCTGAGGTGTGAGAACATTAATGTCTTCCCTCCAAATGTTTTGCCTCCTGCTGGGGAGTTTGTTTCTTTATGAGAAAGAGAAGTACATGACCCAGAAACTCAGCAGCTGGGCTAAATGGCATGAATATTACATTTTGCTTTTATTTAGTTAATATTTCCACCAGCCCACACCAGCGACAATATTTATATTTGAATTTTCAATCTGCAGAGGCTCATGGGAGTTTTACTTACACAAAAATGTTCTGGAAGTAGAAGGAAAAATGATTGGTTCAGAGAGATAACCAATCAGATTGTAGAGGAGGTGGGTCCAAGCAACAAGAGGAAGCGGAACCAATAAATCAAATAACTTGGTCTTGCCTCTTCTAGTTGCTTGGACCCACCTTCTCTACAATCTGATTGGTTCTCTCTCTGAACCAATCATTTTTTCCTGTTGCTTTCAGGACATTTTTATGTAAGTAAAACTCCCACTTACAATCTGCACATTATGGTTAAGAGGATTGCTGTTAGAAATCTTGCTCAAAGGTACAACAGCAGATCCTTTTCCTGGACCTGCACAGTTCCAGCTAGTACAATCTGCCACCTGTTGCTAACACAAGGCTAGTCACAGACAGTCGTTTTGTCCAATCATGTGCGAGGAGGTGGCTTGTCCAATCATGTGCGAGGAGCACAGCTTCTCAAAGATGATCCCAATCTGTCTCAGCATTTGATCAAAGTCATTACCAAAGTGCACATCCTGACCCTGCTGCTCGCCAGCGAACCTTTCCTGTGCCTCGTTACTCCACCGATGGCCTCTCCTGCATTTTTATGGCATGAATCAGGCAGCGAATGTGGTCAGTATTTATACGTCACGCAACACTGAGCTCAGCGCGAGGCAGAACGTGGGCAGGAAGGAGCCGGAGTCACTCCTGTACCCGTCATTAGCCTCACACTTCATAAAGCATTCATCAAACGTGGCGGAAATGTGAGCGGTTTAGCGGGGAGAGCCGAGAAAGGTCACCCAGCTCCGCAGTGTCAATAAAAACACACACAGCCCAGAGGTGGGGAATTACCTCGTGTTTTTTATTTAACACATGCATGTTTATGTCATCTTAAATAGGTGTGATTTTGAAAATGTGCTGCACTTTTTTTTAAGGATTTGAGAGCTGCCTATTTTTATCGGTATATAAATACATATCAGTGATGCCATTTCAGTCGGAGGTAAGGTGTTCGGTGAGGCAGAATTAATGGAGATGTCAGAACGAGGCCGCCCTCTCTCTTTTTCATCTCTGTCCTCTGAATGTCTTTCTATGTATCTGTCTCTGAATTCTTTCTTTCTTTCTTTCATCTGTCAGTCAAATCCACTAGGCCAAGCCACACTTGGCTGTGTGACTACCAGAATTTCAATCCCACCGCCCAGTCCTCATCTTCTCAGAGCAGACTGGATCCAGTGGCTGAGGTCCGATCTTGCACAGGAAGGGTCACGGTGACGCGTCCAGACCGGACTGCAGAGAGGACGTGGATGCCAACCCATAAGCACTCAGGGCCCCTGAGCAAAATGATGCTCAGATGGAGCAGGGGGCTGGGGGGGGGGGGGGGGGCAGCAGTTTGTGTGCTGGACCTCAGACTGTGCAGAAGGTCACTGCCTCGACCTAATTCAACGCAGGCGGGACCCAGCACCCGGTTCGTATTTAGGAAAGGGCCTGCCATGGCAAACACTATAAATATACAGTGTGTTTGCAAGCTTGATTATTTAACTTTCTCCCCTCTTCCTGCCTAAGGCCAGCTGAGAAAAGACCTGGCTAGACCCTCCAGGTCTGCGCAGTGCAGGTCTGCGCAGTCGCATGCCGTGAGAAAGGCAGGCTGAGCCGACAGTCGGGGTTTCCACGTCCGGAATGACGTCACGCCGCAGAATGCGAGCTCATAGCTCAAAAATACCTTGTGTTTTACTACTGGATTTTATAAATACCACTTGATTATGAGTTATGGGATAATCACCAATTAAAAAAAATATATCTTCTCACAAATTCAAAAGCAATAAATATGACATTATGGGGATACAGACTAGATTTAAAAACAGTAAAATTCTCTTTTTCTCTGCTATAAAGTTTATATTTCTAATTTAAAATTAATTATAGCATTTTTCCTCTTTTATAAACATATTGCAATACTTTTAGGCATGCATAATAATATATTTTTAAATATTTTATATGTACATTTTACCCACATTGTTATGGACTGGCATCCCACCCAGGGTGCCCCCGCCTCGTATCCTGTGATGGACTGGCATCCCACCCTGGGTGCCCCCACCTCGTGCCCTGTGATGGACTGGCATCCCACCCAGGGTGCCCCCACCTCGTGCCCTGTGATGGACTGGCATCCCACCCAGGGTGCCCCCGCCTCATGTCCTGGCACAGGCTCCAGGATTACTTTGCTGGAAAGGCACTTATGGAAGATGGCCAGGTCATTATACGTCCCCAGAATCCAGAGGAAAAAGCTGCAAGGGCCGTTTGGTGTCTAATGCAGCGGTGCCTTCAGGCTGCTAGGCCCTCTGCACAGCTCGCTGACCAGGGACCCTCCCCTGTCAACAGTGAGCAGCAGGTCAGCACCGCGGGGAGGGGGGGGCGATGGCGTGGCCTGAAACCCAATAAGCCTAATTGCACGAGTGCCAGGGAGGAACTGCCTGGTTCCCACTCCCAGCGGCTAATGCGTAACTCATGGAGAGAGAGCATCCTGTTCCCCAAATTGAAATGTGAATGAAACGTGTGGGAAGGTGCTGACAAGAGTGAAGTGAACCAGTTGTTTCCTGGAGACCCCAGGGCCAGATGTGCCACATACTGGGCCTGATAAATCTGCTCGAAATTTATATTTAATAACTTGGAAATTTAGGGCATTTGTACAGTCTCATTAAGCTCGAGCTCTGCCCCACACTGCACATACAAGGAAAAAAAGAAGGTGATTGGGGGGTGCGGACAGCGTGTCGTTACGGGATGTTGTGGTGTATGGGGGGGGTGCTGGCGAGGCAGGGCCTAATAACGGCGTGTGTGGGAGGTGTGACTGACACTGTGAAGGCCCGATCCGAAGCCTGAGGCTCAGCTCGTAAATAATGACCCCAAGCCACCCCTCTACCCTGGACCTCTACCCCGACTCTCCGCCGCAGGGCAGGGCAGACACCCAGAGACGTGTTAAAGGCCATGTCATTGTCCAAAAAACTCAAAGTGATTTTCACATGATTTCAAAGTAACAAAAAAAAAAATAATAATGAGTAAAAACGAACCAGACTTCTAGAACAGCGCCCCCCTCCTGTCCACAATGGGACTGCAGCTGTGTAGTAAAATGCATCCCTTGATGTGAAGACACACATTTCCAGTGTTTTAGGTTTGCTACAACAAAACGTTTTAAGTTGAATCAGATGAACAGATGTGAATTACAAGATATATATGCAATACATATTTTTAAATTCCTGCCTCGTCAGTTCTGTGACTACAACCAATCAGAAAGCACCTGCTCTGTGACACACCCATGCCACAATAAATCCTTGCTCCACTCACACGCTCTTTCCAAGATACGATCCACATACACCCATCCCCCCCCCCCTTTTGTAACTTCATGGACAATTGACTCTCCTTCATTCTCTACCTTCTAAGGCACCCAAAGGTCCCAGATCCAAGGGAATTCAGCACATGCTTCTCATCGACTGAACCGGCAGTCTCCAGCTGTGTGTGGGATCCTTACCCTCAAATTGTCTGCCTTGTATATAGTGTGTCTCACATACATTATTTCAGAGACTGCTGATGAGGAGATCTTGTATCACTTAACTAGATTGTGGGATCACATGCTAAGATTCAGACTGTCCTCCGGGTGCCCCAGCTATGAACAGGTGGAGAGCCAAGTGAGATGCCATGGGGAACCCCCTGGACCCCCCCCCCCCCCCCCCCCCCCCCCCCCAGCTTGGAGATGGGGCCACGGCGCTGAGCAGCAGCGCTCCCACGCCACTGGTCTTCTGTTTTTCACTTAGTGTCACTGGTCCAAGTTGCAGACCCGCACTGGGAGCAGGCTAGGATGGAGACAAGGGGAGGGAAGTACTGCGGACCACTTCAAACGCGGTGGGGGGGGGGACGTCAGAGCACCAATTATTATTCTGCCATATTCCATGTTTTTTTTCTCTCTTTCTTAAATCGCGAGTATCCTATAAAATGTATCAAAAGCATACTGAACACACACATGGATTCATTCAGAAAGGGCCCCTGTTTAGGTCTCTCCCCAATTTCCGTGCTTTTGTTTGTAACTGAGGCTTCAAAAGAAGACCTATACAGGACAGAGCTTGCCCAGAAAACAAAATTAATAAGCTGTTCCTCATTTTTATAGTCAATAATATGGTTCTGATGAACATTGCTTTCAAATCATGGCCATGCTGTTTTAATACTGCATTTCGATGCATGCCTAGTCTGTGGAGAATATAGATTGAATACTTTCATGTATAATAACCAGGAAGTCGTTTGTATGGAAAATACTCAATGTTGAATACAATTAATTAATAAATAATTACAATAAAAAATGAACCAATTTCCACCGATTAAAGGTATTTTATTCTGTATTAATTTGTCTGTTCGTTTATTATTATTATTATTATTATTACTATTATTGTTGTTGTTGCTGTTGCTGCGCTGCTACTGGTGTTTTACGGGGGGAAACGGTTTCCCACTGTGCGAATAAATGCTGATTATGAACGCATTTTGGTTTTAATAATGATAATCGTGTAATACTTAAATCCTTAAAAAAGAAAAAATAATAATGTTGGGGTTTGTGTATATTTACGTAGACACTTTTTCTGTACACTAACACTTATTACTACGTATTTCGAATTTAAAAAGTTAGTTGTTTACCAGATACATAATGTTTTTAGTTTTTGTATTAATTTTGAGCCTGGTTACTGCATTCTTTTTAGTGACGTTTATTTTCAATAAAGTAATGAGCCGATAATAAGTAAGTACTTAAGATTTATTTGTTTATCAAAACATTTAAACCCGAATCTGTTACTGATTTTATTTTGGGTAAAAAGAAAAAAAACGCAGGTTTATCTTAAAATCTCCAATGACTAACCAAGACACTATATTTACACAATAATCAACACGTCTGTCTCTCCTCATTTATACGGGGTAATATCTGTTCACTAATTTCTTGTTATCTCGCACAACAATCGATATTATCGCAAAACGCAATATTACCAAACACATCTATAATATATTTCCTGCAAAACAAACGCACAGGAGCGCGTCACGAATAGGTGAAACATTACAGATTTCTAAAAACTACTTATGCAGTTAATTTCTCATGTAAATATGCGTCTGTTGCTGCGACTTCAGAGAGAATATGGTCACACACGTAATTGCTTATTTAACGTTTATTTTTCCTTTTAAGCTAAGGGCAGTTTATTTTTGCTATGTTGGTTTTCGCTGAAATGTAAAAAAAGAACATTAGCGCAGAATGTATTCACTTATGAAATGGCCTGAAAGGCCGTAGTTGTTGGTGTAAGGATAAAAAATCGCAATGGTCTTTAAAATATTGCATTTTATGCTTTTCAAAAAAATGCGAGATTTTTTAAAAGCAGTATTAATGAACGGCAGTAAAATATCCCTGAATTACGTGCCAAACATAGCCTACTAGTTTTAACAGGCATTCATTTGGGTTTCTTTTCATTTGGGGTAAATTTATTTAACTTATTAAAAATTCCCTGAAATTTTCAAATAAAAGCCCGGGCTTCTGTTTTTTCTAACGTTTTTTTTCTGTTAAACTAACCTGCATAATTTTGTAAGAACTGCTCGAAAATGAAGTGCTAACTGTTAGGTTTTATTGAAAGGAAACAGAGTGGAACAACATACGTATTTTCTTAGGCAAGTTAGAGGCTTAAAGTTATACGCGGTTCCTAGGGGTAAATTCTTTGTTATGAATTACAACCTGCTTACGGATGAGTTGTTAATAAAAAAATGATACCTGCTGTGCCATTAGCTTTGTGCTTACGGAGAAACGCGCTTAGGTTTTTGGAGAGGGGAGGGAAGCTTTTGTCATTAATGCATCTGCGTGGACAAAAATCTGTTCTCAATTTTTAAACATTTTTTTGCAGTTTAATTTAGATATTAAAGCCGCTGCCAAAGGTAACAGCTTTCGGGGGGAGGGTGTTATGGAGTAATGGACCCGAAGAAAGAAAGTCTTGGCCATTTGAACCGAAGCCGAGAAAACCTGTCCGGCTTGTGCGTTACTTTCTATTTTCATCGGAGGAAACAGAATTAAAAACGGTTAAGAAAATGCCTGCTCCGCATCACTCCTGCCCCAGGTGGAAACACCGCGTTAAACGACTGTGAGGAATAAGGATTTGTGGCTCCAGATGGCTTCGGGGGAGAAAAAATGCGTAGTATTTCGTCAGCTGAAACGGCGACAATGGAAATACGCAGATCATAGGAAAGGAGCTCTTAACCCAGTAATGTCTCTACGGCGACAGTCGTACTTAATAAAGCCATCAGGTGTGAATATGATGACATTTTCCGCGTGTGATCGCCGGACGGGGTAATGAACCGCGCCGGGACTCAGCCGCTCCCGCGGCCAACTGCCGCCGTTAGACGCTCATTCTCTGCTTTGCCGAATCCAGGTGGAACCGGGAGCGCTTGAGGTGGCGCCGCCCCGCAGCTCTGCTCAAACAGGATGCGGGACTGCCAGCCAGGCCGTTGTTTATTTATTATGTTCACTTTTATTCCTACATCCGAGCATTTGGGCACACGGGGGGAGTCTCTAAACTATCTCATTATTGCGGTGTTACTCTGTTAATGACGCACCTCGTTCGCCAGGCAAAATTAGGCAATTAAACTGGATGTGTGTTTAACAAGGTACATTTTCGGTGGCATGCGTCCAGACCTTACAAAGACCATCCTGTTTCGGTCACGGAGCTCTATCAGCTGATGTATGTCTAATACATTGTTTTATACGAAGCTGTAAATAAAGGTTGTTGCGGGCAAAGTCAGCATTAGTGGAAATTTAACTACAGGTTTAATGTTTTCAGGTGGGTTTATGGACCCCTGTATTGATCTGTTAGCGGTGTATGTGGTTCAGTGCTGCTGAAAACTACAATCATTATGGAAATTAATCTATGGATGTTCAAAGACCTGTGTAGCACTATTGACAGCATATCCTGCTTCTATTTTCCGCTAAAGTGATTTATAATAATAATAATAAGAAGAATAATGATCAATTGTGCTAACTGGCAATGTTCTTGCCAGTTTTTAGATAAAAAAAAATGGATTTATGGAGTATCAGATGCCAGGAGAAACACTTCGCTTGATGCATAAATGGGTAAGAAGTGGTTATGTGAAGTTTCAAAGTATAAGACATTTGCTTCAAATGCTGTTCAAGAACTGGACTAATAAAGTACATTTAGATGGGATTTTTCTTTCACACACATCATATTTTTATAGATTTCCCTCAAAGTGGCAAAACAGTTGAATTCCAGTTTGTTAAGCTAATTAAAATGATCATGAGCTTCTGTTAAAAAGTGCAGAGGGTCTTCAGGCAGAAACGTGGGTCCTCTCTGACCTGCCGGTTGAGCCAAACTCACGTTTTAGCAGCCTGCATGCTGCGCCGTTGCAGGCGATGCTGAGTTTTAAATGCATATAAAAGTAACCAGTGCAATATGTGAACGGGGAAAGGCAGCGCGGCTGCGGCAAGGTGCAGGTTCTCTTGACGCGGCCTGTGAATAGCGAGCGGTGGAGGGCGCAGGAAACCCTAGATTTCAGCACAGGAAGAGTGCGACTGATTTAGAGTCTTTCCAGGAGCAGTGGAAAGCACATTTAGTGGATATGCGAGGAGACTGGACTGTTTTGTGACCGCTTGCCATCCATGGCCCAAGCCACCAGTGACGCCGGCCCGATGGCGTCTGGCCTGAGGCTCCCGGGTGCGGTCCACAGGAAGTTGGCGCGGGGGACCTGTGAGCCCTGGGCTTGAGTTCCTCATTGCTTCTGCTTGATGTGGGTCGTCAGCGCCAGACAGGGGGATCTCTTGAGTGATCCTCTCTGGAGACCTGTGGTCGAGGTCAAGGAAGGACCACGTGTGGCCAGAGAACAGGTGTGGTTGAGCCATCTCTCTCCCCCCCCCGGGGAGGTCCATCGTGGTATCTCCCGTGCCAGATTCCATAGGCTACTTCCAAGGGGGGGGTTCGGCTTGCAGACTGCGCAATGTCAAGTTGAACTAATTACGCAGAGCCATTAGGAATGGAAATAAATCAGGGTTAATGTCTGCCCAGTGCCCCGGCGGAACAGAAACATGAGAGTGGGGTTTCGATGCCTGTTTGGTTTGGTAAACTCATTATGTTCACAGGCAGGTAGGAACATCTGAAGTTACCATGGGCACTGCTGCCTGCCCCCCCCCCCCCCCCCCCCCCCCCCCCCCCCATCAATCGCCAGGGGCTCTACTGCCTTTCCAACAGATTTATTATTTGAGGACTTAGATGTGGCCATTTTAATAGGTTATAATTCGGTCCAGATGCAACAGCAGTGAAGTTTACTGTTGCAGTGTTAATATAATGGGGGAAACTTCCAGAAAGAACCATGCCTCTTTTGGCTCTTTGTAGTTCCTGGCCCACGGGGAGGGGTTGGCGGGCGGGTGACGGGGGTGTCCGGTTAACGGCGGAGTCCCGTACACGGACCAATCCTCTGACGCCCCAATACCCGCCTGGCCCAGGGGGTGCCCACGCGACAGTGGGACGTGGGCATGGAAGCCGGTCCGGGCCTCAGAAAGCATGACTGCGACGACCACATTTGGAGAAGATTGCATGCACATTTTCACGAGTGCTAATGTGCTAATCTGCTGCTTACGCCATCCAGATGTATGACGCTGGGCATCTGTGCCTCCGAGATCCAGACCCGGAGTTGGAAGAGGGCCACCTGTGGGGCTGACCGGGTTTAAATGCCATACCTGGGTCGAGTCACTGCAGGTCCTGCCACCGGCATGACGTTTCACTGGCATGTTTAATACCTGAGTGGGCGCCTTGCTGCATTTTCGTGTGGATCCTGAATTTGGTTCTTATCCTCAAGAGTAATGCACTCTCTCCTCTCCCTTGTATCACTCATGCCCTGTCAGCCGGTCATCCAGTGTGTGTGCAGTGTAGGGTTCTCACTCCAGTGCAGCTCTGTGGGATGAATCACCTTCCAGCCTCAAACTGCTGACAGACATGGGTGATGCCCTCTGCTGTTTATATAGTCAACCCCCCCCCGAAAAAGGGAGCTTAGTTTGTTCATGTAGTTCTGTGTTAACATGACATTAATCCAAGTTCATCTGTGCAAAAATTGCCGTGGCAACAATGACAGCTGCACACATCCCATCCTCCCAGGGCTGTTGCTTTCTGGGGGGGTGTTAACTACTCACTGGTGCAAACAGATGGGGTGACGGTAGCTGCTCGGCTGTCAAAGGAAAGTTACATGACATTCTACAGAAATTAACTGTGTAAAATATAATATATTGTGTATAATTGTACCCCAGCCTTGTGCTCTGTGCTGCTGGGGATAGGTTATGGTATAGGGTATATGGTATAGGGTATATGGTATAGGGTAAGGACTTTGACTGAACTTTCTACTTTGCTCATATGCTAATTCACTCGCTTTCGTGCTCCTTTGCTTTTTTACGGGTTATTTTCAAATACTGAGATCCGTTTTCCTTTCAAAACGTGGCATCTGTTCTTCACAGACAGCAGGAAGCTGACAGCTGATGAGAGTTTTACTTACAGCAAAATTTTTCTGAGGGCAGAACGAAAAATGAAAAATGAGATAACCAATTAGATCGCAGAGGAGGTGGGTCCAAGCAACTAGAGGAGGCAGGACCAAAACATCTGATTGCCTGCTCCCACCTCCTCTGCAATCTGATTTGTTATTTCTCTGAACCAATCATTTTTCATTCTGCCCTCTGAACAATTTTTGCGTGAGTAAAACTGTGACAAGTAAGCTGACGCCACTGACATCACAAGGTGAAGTTCACAGGTTCACCGACAGCCTTGTTCTGCACGTCAGGGACATTCAGTGAGAGTGACCCCTACCTGCTCCAGGTACCACAGGCGCTACAGTGGGTTTATCCATCAAGAAAGGCCCCCGATGACAGGAGAAGTCGACTCGGAGACAGGGAAGCATGAGATGCTAATGCGGGATACCATGTGAGTACTGGGGAGGTGCAGGTTTGTTTAAAAAAATATATGTTGCTGGCTTTCACCGCTTCCTTTTCGTAGTGGAGACATAAACTCTCCTATCCAAATAAGCAGTGACATAAAGCTGGTATTCTTGGCCAATAGCAGACTTTCATGGACTTAGACACGCATTTCTGATCGCAAAAATGTTATACGGCGATATGATAACAGTCTGAGTGAGTCAGGGGTTTGGGATTAACTGGAGCAGCTGCAGTCAGCAGCCAAGTGATCTGGACATGCGACCACAAGGTTCCTTGGCTCTGTTAGCAGGCTGTTGCGTGTTATTCCCAATTGTGTCGCTTTAAGCATGGCGACCCTTCCGTAAAGAAGAGGTTTATAAACAGCTAAGTGTAAAAAAGCAAGAGCCACACTTTGCTGTGCAGATAAAGTGGGGGAAAAAGGTGTGAGGCAGAGGGGTACCGTGATTCAAAGAGCTGTGACGGATGGGGTCAGATCCCCAGAAGGCGCCGGTGAATGTGGGTTCAGCACCTCCATCTGAATCACCCAACATGAAACGTACTGTCCAAAAACACCAGCTGATATGAAAACTCTTTTGAAGTACCCCCCCCCCTTCCCTCCAACAGCCCCCTTTTAATAGTGAGGAATGATTTCAATTTTGGGCCATAACCCAAGGGGGGGAGGTTACCATCTGTACAAATGAAGTTGTTTCAAAGCATTCAAACTAAACATGACCGATGCAGGTGGGCCGCTCCATCTCAGGTGTGCAGACCACACACAGCCCATCGCCCGGGAACCAGCTGCCCCGCCCTCCTCCTACGTGGGGAGACGCAGAAGGCGTGGATATTTCCCATGGAATGCAAATGTAAAAGGACGTTTTAAGAGCTGATTAAAATTCTTTTGTATTTTATTGCCTCCTTCTTTCAGAATCCTATCGACAGAAATACGTGTGATGTTGAAAGCCAGGAGTCATTCCGAGCAAACTTTTACGATGGAAACTTTGCGGAATATAATTTCGAGTTCCCTCCAAACCTTCCATATCATAACGCAGAGCTGGGTCTAAATTTAGATTGATTTATGCCCAGTATCTGTTATGTATTATTAGACGTGACATCACCGCCTCGCTCTTCAACAGCCCATAATTCTTTAAGATGATTTTTTGATAAACAGGCAACAAGTACTTGAACATGTTACAATGCGATTCTGTTGTCCTCTTTCAGCAAACAGCTGTAGTTCATGGTGTCATATTCTGGAGTCTACATTTTTTTTTCATTATTCTTTGTTAGGATAACAGCAATTGTCCCTATAGTACTGTGTGTCATTTGTGAAAAACACTGGAATTAAATTTTATTTATTATTATTTTACTTAGCAGATGCTTTTATGCTACAGTTAAGAATCTGGGACCAACCTGTCTCTGGGGCATTTGGGTTAAGGGAAATCACTTCACTGACTCTAGGATTCAAACCTGTGACCTTTTGATCACAAAGGCGCTATCGTAGCCTACTGAGCCCCCCCCCCTTACTGTCCAGTACATGGGTGTAGGGGGAACCCATCCTAGGGCAGTGGTCACCCTGGACAGTACACACACACACACATACACACACACACACACGTTTGTATTCATTTCTTTGTGGGGACTCTCCATTCCCCACAGGTCTCTCATATTTCTCTGGGTAAAACCCTAATCCCAGCAATGACAACCTTAACCCCTACCCAGTCCAAACCTTAACCATAAACCCAAATAAATAAGAAACCAAACAAAATACAAATCTTTTGGCATTTTTAGTTTTTTTGATTGCAGTCACAGATTTTGCTAAAATTGAATTTCCCCTTGTGGTGGCTGAAAAATTGGGCTCTACGACGTCAAAACAACAGGTTTTTTTTTATCACATCGTGGGGACATTTGGTCCCCACAATGTAAAATATATCTGACCTGTACACACTCACACACACATACAAGGGCAAGATTCAGCCCTCAGCCATGGAGGTGTGGGGCAAACACACCCCCCACTGAGCCACTGTGCCAGCCAGGCTTACATATATTTTAAAAAGTTTTGCAGGTGTGGTTTTTGCTTTTGGCAAACTGAACAGAACAAAGAATTAGAGGTGTCGCAATTAAGTAAAAAATTTGGAAGGAGGGGCAAGCAAGTACTAAATTCCCACGGAAATCACTTGGCAACGGCTTTTACGACTGTAGGCAATTTTTGTGAATGATTTTGATGGGAATCAGGCTTGGTTTGTGGGGGGGGGGTCGCTGAGCCTGAAAGGTGACTTCAGCTCAGATATAAAGCACTAACTGTGCTGTCTGAGCTGCTTCGATTAACACAGTAACGCCCCCCCCCCCCATTATCTGCGTCATGTGACACGGTCAGGTGTGTGTCTAGAGGCGTGTCCGCTAGCTGACGGAGCGCCTAACGACGGCGCCTCGCCAGGAGCATGCGGCGTCCTGGCAACCGGGGGGCCCCCCTGCCCCAAGGCCGTAATTATTAGAAAAGCTGCCACGTGTTATTTGATTCAGATGTGTAACCATGGTGCTGTGTGACATCGCACAAGCTGCACACAGTGTGCCGAAGCCTGAAACTGAAACCTGTCACACTCCCAGCTGTGATTCTGGCTTTGTTTTTCACTTCTTCTTCCTGTTTGAGTCTTTATTTATTTCTTGCTGAGTTTAGGATCTCTGTCAGGCTGCTGTCCTCAGTGCTTCCTGCGTGGGGCGCTGTGGAGTCTGTAGGCCTT
>JAODJW010000039.1:20004205-20030504 GCA_026777045.1 Hyperopisus bebe | reverse complement strand
TTGCTGAGTTTAGGATCTCTGTCAGGCTGCTGTCCTCAGTGCTTCCTGCGTGGGGCGCTGTGGAGTCTGTAGGCCTTGAGAATGCATGTGACCAATGCATTGTGAAGAAGAGGAGGGGTCCATCGGCACCTCCACCTGGCCATCAATTGTGTTCAGCTGAGGCACTGTGCTCTCTCAAGCCTCCCCACCTCTCTGCCAGGCCCATGTGATCCCAGGGAGCCTGTCGCTGAGGGTCATGTGATCACAGGGAACCTGTCACTGAGGGTCCTGTGATGCCAGGGAGCCTGTCACTGAGGCATATCCCTGTGGGTCATGTGATCACGGGCTGCCAATCATCTAGAGTCATGTGATCACGGTACCGCCTCTTCCCAGGCCTGGCACATAGGGCCCATTTGTTTGCAAGCCCATGTCCTGCATGTTATCAACACCAGTTGATCACACTTAATTTGCAAATGCAGACTGCTTGAGAATGTTTATCATTAAGTTTCTGCTTAGAAATAAAATAAGAATATGCCTTTATTTTTAATATGTAGGTTAAATTGTAAAGCAGTCATTAGCTATAGCTAGATTAATCTTACTAAAATAATTTTGTCAAAGTGAGCTGGAATAATTAATTAGTAATTAATTATTGTATTGTAGGTGCATTTACAGGGATGTGTGCACGTTTATGTAGAGGGTTGTTTGCAAGTGTATTTACTGGGATATGTGCACATTTAAGTGCAGTACATTGACAAGTTTATTTACAGGGATGTGTGCACATTTACGTGGAAGGCAGCCAGTTTATGATTGACAGTGCGTTATATTCCCACCCCTCACAAGATTCAAATCTCTTGTCACTTACAGAAATGGCTTTAAACTCAGTTTGAGCTTTTGACCCAAATGCTGCTGTGAGCCTGGAGCCTATATGAGGAGATGCATGGTACAGGGCAGGGGGATGCTGGTCATACGCATTTAAATTGAAATGAACTGAAGCAATGAATCTGAAGAAACACTGAATAAATAATTGCAAAGTAAAGCAAAGCAATCATTCTATATTCATCATAATATATTCTACTTTTGTATATTTATGTACTCAAGTTCAGATACAATTAATAAAATTCTGTCAAAATATAAAAACTACATTGTTTTATTATATAATAAACATTCTTTATGGTTTCATAATCAGCGTTACCTATGGAGATTTTTAAACTATAAATATTTGGCAGCCAGGAAAATGTGGTCAGTGCTTCCAGGTTGTAAGGGAAATTGTGTTTGACAAGCAACATGTAAATTGATCCCACTTCAATAACAGCGCTTTTTATCTGTTTAACTGTGTAATGCATTTGTTGACATGCAGCATCTGTTGTGACATACAGCATTTGCCCAATGCAAATCTGGAACACAGGCCTACCAATCACAAACAGATGACAGCCCTAAGGCAGCCAATAGGCTTTCACGGTGCTCCCAATACTAGACGCAGACTACTGCATCACTGGCCACACTCACTATGGGCAATTTGGAGATGCCAGGTCCCATAACTGCATGTGTATGAACTGCAGGGCGGGGGGGGGGGGGTTGACATCTCTGTTTCCTCTAATTTAAAAAACAGTGCAGAGTTTATGCATTGGATTTCATGGTCATGTACATGAAGGTGCCTTTTTTATAATGATTAATAGAGTGATGATCTGTTCTTCGTTAAATAGGGGGGTGATGGGTGGCATGTTGTCCTCACCCCACCGGAGTTCAGTTCCTGCTCTGTGTTTGTGGTGGTTCCCACCTAAGGTGTCCCCTCACGTCTGCTTCCCGGGACGGGATCCAGACCTGCCGTTCTCCTACATTTGGTAAGCAGTTAAGGAAGTTGGATAGGCAAAGGCCAGGGGGCTATACAGGGGTGGGGCCACAGGGGCACCGGCCCTAGCTGAAAGCTGATTGGCCCCGGAGTACCCTCTGCCCTGTCACTCTCTGATTCAAAGCATTTCATTGGCTAATAATAAGGTTGTCTCCTCTGTATGAATCATGAATTATGGCCCCTCTTAAGCCCTCCCCCACCTTAAAAAAAATCCTAGAATCGCCCTGGCAACGGCTGACGAGACCATCAGCCAATGTGAGCCGAAAGAGTGATCGTCATTGAAAATGACCACAGAGAACGGGTCCTTGATGGTGGATTGCTCATCTTCCTCGCCCAGTATGAATCCCTCTGTTTCAGTCAGTCTGATCTAACTAAATAGCGAGGAAATAAGGAACGGGCTTTAGCCGAAAACAAGGCGCTGTCCGGCCAGATGGGGCCGCAGGAAGCGCGCCTGTAAACACGGAGCATGACGTACACCCTTCAAGATGGTCAGCCCTTGATGTAAATTAAAACGTGCTGTTGGATCCAGATGATAAGGTTATTAATGACTGTGGTCACACTGAGACTCGGGGGCGAGTCGATTAATCGCAGCACCTGCTTTCGGGCTCCGAGGCACCGTGCAGATGCGTGGCGTGAGTCACCGTGTGAAACCGTGCCCGCCTTAACGACGTCCTGCTCCCGGGCGACGCGGCCATGCCGGGGGGGCCATATGGCCCGGGAACCTATCGCCCTCGCCTCTCCTTCCCAGCTCACCGCTGTCAGTGCTCAGGAATTTTGATACGTCTCGCAACGCCTGGCCCGTTGTTCCGAATTCGAGGCCTTCGTCATGAAACTCATTAAACGGGATGGTTTGGGTCGGGTTTGTCTTTTGGCCCGGTGGGGGGGTTTCCATGTGGTAAACAACATGCTTGGATCGTAGATCTGTACTGAAGCATGGATCTTAAGCTTGTACTCACGTATGATTTATCGACGTCGTTATTGTTACTAGCCCTGGTCCAGTTCAGTCGGCAGTTTTCTGACATATTTTAACAGTTACTTACATACATAAATATACTACAATATTTAGAGTTACTTTTATATATTTATATTTTTTATTTATTTCAGTATAGCCTGGCTCTTAGGAGTATAAATAATAAAAAAAACACCGTTAAAAAGTTGTGGCGGTGGGCTCGTAAGACAGCTCACGTTTTTGTTGGGACGTAGTTACGACGGGCCCCTCAGTACCGCTAGCGAGGTGTGTACTCAGCTGCGGATGATGAGTCTGTGTTTATAAGAAGCTTACACAGAGGCCAAAGAGGAGCAGACTTTTCCGGGCCGGAGCGTATGTCACAAAATGGCCCGGCCTGTTTTCCAAATGTGCGCCTGGTGTTTCGGGGGTCTCTGTATCAGAGCGCGGAGAGCGCCAGAGGGTGTGGCCTGAGGGGCAGGGAGCCAACGCAGCCGTTTCCGGAACACTCTCTGTCTTAAGTGTGGCCGCAGTCTAACTGAGGATTAGGTCCATACTATAGCAGTAGGACAAGAGAGGATTGGGGGATCGCAAAGTCACCAGACTGTGGTCGGATTTTGGTTAACAGAGCGGCCCCTAAGTCTTTCCACACAAGTTCTCCCCACTCTTCTTCGCAAACTAATTCTTCCTTATTTTTATAGGCAGAAGGATAAATTCAGTGACGCAAAATTGCAGGGTGAGTAACACGTCTGTCGGAACAGCGAGGAAGCGGACTATTTTTATTCTGTCATTTTGTGCATAACTTCCTCGGCCTTTTATTAATCAGACTGTCCACAGTTCAGCCCCCCAGGGTCTGACAGATGTAGGGAGATATCTAGAGTTTCTTTTGACTGTGGCACTCTGAGCCTTTATGGGTGGGGGGTGGGGGGGGGGGCCGCTGGGTGCGGGGGCTGCTGGTCGGGCCAGCAGGGTCCCGGGATGAATGGAGATGCTTGTCTCATTAATCACATCCTCATCCAGCCCCGCGTGTGTTTGTGTTCCAGTTTCACTTCCAACACAGCAGGGACTGGACCTCTCGAGATGGAACGGCCTCTCCGAGGCAGCTGAAAGTGAGAGGCAGAGAGAATGCCTCTTTTTTTGCGTCTCAGGTTCACATTAATAAGACAAGGTCTACAACAGAGGCAATAATAATGCAGCGCCAACTGGTTTATTTTGACGTGCGTTTCGCTGCCAACCTCTGAAACGGCTAAAATGGGAGCGGAACTGGCGCACTATGGGTTCGTAAGTGTTTCATATGGGCCCCTCTGTTATTGCCTGCTTTAAAGAGCGGAGCCGGATTGTGCCGCTGACCATCTGATGACAGCCTAGTGGGCTCGTCTCCGTGTGGGTCCGAGGCCCCGGGGAGGGTCGCTTTGAAGCGGAAGCCTGGAATTCGCCCTGAGCCTAGGGGTAGGTTTTGATCTGACCACTCTGCCAGCCACCATCAGTGGTGGAAAGAGGGGCCACACATCCAGGAATCCCCGGTACAGCGTTTTGATTATTCCTTCCTCTCGTTATTAAAAAAAAAATAATAATTTTTCTGTGGAAAGGGCTCCGGTGGTGTTTGGTAGGCCCCGACTTGAGTTATGGCTGTGTGTTATTCCAGGTGGTCGCGCTCGAAGCTTCGCTGTAGCTTGAGAACAGATCAGACAAACCCCTAATTCCATTATCGACGAACTGCAATATAAATATTAAAAACATATTTGCTGCTGGCATGTGTTAGGATAGCTCCAGTTTCAGCGTAAGATGAATCTAAAGGTTGGGGGTGATGCTATATGTGTCTGGAGGCTATTGCAGTTCAGTCTTTTTCAAATGTGAGACAGGAATGAAGCGTTGTGCTTTTCTCTGGCTGGGTGAGATGATAGTAAACAAGGTCCGGGCGTTCATATCCTTGGGGCTACCACTACATGCCTTCGTAACCGAGAACATGATTTCCAAATAAAGCCTTACTAATTCACTTAAATTATTTTTGGGGCAGTGAACTTGAAACGGATATTTTACCCTGTATTCGGTTGTTGATACATATTTTTGGCAGCAGAGGGCATCACCTTGAATAATGTTTGAGAAGAGAGTTGAAGTCTATAAGGGGACCAAGTCAATAGAGAGAACAGAGTGGAGCCTGCTTGGGTTTGATGAAAGACCTTGGCAGTGAGCTGGAACCTCCGTCAGCAGATCTCCAACAGAGAGCAAAAAGCGGGCACTGGAGTTTACAGAAAGGGGTGAAACACAGACTACGGATATGACCGTAACGAGCAAAACCATCAAAGACATCGTCAGAGCTTTAGACTGTAGGAGCTGAGTCAGGCCTAGTTCTTACTGAGGCCTTCCACCCTAAGGGTGTTTGCAACAGAATAGCTAAATATTTGAAGGCCAGGATAACAATCGAGGATTTCATCGCCTTGTATGATGGCTAAATGACAAGAATAATTTCCTTTTCGCCTGAAACCAATAGCTTATGAAAACCATAATGTTGCTCTGTGTGGAGAGCACAGTGTGTAATGAAGACATTATATATATACGGTATGCTGTCATATTGTGAGTCTCTAAAGCAGAGGTGGTCAGCCCTGGTGCTTGAATGCCACGCAGTCTGTTGATCGTTTTTTAGTTACTCAGTTGAATGAGTTCATTGGAGACCTAATGTCTCAACCTAATGCCTCAACCAGGCGGTAAAAAAATGCTATTCTTCGAAACACCAGTCAGCGAAGACTGGGACTATCCAACCATGTGCAAGATCATTTTACAAGAGCCTTTTTGCTATTCTCTGTTTGTTAACAGCTTAAACCCTTATTTGTAATCAAAGATGAGAAATCATGTGTTGTGTTTAGTCCTGCTGTGAATCGCAGCAGGCTCTGAGGGATTACGTGTATATCAGAGGTGCTGAAATGTTCCGGAACAAAACACCTGGGCTCTCCGAAGACAACAGCCAGCCAAGATCAAACACGATACCGGCGCTTGGCTCCATCTCGTGAGGCATTAAATACAATGACCTCCTGCCTTTATTTCCACTCTCGGTCATGCATCCCCACAGCTGGTTTACTGTGGGACAGACTGGATTCTGGAGAAGAAGACCTGAACACAGTGAAAGATGTTGCATTGAGAGACGTCCTCTATCAACACACTTGTTGTGTTTGGTATCCCCTCATTTTCGGGCCCCATCAAGCTGGTATACAAGACGAACCAAAAATACACTGATGAAAGCTAGTTTGTGGTTTTATGTAACTATGAAAGCAGCTGATGTGTTTTTCCTTTTAAAATGATGCTTTATTTTAAAAAAATTGTTGGAATGTTTTAGTTTTTGCACATTCCTGCTTGCTCTGCTTTAAGACACACATTTATATATATTTGAGCCTCATGGTTGGGACCCACGCACAGGGTCACCTACAGTCCCCCGTTTCAGAGGGTTATGAACATTATTCAAGGGCCTAATGGACATATGACTATTCTACCAAGGAGGGATTTGAACCAGCAACTTCCGGATCACAGGCATAGCCCACTGACTTGCCGAGCCACACACCTCTCACTTTTTTTGGTGTCATCAGCCTCCCGTTGTTTTTTTGCTTTCATGCCGCTCCAGTCATATGCTTGAGAAGTTTGGACGTTTCAAGGGAGACCTTCCGGAAGCCCCTAGGTGTTCCTGGGCCTGCAATACTGGAGGGATCAGGGAGAAGCGCTACTACTCCCTTAGACACTATGCAGCGGGTGGACAGGGACACACCCTGAGAGGCAGCCATCTCTACCCATTGCTAATGCCCCATGGACTCTCTCCAGGTCCACTTTTCGGATTCCCTGCACCATCTCTTTCTCTTGCTTACAGCTGCCAGCAAGACCAGTTTCTGAGGGGCTTTGCATGTGGGCACACTCGTAAAATCTGTGAACCTGTGGATTTTATACACAGCATAGCCAGACACAGAGCCCTAATTCAGCGTTTCCCAATCCGGTCCTAGGGACCCACAGACGGTCCACGTTTTAGGGAGCTCGGTGGGAGCAAAAACATGGACCGACCCTGGGTCCTCCAGGACCGGAGTGGGAAACACTGCTCTAATTTGATTGGCTTGGCTCTTCTGACACTGAAAAGCATGGCAGAATATGGGCTGAGTTTGAGGGCTGCAATGTCCTGCAATCTGAAAGCCACAGATCCTCTCCGCTCCTTGGCCTTAATAGGAACACTGAGTCCCTTTGAGGTCTGCGACATATCATTACGGCCAATTATATGCTCTAAAATGTTTAAAATAGTAATTGGTCCTGGTAATAAAATACACATTCCTTAAATAAGTCCTAAATAGTAGTTTGCAAATCGGCTCATTTTGCTAGGAAGGCTTGGAAAGGAAGTGGAGATTTCCAGGCGTGATTCTCACCAGCGCCGCTATGGCTTCCATGACTTCGCCTTTGATTAAGAAATGAAAACGATTCCAGGTGAACGAAGAGAGGAGCAAGAGAAAGAGAACAGTTTCGACATTCTCTAAGGGATTCTGGAGTTCGAAATAAGTGCTATTCTCTTTAAAGGGCTTGTGTGGTAGGACTGGCATGAAGCACTTCTTATGATTTGCAGATGTTAAGTTGTTTTTCGAGGCAACATGCATGCATAAGGAGAAATCTCATTATTTCAGATATAATTATGATTTCATAAATAGGCACCATGTTTTTCCCGGTGTTGCGTTTCCCATCGGTGCTTTAACTAGCAATCGCAGTAATGGACTTAACGGTTACACAACAATGCAAACAAGATGTTCATGTGGGATGCAGTTTAGTCTATGTAACAATCCTGAGCTGCAAGGACAGACGTGCACACACATGCATCCACACACGAAAGCCTTGCACATGCAGTTGGATGTCCTGGGAAAGAGTCGTGCAGTGCATTTTGGGTATTTTGACCTTAGCATAAATTTCCAGTGATAGGTTGGCTGTAATGAGTCTCCCACTGCCATCGCTTATGCCTCCGTCCAACACGCAATGCCACACCCCATGAATTACTTAAATTAAATGACCGCCACTAGAGTTCCCTGAGAGTTCAGCTGTTGCTCACGTGAAGCAATGGCTCATATGACCATAATAAATACTCCCCCCTTTGTGTGTGTCTGTTAAGAGCAATATCGTGCTGACATCCCCCCCCCCCTCCCCCAGCTGCAGGTCAGATCGGCACGTCACCGTGGAAATGAAGGAGATCATGAATAAACTGGCACCAGTCCAATCCCTGTGACGGACTATACTAATGTCAGATGTCAAATTCAAGGGAAATATTTATGCTGTAATACCACGGACAGAAACTTGCTGCCAGTCGACAAGACAACAGTTGTGGGCTTAGAGTAAAATAATGTACTGGAGGCCGAACCCACTGAGGATCAAAACGCAAAGTATGCTTTGAAAAACGCGTCTTAAATGCGACTAGATGGGGGTTAAAACCAAAATCCCGTAGAATGGCTTGAACAGAACTTGCGGCATGCTTAATTAATTTATCTGGTTTTTTTCATTTCGTTCGCAAAGACGGCGTGTGACACCGAGCACGGCTGAGAATTTCCCAACAGTCAGCACTGAGGAACATTAATGCAACCGTGTAAAGTGATGCAAATCAGATCCAAGCATTACATCGTCCATGCAGATCATTTTTATTAAGCGAGATATACTTTTACTTTTACTGGCACTGGGCAGAGGGTATGTTTTCACGTTTTCTCCTATGGAGAAAACTAATAAAAGCAACACCTGTTCCCCCCTCCCCTTCAGAAAAAAAAGAGCAGAGCTGAATGAAAACAGCTGTTTTACTGTTGCCAAATAACAAAGACCCCGTAAAATGTATTGGTAATTTAGACTGTCTGGAAATAGCACAGTAATGATTGTTCTGTATCCAGCGTTGTGGGGGTGAGGCACCTATCATGGTTAACGTAGGGGTAGACCACGGTCTCCAGGTGCGAGCTAATGTCAGCGTCGGTCACTGGCCGACGCCAGTCCTGCTCTGCTGCCCTCTGAAAGAAACTGCAATATGAAACTCAGGGGTTGATTTTATCAGATCTCCAGAAGCAAGGCTTTTCCACGCAGACAACGGTACCACCTTCGCGTCCACACCTAGGGTTTGGGACGTCAGTGCTAAGCATGGCGGGTGAGTTTTCGAAGCCTCCTCAACGCTACGTCGTCCCTAAGTTCTATCTTGTAACACAGAACTTACGAACGACGTATTGCTAAGAAGGGTTAGGGAAGCTCACCCGACATCAGACTTTCGTTATATATTTACATCCAAATCCACTGTGTTGTTCTCTTCAGCTTTCGGCCCCCGTAAATTTAGCTTGACTGCTGTCCAACTTCTGTGACTTTTTTCATGACATTGGTGGTATTTTAGTGCCCGGTGTTCAGGTGTCACAGCCGATCCCTCTGATTTTGACATTCTTCACATTAAATGGGAGGTTTTTTAGAAAATCTCCACACGGGCATTTAAATTAAACTTCATTCCCTGCATCTGCAGTGTTGTTATGTATATTATTTCCATGTGACATTTAATTGCCCATTCCAACTTAAATATGTAAGTACACAATACACATTTCAGTTGTTTAATATCACTGGCTTCAGATATTTTGGAGAAATACTGAAAAGTAAACTGTTTTTGTGTTCTATATAGTTTGTTCTAAAATTGTTATGGGCTACAGAACGAAAAAGTGACTGCAGAGATATTCAGTCTGTAATCAGGAAAAACTGAGTTATGTATTCATGTTGGGAGACAGGCTACGATGCTAATCCTGCAGCTGTTGATTGATGTCATTCCTAATTAACGTTTAATGTAAAGCTACAAATATATCTAATTTTATAACTGAAACTATATCCTGCGATTTATGTTAATGCACTTTCTGAATTCAAATTCCTCTGAAAATGTGTTCATTTCAAATCATTCTTTATTATTAAAGCTAACATGTATATACAGAAATTCAGTTCATAAGTAATAAAAGTAGTATATTCTTTGCTTTCTTCCATGTGGATCAAATCTTTTTACCTTGCAGTTCCATATATTTTCTATTGATAAATTTATTATCATCTATACCTTTTTCATAGCAATTATGCATTTTCATAGTCTGAAAGAATACTGAGAATCAAAAATAAAGAATGAATCCAAAAGTTCATGTCTTTTAACCAAAATACGAAAAAATATATGTGTCCATATTAATTTGTGAAAACGCTGATAAACACGACATCAGAAACCCTGACTGATCTCTGCAGACTGTCAATAAAATATGAAAAATCAAGGAGAGGTTTTTTGTAAATGGCAGTAGTCGAAACTGCACATCATTGACTGGTGATAAGAAAAATGAATTTCACTTTACATGAGTCCAGAAGAATTAGTGAAGCTAGGTAAGACGTGGTTAGCAAACACTTTGCGTAAGTCATTTTTGTCCATTTTTGCGCTAATGTCGCCGTGTCAGCCTCGGACTGCGTGTCTAACGTTCATTCACTAGTAGGAAGTGGGGAGGTGTGATGACGTCACGTTACCCCGGTTAGATAATCCTGCAGAGATGCTGCGTGATACGCTCAATCCCCAGCACAAGTAGCATGCTCTCAAACACCACGCATCACTTGTCACTTACGCAATTAGCTTTCACTACATTCTATTTTATTGTTGCATGCTTGATGATTTTATATTTCAGTTGTCAAATCTTGTTATTTGTCGAGTCTCTACAATATAAAATTAAATATTGTAGTATGGTCAAAATACAACAAAACAAAATCCATCTGTTCAACACGAAAATATGTTCACGTCAAGCATTTTCGTTAGTTACAAAACAAAATACATTAGGGAAAAAATAAACTAAAATCCATTCAAATGTATTTTGTTTGACAATAAAAAAAGCGCTGACAGTAAGTTCATTATAGTATAACACATTAATGTAATCAGGAGGTTTTAGCTACTGAAAAGATCAGGGGCTGAGTCAAGTGAGATTTGACTTTTTTGTTTTTGAAAAAAGATTGGAATCAGGGCTGAAATACTCAGGGCTAAGCTTAAATTACTCGGGATTATAGCCCTGAGTGATCGGACCTAACGATGCCCATGAATGTAACTATGTCAGTTTACTTATTTTTCTTATTTTCTTGCATACAATTAATTTTAAACTTGCATAAACATTTATGAATTGTAACAGGCATTACGATATTTTCCATTTTATTGCGAATCCAATTGATTTAAGTCTTCACGCTTCCAGTTTTACGTACGTATATAAGTATATAAATTTTGCATCTTTTATTATTATTATTATGATTATTGTAATTGTTGTTGTTGTTCTTGTTCTTTTCAAATAGTTTTTTTATGTCGTGGTTTTGGTATCCCAACAGAACTCTCAATTAAACTCCCACTTAAACTCATTTAATATTTTATATGACTGCTTATATTGGGCGACAACTGCTCTCACTTCATTTTTGCATTACTGAATTATGTGTTATTTAATAAATAATCGAATGCCAATCTATTAAATATATAAATAATTCAAATTAGCACCAAAACACCAACAAAAGAGATTCGACACATTGTGCATGAAATCCAGACCAATCCTACGCAATGTGCCGCGCGCGGGGAAAGAAAGGTAATTTCTGATTTATTTCCTAAAATTGCAATAATTTCCTTTTTTGTTTTAAAATATTAATGCAAATGGAACGCGCCGAACACTCTGTGTAGTACTACTAATGTGTATGTATATGTATACCTGTAGGGTACATGAGGAACTGAGTTAAGCGCACCGCTGTCCTCGTGGCAAATTAAAGTGGGTGTTTTGGCAGGTGTTACCGGACTTCAACACAACCCCAGTACTGTGCAGCGCCCGGGGGGCGGAGGGAGGCCTCGCACCCCCCTCCAACTGCACAGACCGATTCCTTCCTTCACCCACACAGTAAAACACGAGCATATTACATGAAAACTTGACTAAAGATGTATTCCCTTATTCGATTTAATGTTACAAGTGCAACTGTAACGAAATAGCCTACTTGTGTAGAGCGGGGGAACGGTGGGGGGGGCGGTTACACACGGCTCTCCGTTTCAAAGAACAATATCTTATGGTGTGTAGGAAAATGAAAGACGAATGCAGTTTGTTATAGTTTCTCCTGGTACTTCGCAGGATCTTGGCCTGAGAGCCGCATACTATCCAGGGCTATTTCCTCAACGCCATCGATGCAGCAGGAGCCTCAGCCGCCGCGACTTCGCATAGTGCGTCTCGTTACCGTCTCTGTTCAGTGTCTAATGTGCCGCTGCTACACTTTGACAACACTGTCACCATACCGCACGCCGTTATCCTTCGCCATAGGGAAAACAGGAAAGCTAAAAAATATATCATAGGCTTAAATGTATGTATTTATAGAAAAATGTAAACATTGCATAAATAGTAATATTGTTATTAGGCTAACAACCTAACAATAAGAGGCCAACGTGGATATCGCCCACATTTCGTTTCGGTCAACGAATTAATTTATTTACAATGAGTTGTTTCTTCTTTTGAGGTTACAGCTGTATTGATGATGAATTTTTGCATTCTAGCTATGCTGTAAAAACCTATGCAAACCGACTTTAATGTGTTTCAAAACAAACTAAGTGTATAATAGGCGCTTAAATTGCCCAGACTTTCTGCACGTATAGACTTAATATCTCGCGTGAAAGATAATATAATTATAGGGTCCATAGGTCTTTTAGATTAAGAGTAGCATAGAAGGCTGACTTCAACGCGTTGACGACGGCAGAGCCTGCTTTTGTTGTATATATGTGTTATTTTTAAATGACGAGCCATCACGTGTCCAAGTAAAACTAGGAACGCGGTCGTCTTTTGTGGTGCCCAGTCCATAACCATGCAGGCGGCAATAAAACGGTGCATTGGAGAGCGCCGGTGCGTGTTAGAAAGTAAAACCAGGATTTATACCTCTGGATTTATATTAACACGTTAAAAAATCTGCACAGTGGACATTTACAGCATTGTTTTGTATCGTGTAACCTCCGTAGGCTATATGGTTAATTTCATTGCCATATTTATGGTCAAGGCCGATTTTACATACATCGGTGTCATAGTTTAAATCGCGTGAATGTATTTTTGACGTTTTGGTCGTTAAAATGCAGACATGGTAGCCGTCAACTGTCTGTTTTTCTCTTATCCATTACTATTCCTTCTATAACACAAACGTAGTCAACTTTAAACGTCTCTCGGAGCTGGTAACGTGGTGGCCAGGGAGTGGAGACGCGTTTTGGCTGGTTTGAATTTCTTTATGCGTTCAAAGTGAATTATTTTCAGACCCGTTTACTTATATATTCTAGTTCCCTGGGCCGCCACTTCCTCAATAAAACCATTGGAGAAGTTCCATGTTGCCATTAGCACTTACAAAATAACTGTTAACAATGTGGCATCCAGGCTCACATACTTTGTAATTAATGTTAAATGAGTTTTCGAGGGTCGGGCACTATACTGCAGAACGTAATGAAGACAATTATTTTCACTTGGCTTTTCCTTTTTCTGTCTTTCTTTTTTTAAAATAGTATGCACGGATATTTCGTCCCTTAGCACTTTCTCTCATTCTACAAAGAATTGCTTGTCTTAGCGATAAAAATTTGCAGTCGATAACTGACATGATCTTGACCGACTGTGATTTATGAAACATCTTTCGATGACTACAAGCATTAACCTTAATTTAAAAATTGTTGGACAATCATAAGCTAATTTTAATAATGCGGGGAGGTACCTGAACGACGTATTTGGGGCGGGAAATTAATGACAAATGCAATTACGTTTTATCACGGCCTGGGTATTATGGCATATGTTCCAGATGCCCTTTGCCTTCAAGGAAACCAAACAAATATCCAAACAAATAAGTCATAATTGAGGGATAAGACTTTCAAATTCTTAGGCCATTTAAAATGTAAAATGATTAAGCTGGTTAATTAACTTTTGAAATATACTATACGTTCGCGGCACATGTATGTTTTAAATGAAATAGTGGTGTGTGTGCGTGTATGTATATATATGTGTCTGTGTGTGTTCCGCAACTGCTCTTCAAATGTTGTTTTTTCTTCCCCAGAACGCACTAGTAATACAGCATCGCATTTTTCGTTGAGTGCAGGCCCGAAAATTCAGGAATATGAAAATTTATGGTACAATAAAGACAATCAGAATAGACCCAGTATGTAACAGCGCGAGGCCTTATTGTCTCATCAAACACGGAGACAGAAACAAACACAGACGACAGACACGCTGTCATATGATTGCCACCCCAGGAACAAACCAGTACCGAACTCTTTACAGTGAGTGCGTAAAAGGATCGTGTTTCTTTGCAAATAAAACCGGCGTTTCTGTATGGGAATAACTGCATGAAATGTATTTCATTATGACCGAATGATTGTAACATCTCATAATTATTAAATATATAGACGAAAATTAAACAAATAAATAACCAAACAATAAATATATACCCATCATATGTGTATACTGCGATTTGATTATTAATACTACCATGACTTATTCTTTCCGTCCATAAAAATAATTTAATGCAGTTTAAAGATAGCATAAGTGCCTGTGTGTGTGTTAATCGTTGCCTTATCTGCATGCCGCTCTGAGTACGTTTGTTTTTTTCGAACATTTCTACTGAAACTATACCGTGACCAACAGCAGATGGCACAGCGATCCTTCGTAAACTGGCAACTTCAGTCTATCCCCGATACCTATGGCCATTGAACATATACTGGGACCGATGGCTAACGGCCTTGGAGCAACTGCGAGCCGCGATCGACCAATTCGGTCACCAGCTCGTTGCCCCGCAGTGTTCTTGGGGTCCACGTGAGCGCTAGTTTTCGGATTAACGAAACAACCCGTGAGCAAGGTGCTCAAATTGTAGGATATCCGTAAGAGCTGACAGCTATAGACCAAACGTCAGCTACGTGACCGTGTTTTTTCGAGCTAACACACGTATCTCACAGGGTATCACTATTTAACTTGGTCCGTTATCCGTACTCCTCACTGCTATACGCATTTTTCTTTCATCACAACACAAGGCATAGCTATATTAAGAAAATATTGAATTTTAGTATTTCACTCTTTAAAAAGAAACACTTGAGACTGTATTGAAAACTTAGTTTTACAATTAGACTGTTTTATTTTCGCAATAATTTCAACGTGTGATAATGAAATAGGATGACCCAGACAACATTAAGTATAATAATGCCGCCTTGAAGTGATACAGCGGCAGTAATTTCATACTAAATAACGCATTTGTGGGTAACACCTATTTTTAAATTCCTGTATAGTATTAGCCGTTATTTTATAGTGCAGAATTTATATTCTCAATTTTTTCCAGTTACCTATCTGTAAAAACAGAGAGGTAGCGTTTAATAGAGGTTTGGGGTGTGATGACGATTTTAAGCTGTAGGTAAAGGTTAAACATTTTAATACGTTAATTTTATATTATTTCTTAGATACAATTTATATGTATTCCGATATATACATACACATATATTAAGAAATGTGAATGGGAAGGTGGTCACCTCTGTTTACATTATAAAAACCACATGTAAACATAAAAATGGTTGAAATGAGAACTTGTTGAAATGCAATATGCTGAACTGCTGTCCGCATATTGTACCCGAACCGGACAGCGAAAGTAGAAGAGCGCGCACGTGGCAAGTTTCCAGCTCGGAGAAATGGAAATATAACAATGTTTTTTTCAGTATCTGTATATATAGCCTATGAATAACAGTCACTAAAAGATTTTAGAGAAAAAAATGAATAACTAATAATGATTTCTCTCTCCCATTTTCATTACCAGTAGATACAATTATTGTTTTTGTTGTCCAAACTTTGCATCAATTTTCGTTAATTGTTAAAACGTCGAAATTTTGTGAATAAATACGAAAAGTAAATTCCAATGTAGTAATAAATCGGGATTAGGCTTTTTAGATGTTTGTGTGTATAGACATATATACATAAATAAACTATATATACCAGCTATATAGAATTATATGTAAATGTCAAAAGGTTATAATGCACGTAATAGGTTACATATATTTGTAATTGTAATTGTAATTGTATTTGTAAGTGTATTACATGCAATACTGGGCGTTTCAGGAATGTATCCGTTTGCAAAACCGTTTTGAAGACTAACTTCCTCAGCACCCCTGAGATCAAGGTGAACCTGAATAAAGCGCCTTCATTCGCTTCTTTGCACAATCGCGTTTCCCTTGTGTTCAACAACTTTGCCCTTTTCAATTATACATATTTACATTTATATATATATATATATATGTCAGAGTTGCATCGACCTTCTCAGTTCAATGTACTTAAGTGGCCTAATATAAAATCCATAATTAATTTACAAATTTCATGAATAATGTATATATTCTTATTTTTTAAATTTGTACAGCACGTTTTTTAAATAGATTGTTTTGTTATCCTGTCGAGCCTGGTATCCACATTTTCGCACATAAAGGATTAAACTATACGTGTGATACAAATAAATAATACATGTGCCGTGCGGTAGCAGATTAAGGTTCGTGTAATTACAGTTCGCAATTAAAATTTCTGACAAATTGCATGTTGTATGAAATACATAGCCTATGTGAAAGCAAACCGCTGTATCTACTTTAGGCCATATCTTGATTTTAGTATGAAACGCCAAAGAACTATATAATTTAATAGTTAAAATAACATTAGATTTTAAATTCCAAAGGCAAAAGTCCGCTGTAGTAAAGGAGTTTAACAAATTTAAAATAATTGCTATATCGAAATAGGCTACATATTAGCAAAAGGACGGTGGGCTGCTGACGTTTGCTATTAAATTATATTAAAATACGCGGTGATTTTGTTTAATTTCATATACATACTGGCATATAATTTGATAATCAAACTGTATAATCCACCATTGGTTTTGATTATCGGGGAGGTAATGAGTAAATATGTTAAGCATCTGTAGCTGTGGTGTGAAAATGATCGCAATGTTTAAGAATGAGTGGAGCTCAGCGCTCGGCAATGATTCATTCACCAAGCCCAGTTAGCCATATTAGGCATCACGGTCACCCGAAGGGGCGGGATCAAGCGATCCTATTGGCAGGATCGAGCGGTGATTGGCATCCCACTGCCCACCCTCTGGATTCCTGGTTATTGACACTTTTAACAAATCCCATCCACTGCTTCGCCGTCTGCAAGTGCTGACAGATCAAGGCAACAATTTTAAATAGTCGATCTCTTCTTTTCACCCACAGACTGCTAGAAATCCATGCCAGTCTTCGGTGACTAATAGCTAGCAAAGTGGGGTCTCTCAACAGGAGAAGTGAAGGACAAACAACGGCCGCAGATGCAATTTGGGAGAAGTTCTAAAACCTGACGCCTTCCTGCATTTTCTGGATTGTGGTATGGCAGAAAAAAGACGATCGCCGTGCACGATGAGTTTGAAGGCTCATGCGTTTTCTGTGGAGGCCCTTATTGGAGCGGAAAAGAAAAGAAAGTTGGAAGAAGATAGCGAAAGTCTTGAAGAGACCAGCGACGGGTCGAATCCAAATGCGAGCCCGCAGCACGGAACACACAGGACTTGCGCCAGCGACCGAAGCTGTGAGATAGAGTGTCCGAGTGAGGGGTCCCGTAAGTGCCACGCTATATGTTTCTTTTTTAAAACGCACTTTTCCCGAGAGTGATTTACTGTAATAATAAAAATAACACAGGAACAGTGACACCGATATTATATACACTATAACAATTTATTACGCATTCGTATTAACAGAAACAATGAAAGCAATCATAATTTGATAGTATTATACAATATAGCTATAAAAGTGTTACGATTTTTCTTAATAATAACAATTAGAGCGATGATTGACAGATACGGTAAGAAGCTTTCTTTCTGTTCACAGAACCGTTTTAATCAGTCTATACATTTTCTTATTGCTGGTATTTACCATAAAATCCAACACTGGTCATATTTTATTAAATATATTAGATTTTAGTATTTAGGTTTAATTCTTTTATAAACATCCTGTTCAAAGATTATAAAAATAAAACTAATGTTGGCATGCCGGCTATATTTTCTGCTGTCAGTTGCGGCGGACACATATTCGGGTAATAAGCGTATCTAAAAGCTGTGATGCGTTTTAATTGGATGCCATCTTTCGATGCGTTAATTTGCTCTTTACCTCTTTGACCTTGGTTACAAATGTTTTCAGAAATGATGGAATTACCCGAAGAGATCGAAATATGTTAATGCACGTAGATCACGAAATTATCGGACTGTATTTTAGTTAAAAAGAAAATTCATTATTAGTATATTACTAGGCCTACTTGAATAATAATAATAATAATAATAATAATAATAATAATAATAATAATAATTTTTGCACTGCGCAGCAGACTGCGGCGAGGTATTGCTGGAAAGTCCCCGGCCCACGTCCCAAACCGCCGTTTCCATCGCTGCTGCGCAGGCGGGCTCGGGGCCTGCAGAAGAGATGCGCGTGGATTTGCAGGGATCAGACCTATGGAAGCGCTTCCATGAGATTGGGACGGAGATGATCATCACCAAAGCTGGAAGGTTGGTTAATATTGTGTCTTTTGGAAATCCGCCAAAAGTTTTAAATACTATTTGGATAGACGTACCTCAGGCTAATGTTTGAACTGCCATTTGATAAAGTTTTTTTAAAATGTTACGCCACCTCATTTTAGATCATATTGTAGTAAATCGTACACCAAACAGATAGCATGTGGAACGTCAGAACTAAAGACAAAAATATGTATATAACTTTTCGTGTGAAGTCGAAGCGTAGGCCTATCTTTGGTACTGTTGTTATCGTTTTCGCGTTTTTATTCTTTTTATTTCAAATTCTATTGCAGCAAACATTTCTTAGAATTATTGCTAAAATGTATGACAGTATTAAGACGTATATGCATTTTGTTTTTCGTTAAATATAAAATTACCTTGTGCGCAAATTCAAGTGAAATCTCTAGGCTATCTGGCGTTGTTTTGAATACGTCGTCAGTTTGATTTACTGACGTGTCGGTAGCGATCATTTGGATCAATAATAATAATAATAATAATAATAATAATAATAATGATGATGATGATGATGATGCACCCTGCGTTTTTCTTGGTCAGGCGGATGTTTCCGGCAATGCGCGTTAAGGTTTCGGGCTTAGACCCACACCAGCAGTACTACATCGCTATGGACATCATTCCCGTGGACAACAAACGTTACAGGTGGGCCGACCATGCGCAATGAAATTCGATCTCATAAGCGGAGGGAATTTTCTATTGTAGTTTTTATATGTCAAAGGTATAAACAAGCAGAGATTTGTTTTCTACGGGCGCTCTGTGCGCAAGACTAAATATTATAAAATATAACTAAATTCATTATTTTAAATAGTAAAAAGCAAAATCTATGGTTGATCTACAACAATAATCCGATCTGTAACATTTGAGTGTTTGAGAACTACGAAATTTGTTTGTCTTAATACCCAGACAGCATCATGTTTCAACGTTGAATTATAATTAATTGCGTTGAATTATGGTCAGTGTTAAATGATCAGCGTTGAAACTGAATTTATTCTTGGCCAGATTTTCAGTATTGAAAAATTGATGGTGGCAAAACCTTGATCCAATGTTGATATAAAGTGAAAGACTGAAGATCTACGTTGTTTCAACATTTTTGTTTGATATGGAGTCAGTGTCATTTCAACATATATGCGTGCTATCTGGGTATGGCTCGCGCAAGTTTACGATGGTTTATTTTATAATTGTATTGTTTGTGAACCGTCACCTCTGGCTGCGTGCGTGCAGGTACGTGTACCACAGCTCGAAGTGGATGGTGGCCGGGAATGCGGACTCGCCGGTACCGCCGAGGGTATACATCCATCCGGATTCGCCAGCCTCCGGGGAGACGTGGATGCGACAGGTCGTGAGCTTCGACAAGCTGAAACTCACCAACAACGAGCTAGACGATCAGGGACACGTAAGTCTTTTATTATACTTTATATACACTTTCATATAGTTAGATTTACTATTAAGCCATAGCCGACAACGTGCGAAATTATGAAATTACGGTGAAAGACAAAATAATAGAAATAACTCAGACTTGATTTTTAAACAACGAACTACTAGATGGCAGTTTTATAATAATATAAGATCCCGTTACAAAATAATTTTGAGGGACAACTGCGTGAAAGTATAAAAATGTATTGCAAAACAGCTAACACTTGGAACGTGGAATAAAAAAAAGTAAATTGTTATCGAACGTCATTATCATCAGTGTAACAAACATTTCGTTGTTGTGCACTGAGTGCTGTGATGTGTCAACAATGACCACTGATCACTAATTTACATATAGTGTTTTTAATATCATTTTAAATATTAGCGTAGATATATGGTAAATGCTAAATTGTTATAACACTAGTAACCATAATGGTTTAGTTTATTACTTGAGTTAAGGAAAAACCACATTAAGGACAACATAACTGCTAAGAGTTATTTGACTGAATAAAGTGCATGCTTAATATAGTGCGGCAAAGTTGCTGTACTTTATTATCTTAACCAAACTGTGCTCCTCCAGATAATACTCCATTCCATGCACAAGTACCAGCCCAGGGTCCATGTGATCCGGAAGGAGTGCGGGGAGGAGCTGTCGCCTGTGAAGGGCATCCCGGCTGGAGATGGGGTCAAGGCCTTTTCTTTCACTGAGACCGTCTTCACCACCGTCACAGCCTACCAGAACCAGCAGGTATGGGCTCTGAACATCTAATGGTTTGAAAATAGAGTGATATGAATGGGGGGGACGTTGTGCCCCCCCCCCCCCCCCCAAAAGCTCTGATTTGTACTGAGGCAGGTTTTGGGGCATCCACTAGGCTTGGACCTGCTCATCCTGCTCACCACATTGTTGGTCGCACCCTTTCAGCCAACGCAGCGCATTTGGGATGGAGTGCTAGGTTTTCGTGGGGCTGAGAAGCCCACTGACTTGTTGGGGTCACACGGCTGATTATCAGCAGGCTCCTACCAGGGCCGCCCCATGAGGGGCCGCGTGGACGTTCACACCACCTCCGTGCCTCATGCTGCTACCGTCGCCTCGGTAACAGAGGGTCGGCAGCCGTGTGTGAAATCCAGAGCCCAGTGCTCCGTTTCTGAAGCCGTTATGCTAACGTACCTCTCGGTTTGGTTCATTTGCATCAGACATCAGACTCTATTGAGCCAAAACAGTAAATTCTCTTCTGCCTCTTTTGAGTGGTGACTCCTAGTAATCAGGCCGTCGCTGAAAATTATTTTACCAAAACCAAATAAACACAGTGGAATCAGTGAGAGCTACTTGTCCCATTCAGCGATCTTGGCCCAAATAAATTTCCCAGAATACATATAAAAGTAGCTTTAAAATCCCAATAACAAGAAAGTATGCATTACTCATAACGGACCAGGCGACACAACCTGGCAAAATGACCCAACTGTTCGACTATATGTACAGTGAGTTAAAATATGATCAGCTATATAGTCCCTTTAAACATGTGACTTTTTTATTCCTACAGATTACAAGATTAAAAATAGATCGAAATCCATTTGCCAAAGGCTTTCGGGACTCAGGAAGGAACAGGTAAGTCGGAAAATGGTTTTTATTCTTAGTAGATCTGAGGACTTATAAAAAATGAAATTTATGGTGCTTGCATTAAATGATGGGCCTCATGAATAATTCTTCATATGTCGCATTGTGATTTTACAGCACACATTTTACACATAGCGTGTTTCTGGCTGTGTGCTGTGTTTTTGGGCATATGCACAGCAACACAAATATGGCCTACAGGTTTTCTTATCAGCTCCACTTATTATCAACACAGGAAATTATAATTTTTTTTCGTTGTATTTCAAGAATTATTTGCGCGCATCTGTCAGTTAAAACAGCCGGCCGCTTTTGCGCAAAGACGGCGGACATGTGACCCACAGTGAGCACAAACCTATTAGCGTCATTTGTTTTTGAGGAGGAGAAGGAAAGGAGCGATCCTGCCGAGGTCACTTTCTGGCATTTTGCTCTCATACATGCAGGCAGATTCCCATGGACCCAGAGAAAATAAATAGCAAGAAAAGGAAATAAAAAACAGCACACAATAAATTCATTACTGTCCTAAAACTGCAATTCCCTTCGGTGGGTTTACGTATATCATTAGGGTTCGTTTAAAATATGGGACACTAGAGAATTTATGTGGTGTAGAATAGGGTTTCATACCTAAGAAAGGCCCTCGCGTTTGACCCTATAAACATTTAACTCAGGAAAGTACAAAAATTCCCCTTAAAATATTACAGGAAAAGTTAACCGGTTTGCTAAATAAACTAAACCGTTTGATAGCACGAGTGAGCTGGGTGATAAAATAGGACGGAAACATTCAGGCATCTTGTATAAATTATCGCCTTGCCTTCACCTCTGCAGAAGGCCGCTTTTATCTCCACGCTAACTAGACGCAAAAAAGCTCCTATTACTGGAGAAAATGAAGGTGATTTTTTTCCCCCTGCGTCCACCTAATAAATATTTTATTATAGCTTCCTGCAAAATGCCTATGATCCCTTCATAAAAGCAGTGTGAAATCAATTATATCAGAACAGAGCGAGGCCAGTGGTGGATGGGGTCCGCTTCATGTTTTTCATTACCTCCCCTTCTTGGGGCCGGCCCTGTCTGGCTGACCGGGGCAGTGGTCAGGCGGATACCCGGCACGGGACGCCCACATCAAACATATGCAGCAACTTGCCTCCTTATAGGACAGATTAATACCCCTCTGACACATGACAAATACACGACTGACTATTGCCCATTTACAACACTGGTTGTACTGGTGAAATGCCATATAGGGTGCTTTTCCATTGCACCAAGTGCTTTCGGTACGGTACTTTCAGTCCTTTCACTTTTCCATTGACTTCTGGTCGAGTACCAGTACCGAAAGTCCCAATACCGAAAGTGTCAAAACAGCTGGGGTACTTCTTTGGTACTTTGGGGTGGGACTTCAAACGCTTTCTTTGTTGATTGGATATGCAAATAGCCTGCTGGCAAAACACAATACAAACGCAGCCGTGGAAACAGTTTCGAAATCAGAAAATAATGTTAAACAGAGTAAAAAAAAAGTGATTTGCTCATAAGATTATATACGGATGGCATGACAAGAAAAAAAAAGGATGAGAAAAAGTGTTTTGTTGAATATACTAATACATGAATGTGAAAGTGTAATAAATGTTTTGGTATTTATACAACAAAACGGAGTTCATAAATTTCTCTTAAACGTGTCTTTGAGTGATTTAAACGGCAAGGATGAAAATGATTACAATTGTCTCAGGAACATATGCAGCGCTCATGCAAAAGCAGTGGAAGTAAAACTTTAAACTGATTTTTAAACATACAAGAATCTATAAGAGGAATTATAATAAAAATTGCAAAGCTTCCTTTAACAGGGTAACAGAGTAAAAATATTATAGCAAAACTTTAACCCCCCCCCCACCCCACTAAACTGTCCATACAGAATTGAAAGTAAGAAAAAGCCCGTTCTTAATCTGACTAGGGATGTAGAAATTGGATTTGCATAACGTGTGATGTTTGTATTAACATTGCACATCACCAAGCCCTTTAATATACTATAGCCTTTTTTCGAATTCAGTACAAAATACCCTACATTTGTTTGCTAAGAATATAAACCATAAATCTTCTTTCCCTAGGATGGGGCTGGAGGCTCTGGTGGAGTCATACGCATTCTGGAGACCCTCCCTCCGAACATTGACCTTTGAGGATATCCCTGGAATGGCAAAGCAAGGTGCGGCCGCCATGTTGATGAACGTCACGTCGTGCCGCGGTTTTAACGCTGATGTGTCGGAGGACGTGCTTCTTCTGACAAGTAGATATAACTAAAGCCTGAAGATATCAGTTTCCATTTTTGAGGCACACAAGGATACTATAAATGAGCAGACAAGAGACGAAATTGCAGAGTTTGCATGCTGTAGATTCGAAATAAAGTAACTTTATAGAGTGACGAAGAATTACACTGCTTGTTCATTTGTCAAATGTGCATACTGACTTAGCTCATGACAGTTTTCCCTGCGAGCCAAAAGTGTCAGACATTAAAATATTGCACCATCTCTTAAGTTCATTTTTGGCCAATGCAGTAACGCAACAATTTCCCATCTGTCCGTCCGTCCAGGAGGCCCGGGGTCACATGGCCTTCTGGCGTCCAATGGGAATGGGGCGTCACCTGCTCACGCCCACCTGCTCTCCTCATCCTCATGCTCAGCTCCGGCCTTCCACCTGGGGGCAGGCATGAGCCCTGGCGAGTACACGGCTTGCGGCCGCTCGGGCCTGGCCCTCAACCGCTACAGCAGCCCGCTGGCGGAGACATATGGACGACTGGCCAGCCCCGCCGGCGAGGGCTTCCCCACCTCCCGTGCGGCCTCCTACGTCGGGGTCAGCGGTGCCAACATGACAATGTCCACCGGCGAGACTGACGGCTTCGGCTGTGGACAGACCAGCTTGCCCATCCAGATTCCAGGCATGCCGTCCCCCCAGCTCCAGTACATCATGCCCACCCCCTCAGGAAATGCCTTTTCAGCAAATCAGAGCCACCAGGGGACCTACAACAGCTTCAGGCTCCACAGCCCCTACGGCTTGTACGGATATAACTTCCCCACGTCCCCACGCCTGGCTGCCAGCCCGGAGAAGATCTCCTCCCAGGGTACCTTCCTCGGCTCCGCCCCCAGCGGCACCATGACGGACAGGCAGATGCTGTCGCCCATGGAAGGGCTGCACATGCTCAGTAGCGGCCAGCAGAACCTGTTCGACTCTCGGACTTTGGGCCTGGGGGGCCTGACGAGCAGCTCTTCTCAGGTGTCGGCACACATGGTCTGACCTCGGCGTCCCTGCAACAGCCCCCATACTCCGGTGTGGGGTGAGGGGGGTGGAGTCCGAGGACCAGGGCCATGACTGTTTGAGTGCTGGCTTGAGCCCGTGGATGGGTAGCGGCCCCCAGGAGGCCTGAGATCGGCCCGTTCACGGCTCTGCGTGGGACAACTGGCCCCCGGTCCTTCTCTCTTATATTCCCAGCTGTGGGTGGGACCGATCCGACGGCTCTTCACAAAAAAGATTTCCTATGGCTAAAATGGTTCGAGTATCACATGGGACCCTTCTGTACCAGCACCATAAGTTACCGTGGTGACGGACGAGCTGTATTTCCGCACATGCGAGCTCTGCTGCAAAGGCCCAACATGCGACAGAGCCGTGCAGAGACACCGTGCTGGTAGACTGACACCCCAACATCGCGCAGAGGAAGCACTTGGCTAAATGGTGATCAAACGGCCGACTCGCCGGGCAGACGTAAGCCCAACGGCGCCGCGGGGCAATAAATAAACTGTGTTAAGAGGCACGTTTTTGGAATCGCGAGGAAAAATCCCCCAGATGTCACACAGCTGTCTGGTGGGTTTCGCAGTTTTTATTTGCTGAAATGATATCGGTGGGACTGACGGAGAAAACAAGTGACGTATAATTTAAGCATTAGCATGCATGTTTTTTTTAATCCTTCTTGTGTTTTTTGCGACGATGCGAACAGAAACCGAACCGCGCTGCCTGCGGGACGGGAAATAAAAACGCCCGCAGCAGCTGCCACCTGTGCACTTTCAATGAATGAGAGGTCGGCCTGTAAGGGGTGGGGGGGGAGGCTTCCATTCTGCCCCCCCAAATTTTAGCGACGTTTTTGCTGTCTGCAAACCCTGTCCCCTTGCCTCAGCCGAGCCTGCAGAAAACGGAGGCGGGGGGGAGGGGGGGGGGGTCCTGTTTTACAGCTGGCTTAGCCTACAGGAGAGCCCTGGGTGTTAGTGCTGCCCCCGCCCCCCCGGTCCTGCCAATATGGGGGAGCACCCAGGAAAAGTACTCTTAACATGACTCACATTACCTGCCGTGTGGAAAAAGCATCTCTAATATTTTTTTTTCATTAAAAACAATGTAAACTATTATTCAGTTGGACAACAGCTTTCATTCTTAATTTTTTTATCGTTGTTTCTACAAGTGACCGTTGTTCTTTTTTTTGTTTGAATGTTGAAGGTATAATGTAGCTTTTTGTAAGTAAATGTTAAAGATGTTCTTCCCTCAGTAATAAACAATGGAATTATTGTCCCTGCAAAGTTTAACTTGCAATAAAAGTGTAAATCTAATGCAATGCAGCATATTTCCTGTTTCGCGAGAGAGCGGCCTTGTGTAATGATTGCGAATTGTACCATTCTGTGACCCCGCCCCCAAGCATGGCCTAGAAGAGCTAAGGATGCACTCTGCAACACTGGTGGGCGTGGCTTTAAGGGGCGGAGTTTAATGGCGTGTAAAATGCGATTCCAGGGAACAAGCAATGGACTGTGGTTGGGGAGCAGACTTGTCCCATGGTGACAGTAAGTGCAGTAAGCAAACAGGGCTGTACCCTGACCCCACCCCCCCACCCCAGTGACCCCTAATTCCGTCCTGTCATGACAAGGTGAGGGCTGTGACAAATGCCAAGCACATGCACATTCGGGGCAATGGAGGGGTT
>JAODJW010000039.1:19972328-19982343 GCA_026777045.1 Hyperopisus bebe | reverse complement strand
GGTCAGGCGCTAGCAGAGGGGGTCTCGTCCCCACGGCAACCCCTCGTTTGAGCCAGAGCTGGTTCTGGCTTTTCGCTTCTCCTTCTCTCCTCATCACTCTCTGGCTAAGGGGGACCAGATGGTCCTGGGCAACAGGAACGGGCTAATTGAATCTCACACGCAACAATTTCGCCATTGTCCCAGGAAGTGGCTAAATCAACAGCACATTTTCTCAGGCTGGAAAGGTCGCCTAATTTGAACACAGGGAGTGTGACTAATTGCCCGGCCTTACAGAACGGGGTCTGACATGGCCGATTGAAGTGCGCTCATCTCGCTGAGCGCGCAGGCCGCGGTTTGGCCGTCGCCAGCGCTGCGGTTAGCTGAAGCGAGCCGCTCCCCGGCTAATGAGCGCGGCCTCCCAGAGCCAAGGATAATGGACGCGGATACGCCGAGGCGATTCCAGCCTCTCCACATGTTGGCAACACCTTTTGGATTAGCACATTATCTGCGTACACATCACCGAGGGATCGATGCTGTTCCCGTCTCCTGCCGTTACCCCCCCAGGATCTTGCCATGGGAGGTTTATGTTGTTCGGGGGGGGGGGCTACACATCTTGAAATGACTGGCGGAGGTTCAGACCAGCCAGCAGCAGGAAGCCCCAAATGGCTGCCACGTCCCGGACGAGAGGTGGAGACAGATTCTGTGCCGGGCCGGAATCTGGGGCCTAAGCGCAATCCGGAAGCCCTCATTTTCTCCCTGCTTCCGCCCTGAAGTATAAAATAAAACAAGCTTTTCACTCAATCACCGCTCTCGGTCAGTGTAAATTATTTGTTCTAACAATTACTTTGTTTTTTTATTAAACCCATAAAACGTGTCCTAAAATGACACTCAGTCACAAACTAAGCCCGCTGCTGATGTTAATCTCCGCTGATGATTTACGGAGTCCAGAAGTCCGGCCATCGATGAACTGAACGTGAAACTTAGGCGTCCCTATGGTGGGTCACGCTCATCCAGCATCTCCTCCTTCTGGGATACCTTCTGTCTAGTAATTTGGCAGCACTTTGTAAGTATTTCATCCCCCTCCCTCCTGTTTTCAAAAGTACATACCCTTGGGTCTCAGGGGTATGAATCATACACAATACAGAGACCTTGCACTGTCAGGAAGGGGGGAGTTTTTCACTCAAGCCCATTAATAAAGAACTCAGCAGCTAAATGCCGCTCACTCTACTCGTGGTGGGCCCCCCTGGCCGGGAACCACTTCTTAATCTCAGCCTCTTGGCCCCTCCCAGGACCAGCAGATAAACGCATGCAAGTTGCAGCAATAATTAATGACATAACGAGGCCCGCAGTCTGCAGGCAGCTGGCAGCGGTGGTGGGGGGGCAGCTCTCGTGAATCCTCAGGACCGCGTACGGGGGCCAGAAAGGAAGAGCCGGTACAGAGACATCGCCGGACCTCGATAAGCGGCCTTAAACCCGCATCCATCATCTTTACGGCTTGTCATTCCCTGATAGGTCGAATCTGACCCGCCCACCTCAGCATTATCGCCCGGCCGCCTGCCCGGAGGACACGGCCCTTTTGTGATGCCCCGCGGAATCTCCGGAACGCCTCATTCATTGGCCGGTGTTAGATGGGACACGCATCCCTGCCGTCCTGATTTAGAGCCTCTCTGTATCGCACTATGTTACGGGAGACATGGGAAATGGTGGGGAGGGTCCAGCTCAGACAGATAAAATGCTGCAAGTGTAACCGACATGGGGGTTTAACGGCCCCAGCGAAAGCGCCAAGCTCCGTCCAAGGCGAGCCCCTTTGATCAGGGGTCTTAGGCACTCTCTCATGTTATGAACACTATCCCATTTATAAAATTCGGAACCTACAATGTCTAAAAACATCTCCATTTGTCTAGAAATTAAACTTTATCGCTCTTGTGTTATCAGTAATAATCCACATGTTGAAATGGCTTTAAAACCGTAGAAGATTAAACATGGGGGGGGTCTCCTTATGGAGTGTTTCCTTCATGCCCGTCGGCCTTGGTTGGGAGGGGGAGGTATGCTGAGGGTGAATCACACTGTGTGAGACAGGTATCCCCATTCAGTGCGGCGCTTGTAACTTTCACACCCCATTGAAAGCTCTTAAACTTCTTGTCAGCATTGAGCTTGCAGTACTTTGGACCCTCTTGTGATCCGCAGCTCCTGGGCAGAGGGGTGGGGGTAATGGAGGACACTACCATCTTGGGGGTGCTTTCCCACTACACCAGGTATTGTGCTTTGGTACGTAAAGAAAGTACCAAAAGTACGGTATTATCACTGGCAAAAGAACTGGTATTGGCGCCAAATGACCTGGCAATGCGAGGGGGGGGTATTTTGTACTGAATTCTAAGAATAGCTGTGGTGGATTTCGAGGCTGGTTGATGGGCGATGTTATGCACGCACTGCTCTCGCACTGCGACCCCCCCCCCCGATCGTCAGCTGACTTGAGATCAGGCTTCTTCATACCTTCATACTGTCAAGACATTATTGCATGGGGGGGGTTTAAGATTCACTAAAACATTTTTACTTTGTCATATGAAACAAAACCTTTTTAGAAATTTCCAGATGGATCCCACCCCAGAAACCAACTGTAAAATACACCCACCTTACGCTGACTTTACAGGCACCCCGACACGCGACGTGACACATGACATGCATGACAAACAGCCGGCAAACTCCTAGCTCACGGGGTACAGGTTGACGGCCTCGCACTACCACATATGGCGGGTCATATAGGGGATCAGCTTTTTACTGGCTCAGCCCCTATCGCCTCACCCGGCTTGGAGTCACACTCCCCACGACCCACGGAACCGCTCGAGATACGGACCTGACAGCAGGCATGTGGGCCCGACACGCGAAGGCCATGGGCTCATGCTTGACTTTTGAACCACGCCGTCTGATCGGGGCCCCTCCCCCATCTTGCACGGAGGCCTGGCAGCGACGGTCCTGCACCAGCCCAAAAAGCCTTCATTAAGATTCCTTCTTCTGGAGCAGTTTTATCTGCCCCGTGCCCTCACCTCCCCGGTGAGTGACTCCCAGTGCCGGTGACGGTGCAGTGAAACAGATGCCCGCGGTAACTGTCGCGGCGGTGGGGGCGAGGCCAGGGCTGGGAGATAACAGCGGCCGGGGGGGGAGAAGACAGTCCCATGGGGCATGCTTGGATGAACCCCTCCACAACACAAATACAGCCCGATAAGAGACCTGCCAATTAGGAGTAGTGGGAGGGGCCAACAGCTGGGCGGGGTTTGCGGGCAAGGCTCCAACGGAGGGCTGCAAGGGTGGGGGCAATAATGCTGCCACAGGGCCATACCTGAAAGCGCAGGGGGGGTCACCCTGGGGCCGGAGAGACTTTTCCAAAAACACTATATACTGTATGGAAATAAATGAGATAAACCCAGAATATGCAGCACTACAATGACAGATGAATAAAACAACCTGAAAGGTCAGACCACTTCTCGTATGCAGTCCATCCCATAATTAATTTAAATGTCTTCATTTCACTTTCATTAATTCGGCCCATGTCTTCAAATAGTCCATGATATTCTGGTGTCAGAACAGAAAATCACAGCGCCGGGTCATTGCAAAAATGAACAAATACTAAATAAAAAAATGCACACATTTAATTCCATATTTCCTTGTTATCCGGCCAGGCAAGGAAAACACGCATTTCTCTTCCTCTTTAAGGTTTTTAATTGCATCCGTAGGGAAAAAATTTTTAAAGCTTTAAAGTTTTTGGTCCAGACTCAACGAATGGAGCAGCTTTGGGATTCCTTTTGTGGATTTCTGTTCAGAGTTACGGCGTTTGCTTGAAAATAATCAGGGTCGCAGTCAACTGCAGCAGAAAGCCACATGAAGAGACCTGTAAATTGGGGTGATTGTGCATTTCATTGCACCCCCCCCCCCCAACCCCACTTTTCTGCGAGGAGGAAAGTGGCCCTTTCCCAGGATTCCCTTCTCAGACAAAATGGCAGTCTAGTTTTTACTGCTGGTTTTCTATTTTTCAGATGTCTTGTTTAATTAGAGGCTCTGCACAAAGTGTATGAAAGCTTTTTCTGTCTAGTAAAACATATATCTTTGGCAAGCCATTTCATTTTGGGTGTCATAAACTTTTCAAAACATTTTAATACAATTTTTACTGAAACGGTTGATGCAAAATGGCTACAGTAACTTGGGGAAAGTTTTTATTAGCTTTGTGTGTCAGATGGATTGCCTGTGCACGTGTGTTTCTGTGGCTCCCTGACTCTGTGCATGTGTGATACTCCTGATGCTGTCTCCGGGGCTCCCTGACTCTGTGCATGTGTGTGACTCTCGATGCTGTGTTTCTGTGGCTCCCTGACTCTGTGCATGTGTGAGACTCCTGCCTGACACACTGCTGCAGCAGGTTGCAGACACTGCGAGGCCTGTGAACAGCAGGTCTGCTATGTGAAACTCATTGCTTGGCTCCTTGGGTTGTGTGGGAGGTGAGCTGTACACTTGCACTGCAGTATGGATGCGTTGCTGTGCATTTGACTGCCACATGAAGACTTTTGCAGTGTGACTCATTGTCTGGTGCAACTGATTCCCTGGCCTGTACCAACTGCCACCCCTGATACCCCAGTCTGCATATTTATACCCCACTGATACCCCTGGCACCTCAGTCAGCACACTTATACCCCTCTGCCACCCCTGATACCTCAGTCAGCACACTAATACTCCACTGATACCCCTGATACCTCAGTCTGCACACTTACCTGATTGTGGTACCTGAACTGATACCCTGCCCATCACACCAAAACCAAATGACAAATTCTTGATGGATTTGTGGGAATTTTGTTAGAACTCAAGATGAAAATGTGAAAGTAACTTTGGATTAAAGTGTAGAACGTTCTATAAATACTGTATAGTTTAAATCTTGGTATGAAAGGTGTTTTTGTGCCTCTTCCTTTTAATCGCCTCAGCATCCCCTGCAAAGCCGGAGCCCCGGTGTGAGAGCATAAGAATGGACAGTGAATCAGAGATGGACCAGTAAGTGGGACAGCCTGGTCCTGCTGGTGTTTCCACTGATAGTGGTGACTAGGGGTGTTGGAGGGCCACGGACCCCATGAGAGATTAAGGGGGCCCTGTACCTTGCCCCCCCCAAGCTACTGCCAAACCCACACAGCTGTACCAGCCTCCATTAGCTCATGGAGATGCTGGATCCTCCTCTGGTGTTGAGCTTCCTTCAATGAATCCAGCATTTCCTCACCTTCACTATCTATGGATGCGATATGAGTAGATTTGATGCATCTCCTCTCCCCCCCCAATGGAATTTTTTTTATCAATCACTGCTGCCTTAATCAGCTCAATGCAGTCTTATGCACGCCAACCCCCCACCCACCCCGGGAGCCCCAAGTGCGCCTGAAGCGAACCTCCCTGAAGAGCTGTAAAGGGGAAAAACAGGACGCTTGCTGGGCTCCAGCACGAGGTCCATCCCTGCTCCACCAGCCTCCTTTGCTTCCCCAGAGTGGAGATAAACTGGGAATTTGCATGAGTCAATAGAATACATTTCACCGATAAGTCCTGGCATTTAAAGAAGGATTTCCCAGTCAAGGCTGGGGGCCTTCGCTGCCCCCCAAGGGGGAAACTTGACTGGTTAAGATTCATGAATACATACATATAAGGCACTTACATATGGATATACTGTCACACCCCAGCACTGGACACACACACACACAGAGACCTATACTCATATCTTTGTAGGGACCATCCATTCATTTCTATGGGCAAAACCCTAATCCCAACAATGACAACCTTAACCCCTACCCAGCCCTAATCTTAACCATAAGTAACCAAACAAAATACAAGAGTTTTGGCATTTTTAGTTTTTTAATTGCAGTCAGAGATTTTTATAAAGTTGCGTTTCCCCTTGCTGGGACATTTGGTCCCCACAATGTAATGTATACCTGAACTACACACACACGAACGCACAGACTCTGTGGGCGAGGCAGCCTAAAAATCATATGGTCAGAATTAATTATTTTTGTTTGTTATACCTGATTCCAGGGTTCAGTGTTTTCTGCATTTCAGAGGGTGTTTTTTTTAGCAACGTATTTCACTCCTTCTATCTCTGTGGAGATGGTTACATCCTCTTTGCGTACACTTTGCATCTGACATCAATCCTGTTCTTACCTGCTACTTACTATCCCTAAAATAAGCTGTTTGCTGACACAGGTCCGTGTTACACAGGTGTGTTGTGCACACATATAAATTTGACACATCCAATTACACATATGTACACATCCAGGTACACACATACATAGGGGGATGTGCAACAACACGCATAAGTGACATGCTTGTACACACAGGAGATGTGAGTGGAGCCCTTTCGACATTGCTGGGACCGAAGCGTGAACCTTAGCGACGTTTCCATAGCAACCCAGAGACGACTCGGAGCACATTTATCAAAATAAACTCATCACGCCAAACGGTAAGTGGGGCCCATTTGTTAGCATGGAGATGAGGCCACAACACGGTGGGCGGAGCAAAGACAGCACAGTGCGGCGACCTGCTGGAGACATTAACGAGGGGGACCGGCAGGGCGACGCGGCCGGCGAGATTTACAAACCAGATAATGTCCTCAGAACCTTACGGCTCCCCAGGAGCCAGTTTTCCTTAACCAATCAGGCGACCTCCTGACGGATGACATCAGAGCAGAGCCAGGAGACCCAGAGGTTTGTGGGATTAGGGCTGTTTTAATCGTTCTCAGATCGTTCCTTTTTAAGATTTCACTACCACTGCAGCTCCTCCTCAACTGAACTATATTAAATAATTTATTACACCTGAAATTACCATTACACTGCCATTACATTTTGCATTATCAATACAATTTATCAAGATATTCAAAAAATCATCATTTTAAGCAACCAAGGTGGATGATCCAGGATTTCACATAGAATCTGTACAATGACTTTATAATTTCAGAGATTTATGATTCCCCTGCACCTATACAAATATGGCATACAGTGCTATACAGTGCTAAACCATATAAAGAGTAATTATGAAATGTTTTAAGACTTAACAGAAATACAGCAATGGACTGCTACAGGGTTCAACAAAACCTTGTCTTTGAAGATTTCCAAATATTTGCTACATAAAATATACCATTGTCTGGTTAATAGTTTCACCATAGAGTCACCACTGCTGAACCAAATAAAGCTTGACGTGGATTTTCATATTTTCCTAGCAGGATTACTGTCATTTTCCTATATAAAGATCAGCCAGGGAGCAGAACAAGATGTCTACAAGTCCGGATGGGCCTATTAGAGTCTGTCACTGATAAAGGCCACATTCTTGCGGATTTTCTCGCATAAGTAGTAAAACACACCGGAAAACGAGCCCACGAACACGGAAACACAGAGACACGTGTCGGGTCTTCGGCTCGTTTCCCGTTAAACGCATGGTGGTTTCATCTCCGCATCTACTTAGTCCATTTCGGATTCAAGCCAGAGATAAACTCATCCTGAGCAGACGCGGAAAGGGATCCTTTTGCACCCTTTTAATGTTGTTTAAGTTTCCCTCAGCTTGCTGCTCCTCCATCAACTTTGGGGGCTGTAAGCAAAGCAAGGGTAATATCACCGATAGCTAAGCGTGGTCAGATCCGGCATGGAACAGTCCTGCCCTGCGCATTAAAAACTAAACGGACAGACAGACCCCCCCCCCCCCCCGCCTTCACTGCTCGATCCCGGCGGTGGTTTAAATTACGATAACAAACGCACGGAACGGATGGAGCGTTAAACCTCCACAGCCTTTCTCCGCCTTGGCTGGTCATTGAAAGCTTCCCGGGATTAGAGGAATTAGGTCAGCAGTTGAAAATGCTTTTAGGAGAACCCGGACATTTGCCGAAGAAGCCCAGGGACCCTGTGGCTAATTACCTCATGACTCGTCTCGTGAAAAACATATTTATCCGTGCACCCAAACAAGGCGGCCGTCGGGACCCGGGATGCGGGTGAGAGGCCGCCTTTGTAGCGTCTGAGGCTGAGGTGGAGCGAACGAGGCGCCCACATGGTGTCATTTATTTGGTAAACAGAGCTGGCGGATTTCCTGCCGGTGAGTTACGGCCTCATTAAGGGCGTCGGCACGGGAGCGTCGCGGCCGCCACTGACGGGGGGGCGGCCAGCGAGAGAGGCCCGCGGAGGAGACTGGGGTTTTTACAAGTTGCCGTGCGACTCCAAACGTTTAGACGCGTTCTGTTTGTTTAACGTTGACTCGGGCTTTGAGCTTCCCAGCTGCCCCCACCCACCATTTCCTGCGGGCCACAAACTGCCCAGTGAAGTTTAATAAAGAGCCACAAAAGAACGCAAACAGGGTTTCCTCAGAAAAGCGTGGCCTCGTCCGGTTGGGAGAGAAATAAAAGTAAATACATGGAAGGCTGCAGCAGAAGACAGCACCTGGACATGAAGCCACACTCACTGGTCAGAAATTAACACATGAAAAGGGACATGAACAAAATACAGCTTCAAATATATCAAATGTATAATTACATCCCCTGACCATGAACTGAATAAATTGGTGGGTTTTGTTGCTTTTGTCATCATTAAACAAGGAAGAAACAATTGTATGTGCTTGTTTTTAAATTTGGGAATGTGGTTTAAAGTTAGGTTATTTCTCATTTGTATAAGGTTATTCATGAATACTGTTTTCTGCACTGTTTGCTTTGTTCCAAGCACTCACTGGCATTCACTCTTCCAAGAATTCACTGGAAAGGCCAGAGAGGTGATTTCCAGTTTCACACTGACGATCTTTCATCACATTGTTGAAATCGACTTTAGGGATCACTTGTCATTTTAAAATATTGTTGGTAATCACAACAATAACCATTGTGATAATTATTATCCTGATATCATAAAAGTCACACGCAGCTAAATAAGTAATACAATTATAACAACCTGTTCTTCATACTTTTCTACATAATTCAGAGATATATATTTATTATTTTACTGCCTTTTGTATTAAGTTTATCAGGATAAGGTTTTTAATTAAAGAATTTCATCCTTTATTGTTTAAATGTAAAAGATATTTTATATGAACCAACTTCAGTTTTAGTATAGTCACAATAGAAGTAAAATTTGTTCAATAAATTATCACATAAAAATTTTCCAATAATAATTACATACGCATTACAATTTACGCGTGAAGCGCTCAGTGACAGAACCGCAGACGGAGAAAAACTCAAGACTCATTAAGACGTTACAGCAGAAAATCGTCGAAGTCAGGTCGCCCCCCAGAGGCCGAAGGAGAGAGTGCATCGCTCTGAATTTCATTTGGCCATTACTACCTCGCAATGTTTGAACTATTAATGGTGCGCGTACCTATCGGAGTGCAGCTGTTCCGATGGCTTCCTTCTCAGAAATGTATTTTGCGGGCCCGGCAGGATCGACCTGGAGCGAGATATAATAGCCCTTCTGCGGTGAGTATCGGAGGCGGACGGCTGCACACGGGTGACCGGGAGGCCGTGACGAGAAGCGCACATCTGCTTTAGTCTTCATCCCCGGGATGAAATTCCCGTCGTGAGCCGCTTGCACCAACCCCGTTGATGCACATCCAATAACAGTTGGAAAAAGCCAAATTTTTTATCGTCTATATAATTTATATCAACGGAGATGTCACGTGGGATTTACACCTCTCCGAATTAACGCGCGAATGCATGCATTGCTTGTAAAATGATTGATTATCAGCGCAGATGAAACACGCTAGTGTAGAAGGCCTGTTGAGAGAGCAGGCAGGGTGTCTAAGTTATTGTGTAGAATTCCCCCACCCCCAACGTGGGTCAGGTTTTCCTATTTAGCCATTTGGGCGATGAGGCATTTGTTGGGTTTCCACTCAATGTAGATAAATGGCATCGTGGACCATTTGCGAAGCTCTCCCAGCACTGATCTGAAGGACCTTAAACAATTAGACCACAGGCAGTGGTGCTTTGGGGTGGCCATGGTAATGGGGGGGACGTGTAAACACTGGCAACCAGTGACCCCTGTATGCAGTGCCAGGGAGGGCG
>JAODJW010000039.1:19955894-19972318 GCA_026777045.1 Hyperopisus bebe | reverse complement strand
GTGTGTGTGTGTCTGTGAAACTGACCGGGAGGGCGGGGGGGGGGGCAGAATGACCTCACGCTTCTGCAGCACATTTCGGCTGATGGATGAAGGAGCTGATGAGTGCAGCAGGCCCTGGGATTTGGCTCCGGCAAAACCACTGATGCAGGAGGTCTGGAGTGGGTCTCCATGCCGCCAGGGTGGGCCACAGTGCCCCCAAAACCAGTGCCGTCACCCATTTCTCTGTGGCAAAACCACAGTCCGGGCAGAGGAACCCCACCTTAATGAACTATCATGCAGTGACAGCCTTTGTCTGGATTTCCGCCCGTCCCTGTACAGCCACATTAGGAACACATGACAGCTATCTTTGTTGCACTATGACCGTTACAATATAATATTATTTGCATTAACACCACCCTGCTGTTCTGAATGGGTGCCTATGGAAGATAAGAGACTAATAGCAGTATGTTGTAACAATAATTATTTCAATTCAGTGGTCATTTTTAAATGCTGCTACATTTTTTGAGAGATTTTGAAATTAAAAGTAGATAGATTGTTAGACTGTGTTAATGATGATGAAGTGCATGATTATAACAGCCACGATTGCACCGGTAAGATTACTAGATTAATTTTCAATGTTAATAAGAATGTGTTTCTTTGATAACAAATGAGAGAGTGACAGTAAGGCAACACTCACTCCAGACAGCAGTTTGGCAAATACACTCCCCAAAAAGTCAGAAAGTTACCTTTATGGTGGTGTTCAAAAGATGTACGTGACTTTTATTTTCTGGAAAGGCAGCAACAGCAACTTTTTGTTCAGCTTCAGTCATGAAATGTTTAATCACTTGGTCTGCGTTGACGTTCTGCATCTCAGCCCTGTGCATGGTCAGCACCATCAGCACAACAAACCCACTAAATGGAACTTATTTCTCTTCAAATTTCATATCAGTTTCTTTTAAAGTTATGACATAAGTCGAGGCTTTTTTCTTTTAAATCATTTCCTCTTCATTTTAGTAGACAATGGTCTCCTTTACAATTAAGGACTTTTGTTGTGTACATTGAAAAATGATAATTGCTCAGAAAAAGGATGTTTTTTTTTTAAAATAAAATAAAGGATTCTGTAACTATTTGTGTCATCACCCAAGAAAGAGCTGCTTGCATAGAGAAGGTGTAAGAAAAGTGGTATTTAAATGGCCAGAATTCAATAAAGTATGAGACCTTGCAGTCTGTCTTCAGCTGGTGATCATTACGGACTATCAGGTCCAGTTTGGCTAAATCTAGTTCCTATTACCTGTTTATTTTCATGACGTACTGGTAAGCCGCACTAATTATTTAAAAATGCATTATTTATTGATAAGTATTTCTATGATTATTTGACATTATTTGCCAATCGGATGAGGTTTAGCCTACCCAGGGGCTAGTCATTAAGTTGGAATGAAGGTCAGAGGTCAGCTGGTTATGTCTTTGCAGCAAGGTTTGTGTCAGCTCCCTGGGGTGTTCCTCATTCCATGCGCTGCGTCAGAGCCGAGCAGGGGAATGTCCTGTCGTCAGGATCAGGGACACGGCCTCACAGACTGTCCATAAGAGAATGTGACAGCGCCTCCCACAGACCTTTATAAGCCAAGTCCAAATGCTGAGGTATTAGAAACAGAATTTCTTTTGCAGAACACTGCAGTAGTGAGATGGCGCGGGAACATTTTGCTATCATGTGGCTTAACAGAAACGAGCGTAACAGGTCAAGTTTATTAAGGTGATGTACTGTAAATAACTCAGATTACACCAGTTTTCAAAATACTATCCACATGACAAAGGACTGTAATGTGATGGTAAGAGAACACACAAAATATAGGTTATTAAGCCATCCAACCGTTTTCCAACTGCTTTACCGCTTTCAGGGTAGTGGGGAAAATGTTATAGTTATACGTTTAGTATATGCACTGTTATACTTAACTTTGTTTGTGTATGGATAAGCTTATATGGGTGTATATATATAAATAAAGTGTAAAAAATATGGCACGTGGCTTAAGTACCCTAGCAGTGGGCGTGTGTCAGATCGGAGCAGCTCTGGGGCTGCTGAATGCACGTGTTTTGTTAATCTCCTAAGTAAGGCAGGAACTCGGTCTCCTTCTGGACAATGCTAAGATCCATATGTTGGAATGAAACCCAATTAAAACTGCCACATGTGTCATGAATTGGAGTGAGAGAGTGCCCCCCCCCACCCCCCACCCCCAGCACGCACTGAAGGCTCGCTTCTGTGACCTCATAAGTTCTGCAATTAATTATGGTGGGGGTCCCGATCCGGCCTGGAGTGGAAAGGAGGAGGTGGTGATGGTGTGGTAGGGTGGGGGGGGGTCAGTCTGGTGAGGGCCTGAGGTCCGGGGGCCCTTCTTCGGTGAGGGGTTGGGGGGGAGGGCGGAGGCTAGTGAAAATAATGTCTCCATGTTAAACTAGCCCTGAGGTGCCTGTCTCCACCTGCACTGAGAGCCCCTAAACCCGACCCCCCCAGCCCGCCATCTGCTCCTTTCATCGGGGGTTAGTGGCAAAGTAGAATTCCATCACCTCGCTTGCCTTCCATCCAGCTGAAAGTCAAAGACCATCCAAAAAAAAGGCTCTTTAAACCTTCCCTTATCCAAACAGGAAACTGACCTCCGACCCCGAGGATGTAACGGTACACCAGTGGAAATTTCATTACCCCCCTCCCTTCAGCTGGTCTAAGTGAAAATGAATTGTGTAATTATCCGGATGAGCGCAAGTGTAAAACTTTACAATGTGTCACTCTGATCGCGGCTGTGAGAGGCGCTTGATTTACTGTGGCGCGGCTTGTTACGTCGGCCCAGCAGACATGCACTTGTGTAGCCTCGCACCGCGGGGAGAACCTGTGTCCCAAACGGCGGCCTCGGAGATGGTGTAGCACTCCTCTTGGCGGGTCTCTGGAAGACAGTGGCAAAGGGGTGGTGTTGTGTCTTAGGAAGAAGGACGATGAAAATGTGTGAAGACGAGCGGTGTGACAGGCAGTACAGTTGGACGACTGAAGTCACTTCCTGTCCTGTCTGTGTTTATCATATATACTGCAGTCTGACAGGAAGCTTTCATTTATTTCAGTCACAACCATTACACCAGGGATGGGGAACCTGATCCATGCAGGGCAGCTGTGGGTACGGGTTTTTGGGACAACCCGTCAATCAGCCAATAATAGTAGGTCCCGAGGACTGGAGTTGCTTTATTATTGGCTGATTGAGAGGTCATTCCAAAAACACGCACCCACACCGGCCCTCCATGGATCATGTTCCCCACCTCTGCATTACTCGGTGAAGGATATGGACACAGCCATTACACTGTAAGGGACACAGTCATTATAGTGTAAAGGACATGAACAGATGTAATAGTGTGAAAGGCATGAGTCACAGTCATTGTTGTGTGAAGAACATGAACAGTCAACTGTGAAAGACTTGAATTACAATCATTATAGTGTGAAGGACGTGGATCACAGTCGTTATATTGTGAAAGACATGAACAGTCATAACAGTGTGAAAGGCATGAGTAACAGTCATTATAGTGTGAAGGACATGAATTAAAATCACTGTAGTGTGAAGGATGTGGATCACAGTCATTATAGTGTGAAAGGCATGAATCACAGACGTTACTGTGTCAAGGACGTGAGCCACAACTATAATTCTGTGAAAGATGTGATTCACAGTTATTACAGTGTGAGAGACATGAACTGTTATTTTTACAGTGCGAACATAAATCACAGTCATTAAAATATTAAGAACTTTCAATACACCGTGTAAGGCATCATAATCATTCCAGCATGTAGGTCATGAATCAAGGCCATGCTGGTCTCCCAAGACTGCTGCAGTATATACAGTAGACAAGTCATGAAAGATGCGATCCTGCCACATGCAATAACCAGGTCCTCAAAGGCACAGGCCCGAATGTGTCCCATGAAAGATCTTGTCTTCTGTGGGGCCATCACCTCGACCCAGGTCCAGCTTCCACACAGCTGCCTCCCGGACCACGTGGAGTGCGGTCATGTTTGCATCCGATCGAGTGTCGCAGCGGAGATTCAAAGTGTGAATCTGTAATTAACTTGCCGTGGAACCTCAAAGCGGTGAAAGATAAACCCTTTTGCTAGAGCTAAAAATAAAGCCACAGGAACCGAGAGTTTTTAGGTAAACATTTTCGCTCAGGAAGTGTAACGTAAGACGGCACAGGGGATTCTGCACGGGCTGATCTACTTTTATCCCACTGATCCGAGGAAGTAAGAGGAACATTTCCTGGAATCCCGGGGCAATAAAATAATCTCAGTGTTTTTCGTAAAACCACATCAAAATGAAAGTTGTGTGAAGCTTTGGGAGGAAAATGCCATTGGCTTTGGCCGCAGGGGGCCTTCTGTTTCCACGGAAATGGAGCGTTTCCTCCGCCCTCTCACCTACGTGACCCGATCGCGGCCGACTCTGAGCCGGACCAAGACCACAGCCAGCGCTGACTCGTGCTCCAAAACAAGCTTCCTGGGTTTCAGAAAACCGACTGTCCACAGTGCAAGCAAGTTTAATTTTCTGTAGCCGCGGAGACATTGGATGACTCGCATGCTTGTGAGTTATGCATATTTCACCCGCTATCACGTTAGGGTTTCTCATATTTATTTACTTGCCCTGTGCCTCTGTTGCGTGGTCTTGACGTTATTTCAAGAAATTACTATTGCCCTTAAAGTGCACAGCAGGCAACCTAAACTTTTGATGTAACTTGTAACTTTTGAATTATCATCTGGGATTAGCAGAGGTACTAGACTTCTGTCCACCTGTTATCGGTCAGATCTTATATGTTTCAGACACTCAAACAGCAGAAAAGGGTGTTTGATCCAATTAACAACACAGAGCATTAAATGTGAATGTAGGCCCGTTACATTTCATCCTCACTACACGATAATGGGTAATTCTTGTCAAGGTGCACACACGTGGCCCAGACACCAATCAGATGTCACATCACCAAACTCATCAAATCCAGAGCTGCTGAAGAGCAGCCCTGCCAATCAGGAACATCTGTGGGAATCGCCACGCCTCCAGGGAGGGGCTTAGAGAACTCGAACAATAGCTAAGGTTCCTCGGCAACAGGCCTTCCTGCCTTGCAAAAATGGCTGGTGTTTTATATCGGGCATAAATAATCCCCCCCCACCCCCGTGCCGCTGATTTGGCCAGATTTTTGTATTGAGTCGTTGTCGATTTTTTATAGCACCTTTGTTGAAAACACAGAGGGGAAAGTCTGCTTGCCAGGGCAAGTCTTTTTTTCTGAGCAGCTGTGTCAGTCCCTGACAGGTGCAAGGCTGGAAAGGAGCTAGAGCACGGATCATTAAAGTGAATCACTAAACGTGCCTGAATGAAACATGAGACTTTAATGCACCGGAGAGCGGAAAATACATGACATTATTCCTATTTGCAGATGATGCCAGTTGTGTTTTACAGAATGATAAAGTAATGAGGCACTCCATTAACGATAATGAATTGTTTATCTTTGATAGAATGAGGCTGGTTTAGCCACACTCTTGTCCAGTAGAGTGGTTGTTTTGCTTGGTACTACGCTCAGGTGTGTCACTAATGAATGAGTCTTCACCATCAGCTGAGGACCAGATGTAAAGTTGCACAACATTATTTGTTGTCAGTAAAGCACGATTCATTCAAACTCAATTCATCTGCAGGCAGCGTGAGTGTGACCTTGATGTCTTGTCTTAAGCCGTTTTTCGCACATGAGCTCCAGACATTGTTTGGAGAATCAGGTCTGGACATTTTCCCATGTTGTCCTTTCACACATGTGGCTCACAACTGGAGATCATCCATGTCAGATTGCTTCACACCTACCAGAAATATTCCAGTTGCAGTAGATGAAGAGTGACGGTAAAGCAAGCAGGAGGCAGGACATGAAGTACGCTGTGGAAGTCACAGCACTACAGCTGGTTGTTTCTGAATCATTCCGTCTCTCCAGTTAGCCATGTTTGTTGGGGTCATCTTCGTGTAAATGACCCTTCTTCTTTGTCCTCAGATGTTTGCATTCTTCCGTTTTTGCGCCAATCACATGAGAGAAATGTCATTGACACGCCCACCCACTCTCTGTGAATTCTTCAGACTTGTACCTGCTCTATGCACACATGAGTGTCGATCGGAAATTACCCAGACTTTGTACTAGGGAGCTAGTAGGGTAATATCCATTTAATATCCGGTACGACGGATTCGGACATTTGCGTTCAGATACACATCCCCTCCAGGTAATGTCTAGAAAAATTTAGGATGGCAGTGTATGTCTGAAAGTGAGTGTAGTCATCGCATCAGCAGTGGTTGTTGAGGAATCTTCTCACCGTCTTCTATCTCCCATGCTCCTTACTTGCTCCTCGGTACTGAATGATGCAACTGTGACAGGAAGTACCCAGCAAAATATCATCACCCAATGAAAGTGTGACAACGCTATGGAGAAACTACCGGCTCCATTGAGTTTGTTATTCCTTGCTAATGCCCTTAACTAGCAGTTATCTTTAGACTGGATCGGGTCAGTGTTACCCTTCCTGCGTACACAGCTGCCATTAGGAGGCGTCATGAATTGGATCGGCATCCTCAGTTACCTCCTAAAAGATGTGACCTGTGGTGGAAGTGCGATTATATTAAAGTATTAAGCTGCTTAATGGTTTTCGCGTTAAGGTGCATGGCGTTCAGGGATCTGGGTGGTCTTCCAGCTGTACCTCCAGAGCCCCGTGGCAATATGTGGTCCTCGTTTAACCGCCGTCTGTAAAATGCTCCTGACCACTTGTGGATTTTGTGTGCTCAGTGGACTGTGACATAAGCCCGGCCTGCCAAGCGGCCAACGGTCTGGGCGTGGTTGCTGTGAGTTCACCCCCCCCTACACGCACACACACATACACACACTCGTGACGGTGCCAGCCCAACTCGCGGCCTGATGGGCTCCAGCCAACCTGGGCGGCCTCTCCCTTGGGCTCTTTTATTGGGCATGGGGCCCTTGGCACACACCGTTACCACACGCTGCGTTGAAAGAGCGTCACATTGCCGCTGCGTCCCGTGACGACGGCGTCGGTTTCCCCTGGCTGCCCGTCAAAGCTGGGCCCATGATGGTGGCATAAGGGAACATTTTTGGCAGAGCAACTTCTTGATTGTTAAACATCCAGATCTGCCACACATTCTTCTCGCAGATCCAGACTTTACCTTTGAATTTTCCTCGGTTTAAGATATCAAAGATCCTGATTCTGTCGTAGAAGGGCAGCCCCCCCCAGCACCACCCCACATCCTCCTCTGTCTAAGCAAAGAGCTCAGCATGCCCACCCCCATGCACCCAGATGGCCGTACGCATCTTTCAGCAGGGGAATTTGGGGTCTTCAGGTTCACCGGAGGACTTTACATAAGCCCTTCAGGGAGCCTCTACTAGCTGATACATCCATCAGTCAACCTACTGTCACATCATTGTCATGTTTACTTCTCATTACCCAATTTTTAAAAATGGGCTTCAACCAAAGACGTCCCCTCCATTCCTGGAAGGAGTCACCCCCCTCCCCCCATTCGCTGTCTCCCACCCCAGAATCCACAGCTACATGCTGTACTGCAAACCTTGTCATCTTGGTGATGGAAATCCCTTCTGTGTTCTCGCTTGTCCAGGGCTGGGCCCTCGACCTCCATTCCCTTCACACTCATCACAGTTACTCACTCATGATGTAACTCACTGATGATGTCAGTCATCATTCAGCTGATCCCTATGCTACCTGAGAATCAACGACTAATAGACAGTTTTAGTCATATTACCATGGCCCTAAACTGCTAATGCTAATGCTATTGACAATATTACCTTTAAATAGATGGATTATCTTTTCTTTGAAGACTTTAAATAATTTTATGTATTAAATATATGTTTGTGAATTTAATATGATTCATCTTCTGTACCACTTGTCCTATTTAGGGGCACGGGGGTCCATAGCCTATCCTGGATGCTACGGGTGCAGGGCTGGAAATAACTCCTGGCCAGGCGGGCAAAAAATTGGAGATATATTATTATTATTAGGAATTATTGTAAAATTTACTGTTCATTTGCCATTTGTATTACTTCTTTGTCACTTTTCAGGATCTTAAGCAAGGTATTATGAAGTTTTCATGGGCGAGTAAGTGACCCTCAAACAATGGCATTTGGTCCGTTATCTTAAACCTCAGACCAAATAAGTGAAATGACAAACGCAGAAAGACCGGGCAGCCCTAAACCCCAGGGAAGGCGAAAAAGTGTGAAATTAATTTCACACATTCTCAGCAGCTAAGGGAAGGCCATCATGCACTAGGAAAGAGGACTGCAGACCCCCCATCACTGAATTTACCTCTAAGTGGTCCATTGACCTTTGACCTCTGGCCACCTACATGCAAGTCTTCAGTTCGGAGCTCGCTTGAGTGGAGAGTGACCGTTTAGTGTGGCGTTAGGAACATGGAGGGCTCCCAGGTAACTGTTCTCATTGTTTTCCTCGGGGGTGATCCTCTCTTTATTTTATTTGGCCTGGTTGTCTCCCTCTTTTTGTGTTCAGCACGACTTTGGCACACCGGCATCTTACGACACGCTTGTGCCACTTTAATGACCCGGCTGACATCTGAGAAACACGTGCAGGGTCGAGGGTTGCCACCCCGCGCCCAAATTGCTGAGGTCCTCCGTTGTGCGACCAAATGGTGGAGTCGTCAGAGTGAAGCGAGAGGCCAGAGGTCAGGTGCTAGGGCCCGGGTGGATCAAGGAGTTCACCGCAAACGTAACTAAGCTACAAATGATAGGGTAGGTGGAGATTACTGGAATGTATGACTGCAAGTTAAAAAGTTCCTGACATTGCTTCATGGCATAGATGCATATAGAGCCTACTACAAAGACCACCACTGGTAGCAGCACCGCCAATAGGCTGTCTGATGTAATTGCAAGCAGAGGCGGACATTTCAGGTCCAGAAAGTAAAAGTCCAAACCAGGATTTTGCTTCAACCAACCAGTTGAGTACTCTGTGACTGCGACTCTTTGGTTTGGATTTTCACTTTCTGGACCTGAAGTGTCCGCCTGAAGTGTCCACCTCTGATTGCAACTATATGCAGCTTCGCCAGCATTAATGCACCATATCTCCTCCATTTGTGAGGCGTACATTTCCTAGCAACGGCGGAATCTAAAATCCACACATCCCCAAAAGGAGTTCCGTGTGATTGTTTATTTTGCCCAGCTGTCTTTGTGCCAACACAACAGAGAAGATACCAGCCATTCCTCTACGTAGGACTAGCCAAGCAGCAATGCTCTCCATATGGCGAAAGGCTCAGATGTTACACCACAGCGCTCTGGCCTTGCTCTGCGCAGCCTGACCCCGGAGGTCGCCTCGGAGGTCATTTGTCCAAACAGCGGTTGGAGGCCCTCAGCTCCTCGGAGGGGGACCTGGCTGGTCGTAAATCACTCCCTAAGCCTGTGCTGAAAGAGCAGCTGTAATAGACCGCACCTTCGGGATGTCTTAGCGCAGTTACAGATGTAAACACGTCGCCACAGCAGCAGGGATTCGCCCACTCTGGATCTTTGATTCTGAACCTCGATTCCAAATCCAGGCCTTGTTTTCAGTTCTCCCAGGTAATTATTTTAATAATTACTGATTCTGATTGGCCGGAGGCTTCACACCTGGCTCACGGGTAAAGGAAGGCTGAGAAATCAGCAGGGCTCAGCCCTTGCAGAACGTCGTTTACAGTTTTTTCCAATCATTTTCACACTTGTCTCAATACCATGTCTACAAAACACTTCACACAGTGAATGGTACAAACATGCACCTGAGCATAGCAGTTAACTTTCAGTGCAAAATGCACTTAAACCACCAAAACACTTCACATTTCACCCAAAAGTGACACATGCAGTCTTTCACAAGACGACTTTGTCACACAAAGTACAATGCATGAAAAAACACAACTTGAAGTGCTGCAAAATGCAGATATATGATGTGTTGTTGTATCCTATATTTTCACACAATGTTTATTGCAAAGTAAAAGAAAAACATGACATTTCTTACAGTAAACATTGTAATACAAATAAATAATACAGTAAATAAATTCAGCTGTGCAATACACTGGAAAAAAAATACATTACAACCACCTACTGAAAGTACATTACATTCAATACAAAAAAAACAAAAAACGCCAAATAGCAAAGTTTCACTGTATACAGTTACATACACTGTTGACCTGGCCTAATCCATTCGGTCCTTTGCATTTGGCCATAAATTTTCATCGACATCACACCGAATCTTTTCTCTTGCAATACACCGAGGAAAAAATCTCTGAGTGCCTTATCCAGCTCTGGATGTCCTCCACATGGATGTCCATACACCCAGCAGCCATTGCATCTAAAAGCGACATCTGATCATGTGGCCGATGGTCATATACCTTCCATCCTCATGCAGAAAAAAATTCTTCAATGGGGTTGAGGAATGGTGAGTATGGAGGCAAGAATAATGACATCATCCTGGGATGGGCAATAAACCACTCTGTGACTTGGTGAGAATGATGAAAGGCCACATTGTCCCACACAATCAGAAATACTGGTAAATTCTTCCTCCCCATCCTGTGGGAGGTAAACACTAAATCCTACAGTAGTGGGTTACAGTAAAGACAAACGTGCACTGATGCATCAGTTTTTTCCTGGAGACGTTCCTCAAATCACACTACTACAGTACAGTTTTTTCCGATCATTTTCACACTTGTCTCAATACCATGTCCACTTTTTCACAACACTTCACACAGTGGGCTGTACCAATACACACCTGAGCACATCACTTAACCTATGGTGCAAAATGCCCTACAACCACCAAAACGTTTCACAATTCACCCAAAAGTGACTTCATTAGAAATCATGTAGGTGTTGCCGTTTCTTTTTTGCAGTATGTAAATATTTCATGCCTAGCAGACAGAGAAAGTTTGTTGCAGTAAAGTATAGTAAATCTACAGTAAAACTATACTGTGTTTTACTGTAATAGAAACTAAGGAGCCATGTTTTACTGTAATGTGTAAATACATGATAAATAAATGAATCACAAATGCAACAGTGTAATTCAGTGGACTTTATTTTTTTTGTCCACACAGTGCAATATCTACTGTATCCCCCCCCCCAATAAATAAATAAATAAATAAATAAATAAATAAATAAATAAATAAGATCAATTACACCAACAAAAAATACAAGTCCTGTCTATCAATGGCTCCGAACGTAGAACTGTTGGATTGGCCTAATCCATTCTGTCCTCAGCATTTGGCTATAGATTTTCGTCAACATCACATCACATGTTGTCCTCTGCCATACACCTAGGAAAAAATCTCCTTGAGTGTCTTATCCAGCCCTGGATGTCCTCTGCAGTTATGTCCATACACCCAGCCACCATTGCCTCTTGTAATGACATATGGTCATGTGGGTGGTGGTCATACACTTTCCATCTCCATGCAGAAAAAAAATTCCTCAATTGGGTTGAGGAAAGGTGAGTAGGGTGGCAGGTATAATGGCATCATCCATCACATATGTTGGTAAATTTTGCCTTTCTTGATCTCTTGGGGCAGTAAAATTTTCCCACAGTTCCTCAAGAAGAGTAACCAGGAGGGCTGTGTTGTATGGGCCAATTACAGCCCTGTGCAGGCGCAGTCCTTCTGCAGATACTGCTGCACACATAGTGATGTTAGCGCCCCTCTGGCCTGGAGCATCAATGGTGGTTCCTCTTCCTATCACATTTCTTCCACGGCGGTGGGAGTTCAATCCCAGGAGGTGTCACCATTGTGCCCCTGAGCATGACGCTTGACCCCAACTTGCTCCAGGGGGACAGTCCCTGTAGATACAGCACTTCACTGTAAGTCGCTTTGGATAAAAGTGTCTGCTAAATGAATAAATGCAAATGTTTTACTGTAATATATATGTTGACATACCCACTGCGATGCAAAAAGGAAAGGGACCCTCCATGGCCTCATTTGTATAGATGGTGTAGATGGTAATGAAGCAGCAAACAAAAGCAAAATTATGACATTTCTGCTAAAAGCATAATTATTTGGGTTAGTGCAAGTGCATAGTGTCCTTTGTCTGTCAAAATGCAGCATATTTCATTTTACAGTGCTCTAAATTTCATTAGGTTTTGACCTGAAAGTTAACTGTTTTGAACAGATTATCTAAACATTGAAAAATTGGCTGTGGTTGTACAAAGTTTTGCTGGTGGCGAACACTGACTGAGAGAAGTATTCATGAAATTTGGGGGAAGTGGTGATTGAATGCATATTGTGTCAAAGCAATGCAAACGTATACATAGTTTAGCTCACATGGTCCAATGGCATGGTGCATGTGTTAAGTGTTGTGAAAAAGTGGAGATGGTATTGAGACACGCGTTAAAATGATTGGGAAAAACTGTAATAATTAACCATAAATATGTTTATCACCATGACTATCCATCAATTTTCTGTAACTGCTTGTCCTATTTAGGGTTGTGGGGGGGTCCAGAGTCTATGGGCACAAGGCAGGGAACAACACAGGATGGGGTGCCAACCCATCACAGGGCACACTGACACACCATTCACTCATATGGGCAATTTGATAAGTTTAATTACCCTCAGCATGTCTTTGGACTGTGGGGGGGGGGGGGACTGGAGTACCCAGGGGAAACCCCACAATGACACGGGGAGAACATGCAAACTCCACACACATGGGATCCTGGCAGAGACTCGAACCTGGGTCCCAGAGTCAACAGTGCTAACCACAGCACCAAACCTCATCATAACTACATTATGCAAAATAATGTAATTTCTCATGATGAACGTGGTTTATATTCATAATCATTTTCTCTTTTGTCTTTTTTATATTTCCCTTCAATGTATGTAACATATAATCAGTAACCTTTGGATTGTTTTTTGGGATTTATTTTTATCCCTCTTAAAACTTTTTAAATTGGTCATTTAGGGTGTTTTTATTGGCATTTTTATTTTGGAGTCAGACTAAATTGTTCTATACTGAACCTTTTTAGTTCTTAGTGAAAGAGCACTGTTGCAAAATCCTTAAAATAGGGTAGCCTGTAAAAAAAAATTGCTGCTTAATTTTTACTGGTGCCTTTTTTTTCCAAAAAAAACCTCTAGAATGAAATTTATGAATTGTACTCTGACAGACACTGGTTAGATCCAGAGGTGCACAGTGGACGACCTGTTTTTATAACTGAGTCGAACTGTACCCATGTCCCTAATTTCCAGGCCATTTGTTCACTCATCTACTTTATCAGCTTTGAAAGAGCTTCTTGGCTTGGCTGATTGTTCCTGGCAAACCTATGTGGCGCCTGTTTGCGGTACTTGGCCAATGCACCGTTGTCGCCTTTCGGAATCCAACTGGAGAGCAACACAACTGAGTCAAGATTGTAAATGAAAAAAACCATAGGACTCCGGTAAACCAATCAGAATGAGGAGTCTCACCTGCGGCCTCGTTGCATTGGCTGAGGGACTGAGGTGCCGGTGGCCGCGGTTCTCAAAAGTTAAGATATAAAATCAAAACAAAAAACTGTTTAAAAAAAAAAAAAACTGCATGTAAAGTCATCTTCTCCCACCAGTCGGTCCACATATATAATAATGCAGTTTTTCATCATATATTACATAATGAAAATAAGGGGCAGACTCACAGTCCACAGCGGGAACGTGTGTTACAATGTCTGTCTGCATGGTGGCTGCCGTGGAAACGGCTAATTAGGACAATCTGGACAGGAAGCAGTCAGGTCTGCACCTGTGTTAGCAGACATATCAAAGTAGCGTGTCACGTTACGGGGCACACGTGTCACTGGCGGTGATGACACCTTCACAGTGAAAGCCAGGAAAAAATCCTGCTTTCACAAAAGGAGAGGTCCTGTCCCCAAACTATGGAACCCTGTGGTGCATGGGGGTTAGGCCCGGCTACCGCAGCCTGACCATTCTCTGTGGTAATTATATCGCTTGGTCTCAGTTGCAAGGCACTGGCTGCAGTGGCTGAGGAGAGAGCGCTCAGTGGGCTGTCAGTGAGCTCCGAGAGGACGGCAGGCTGGTTGTGAGGGGGCTGTGCCAGCCGGGTGTCAGTGGGCTTCAAACCTGTCCCTCTGCCCTGTCACCAGCTGATTTTGAATGGTATCAGTGGGCATCCACCCTTGGAGGCATGGGCAACAGCGTTTTTCATTTGTGTGATCATGTGTATATATGTGTGGGTGTGTGTATATGTTTGTGTGTGTGTGTACGTGTGTGTGTGTATGTGTGTGTGTGTCTATGTGTGTATCTGTGTGTGTGTGTGTCTGTGTGTGTGTGTGCGTGTGTGTGTCTGTGTGTGTGTGTACGTGTGTGTGTGTGTGTGTGTGTACGTGTCTATGTGTGTATCTGTATGTGTCTGTGTCTGTGTCTGTGTGTGTGTGTGCGTGTGTGTGTGTCTGTGTCTGTGTCTGTGTGTGTCTGTGTGTGTGTGTGTGTGTGTGGTCTCGGCCGCTGCCCCTCTGCCTGGGATCCTCTCCCACCGCTGTTTCCTTTGGCAGCTTCCCCCTGTTGTGACTACATTATAGCGCCTTCCTCATGTGGCCTAAAAAAGGGCCGAAACCCGAGCCCCAGGGCGGCCCGTGGACATCGGCATCAACGGCGCTTTGAAGCTACGACCAGCGTTCTCCTCACAAAGCCCCTTCTTAGCGCCGGTGTCGTCCCTTCAGCAGGGGCCTTCCTTCCATTTCCGCTGCCCTCCAAGGCGTTGTTTCCTCACCGCTATTCATGCCCCGGTCCGCTGGGCGTCTGCTATGCTGGCGGAATCGTCATGGTTACTGATATACTGCATATCTCATGTGGACACGTTCCTCTTTCCTGTGGGATGCAGGCCTCCGTCGCTCCAGTTTTGAGGAAACTATTGAAGGACGGAGATATTTACTCAATAAAATGTCTCAACAGTGTGTCTGTAAATGATTGTAAAGGTTTTAGCTTGAATCACGAATGCAGTGGTCTTGGGAGTTGATGCGTGGGTCATTGAGTCGGAACTCTTTGCCTGTGATCAGTAAGTCATTGGTTCAAGACCCAGGTTCTTAACCCCAATTACCCCTCCAGAACTGCCTGACCCTGCTCTCTCAATTGTACATAACTTTAAGTAAAGTATTTAAACTTAAAATGTAACAACCCTGAACCATAATGTTTTTCAATCGCACAAAGGGTGAGAAAATTTAAGTCTAATCTAAAGGATCATTTCCTTGCACGCATAGCCTTGTCCTATGTGCCCAGACAACAATTTACAAACAAATCTAAGTGTTTGTTCCTCCTGTCAGAAATGTTACACGTCAAAAAAAAAAAAGTCCCCGCTGAATTGAAACATTTTCAGTACTGTGTATATATGTCTTTGTCAGAAATAATGTTTATGTGCTTTTGATGTTACTTTTTATATTTGGGAAGTCAGTGCTCAGTTATAAAAGCATCAGACAGTTAAGAGAAAACAGATGTCAAACCATTTAAAAATATGTCTTTTTCTGTAGTTTCTCCCCTTTTCCTGCCTTTGTCTTTTCACGATTCCATGCCCAGACCTGGTTTTCACAATATAAAATGAATCATGACAAGCGTTTCTTTGCTGTTACACCGGGAACATTGGAATGCGTGTCTTAGAGCTGAAAATGCATTGTCCATTTGGAAAGCAAATTACCCATTCCTCCCACAGGTAGGCGATGCAGTGTAACCAGGCCATAAGAGTATGATGATAATGATGATGATGATGATGATGATGAAGATGATGAAGATGATCGGAGACAATAAGCTGCTTTTGACACGGATTTTCAGAAAACCTCAGTGAGTCATTCTGTGCAGAAAGCGAACTCCGCGGCAACAGAACTTGGCAGAGATTCCGGAGCGTTTCTTCAAAATATACAAACCCAATATTACAGGAGAAACAAAATATGGACAAATCCGCCACACAGTTATCAAATTAAGCTAAATTAAATGGACAAACAATAGCCTGTGGCAGACCAGTTTCTTTGTCATTTCCAGTAATAAAACCCAGTCCAAATAAACTACACACAGGGAAAAACAATCAACCTTTCAACAAAACCAAACTAGTCATGTCATAATATATGTGTATATATATATATATTTAAAAAAGAAGAAGAAGAAAACTGCAAATGACTGGGATTGAATAAACTATGCCTCATATATATGTGTTTTCTCATGTACATGGACCCCCCCCTCCCCCCCAGTTTTTGAGCAATACTTAATGGCTGAACTACGTTAATCAGTCGACAACACATGGGTGCAACTTTACTTTTGGACCAGAAACCAAAGCATAGAAACGTACAGCTGTTAAAGGAATCTTCCGTCATAAGGTAAACTAAAAAGTAAGACACCGCCATTTAAAGGATGATTTAATCTTCCTTCCTTCCTTCTCAGAGCCCTCCCTAGTGACCTCTATGCCGCTAATTTAATTGT
>JAODJW010000039.1:19927749-19951693 GCA_026777045.1 Hyperopisus bebe | reverse complement strand
TAGCCTCCTGTATGACACCGTTTTGTGTTTCAAAGCAAGAATCACTAGATTTAGCTAATAGCAGTAATTTGACATCGCAACAAATCTATCATTGTTTCTAATGAGGTGTCAGATTTGACTGCTCACTGCACCGGATTGATGCACCGATTCAGGCCAAAGGAGTCACCATGCAGCCTGAACAGGACGGAAATGCCACCGCTAATGTTAACGCTAATGCTAATGACTTCTGAGAGCCACAGTTTGAGATTATTTACATTCACTGCCTTACATCTGACTTATAGTGTGTTTACAGTGAACTAACGCATCATATGGAGGCCCTACATGTTTCAAAGCTATAATTTTACAAATACAGGTAGTTTTTAAATGACCATCATGACACTGAAATAAGAACAACCATCTTGCAGCTAAAACATATGTATATGCACATTTTATCTCTGTCACACATTCTCACTTACATTACATTTTCCTTTAAAATAAAACACTCAGTCATGCTATTCTCCCATCAGTCTTCTGGTTATTTGCTCTGTTAGCGCTGATTTTTCACCCGGGGCCAGTGACCGACCTTTTAGCATAACATAAGACTGAAAGGCTGCCACGCCGCTCACATCGGCTAACATGAGTGGTAGCATCTTTGGGAAGGAAAACCAAAGTGTTGTTACACAACTACCGAACACCCCTGGGAGAAGGGGAGGGGGGGGGTCAGAGGCTGGGAGAGATAAACCAAGTCTTTCCAGAAGCTTCCAGTGTGAATAGCAAATATGAGAAACTTTGCATCCTTTTTTTGTGAGCCTACAATTATTATTATTATTATTATTATTATTATGGTCCACTCGCCCGGCTATTTTACCCGCTCATTAGGCATTGCAGATAAGATGTTGGGTTTCTCTCTGGAAATGAATGTATTTGAAGATGTCAGGATTTTTTCCCCACAGTAGCGTCCTGCCTCTTTCCCCCAAGAAGGGACTCATTGTGCCTCGAGACCGAGGACTTCAGTGCTTCCTCAGCGCCGGATCAAACAGCCGCAGGGAACCACGGCAGATCTGCTGCAGCTTAATAAGTGTAATTAGGGACCCACTGCAAAGGACACTCCCTTACCCCTCCACATAGGAAACTGCCACCCTCTCAGTTCCGGTCCCTGAAGGGGCCCCCAGGTTGCACCCAGAGCTCATATCCCGTTTGAAGGCAGATCAGGTGGACCCTGCAGCCAGGAGCCCCCAGTACACAGGTGTTAAACCCCACTGCCCCTTTTTTTGAGATATGAACAGTAACCCCCCCCATCACCTACCCACACCCTCCATTCCATCATGCAAGGAGGGATCAGCCAAGTCAGCACACCCTCTGGATGCAGCTTTGGTTGGTCACCAACTTTTTATTGCATCAGAAGATACGACTTTGAGTATATGATCCCCGTGACGGACCAGTCTCTTGAAATGAATAGTATGGAAGAGCTTACCAGGAGATGAATCAGAAATCAAAAACCATGCTAACTAACATGCTAACGTAACAAGCTCGTCCTCTTCCTTCTTGGGCAAGAATAAACCACAGTGTAGCTATTGACGTGTATTTCCTGCTATGAAAACAATGCCCTGGGGTTATAATCACATAAGACAATTAAGCATATAATAAGATCCTTCAAGCATTCATGGCAAAACAGACACAGAGAACTGATTTGGACGAATGTTGTGAAAGTGAACATTGTGACCCACGCTATGAAAAAAAGCTACTTTAAGTCATGTTTGAAAAATGCTGAACAAATCAGGGTTGGCAATGAACAGCTATGCCTAGTTACTTCCTTTAAAAGTTTCGAAAACAGTAACAGTCTGTCCTGTGTGCAAGGCTTTGTGATTCCACTTTTAAATTATTAAATGTTCTGAGCAGCAGATTTTAAACCGAAGGGCTTCGCAATTATCCTGTAAAAGAGGACTGAAAGTTTTAACACACATACACGCACACACGCACACACACACTTAATTGTGGATGATTTATAATCCTGTTGAGAACATTTCCGTATGGAAAACGGCTTACAAGCTGCTTTGGATACAATGCAGGTTGCAATGTCTCAGAATCACTGCTTCGCAGTATATATTTAGCCTTCAGTATTTATGACTTTGGGTTGGCCTCAATGTTCATTTCAGAACTTTTGGGTTGTCAAAAGGCATTTAGCATATTAACCTGTCAGTAGTTGTGATTTAATGATTTAGCAGGTTTGAGGTGGGTGAAACACAAAGTACAGATTTACACTGAGAACAGATATATGTCAATAAAAATCAAAACTCCAGACATTTTTACTTGACACCTTCCAGGGTTTGTGTCTAACTGTTGCTCAAAATCAGCCCCAATTCACTCCAGTATGTGTTTTACTTGCTATGTGACTTAAATGGACTAACACTCTCCAGTTCTGAGTTTTGACTAGTCCCACTACGGGGGACGTGTTTACTGGTGACCGTAAATGCTTTCGCGCTCTGTGGCACTCAGCCGTCTGGAGCCGTTGATAACAACATTGCGTTAATGTTACATGCTGATCTTTCCCAGAAAAGTGGAGAGCATGAGGACCCCATCTGCCCCTGTCAACTCATTAGCCGTCCTCTCACGTCTAGAGTAGCTCTTGTTACGGTAGTAAACTGCAGCTTTGAAGTTTTAATGGTGCCCTGAAACTCGACCGGGCCCTAAAACCGCATTTCGCGTTCCTGCACCCGGTGGCCGACCACATCGCACGCAGCTATAGCACCGACAGCGACTCGGCCTAAGAAGCACACACGGTGTACGCAGTACTTATCCTTTATAGACCCCAACATGCTGCTTGTATGCTCAATGCCAGCTTTTCAATCAGACTTGATTTGCGCTAACCTTAGCCTGATGTAGCGGTGGTCTTTTGAAACGGTTCGACATGAGCGCCTTCGCAGTTAAGCGTTTCCAATTGAAACAGAGACCTTGACCGATGCTATAGCCACAGCTGTTGCCGCAATTGTTCAAGCCTCTCGGACGCATCTCCCAGAAGGCATTTACAAAATGGCCATTAAATGTTAGCCTGTTTGTTTGTGTTTTTGTTTGTTTGCTTTATTTAATGAGGGGTCACACCACTTTGCTTTCCAGAACTTGACTGCAACATATCACTCTAGCATCTCTCTCAAGCTCTGGGTGTTTTTGGCAAAACAGGCAAAAATGCTAATGTATCCGCTAAATGATTCATTTTTAGCATTTTTGGCATAGCATTTAATCTCCAAGTGCTCTACAGTTGTGGAATCCCCCTCCCCCCCCACTAGAGAGGGTCTCAGGCGGTCAGGTGGATGCACTGTGCATGTGAAAACAATCACAGCGCTGTGTATCAATGCTAATGGAGCATAAGGTGGTAAATAAAGGCCTGGGGGGTTTGTGTGATTGACAGGACACCCCTATGAGTCACACTCCTGATCCCCTGGAGGTCGTTAGACATGCACAGTCTGGGAAGGGGGCTGGGAAGGGAGGGGGGGGTTCTTTTTATCGTTGTATTAAAATGATGTGGGGCTTAATAGAAAACGTGGTAAAATTTATAGGACCTGGAAGGCAACATTTAAGAGTGTATCCGCTGAGTACTGACTTAAAAAATGCTGTGTTATTTCAGCCTCTCCAATAACATAACTTTTAAGTATACTTTATTTATTTTTACAAGAGTTTTAGAACTATTTGTTAGTTGTTAAAGATGTTTTTAAATGTCTACAATTTTGCCCTTATTTCAAATGTAACTGCTTTCCATGATTTGGTCTTTTTGTTCTTTTTCAGGATGCAGTGTATCTTACTTATATAAATGAATTTGTGTTTGTAAAATTAAATTAAAAATAAATTAAAAATTGTAAAACAAAAAGGGAAATCACAAAATAAAAAATTACAGGCATTCAAAGTTAAAGTTTTATTGTAAATTTGTTACATTTATCGTAAATTATTGTCACAATTTAAGGCAAGGAAAAATTGAATATATACACTGTGATTAGTTTTATTTTTCTGTAATGATAATTTCAAAAATAGTTTATGAAAAATATAATAACCCAAAACAAGGGAAGATAACAGTTATTGTTTTCTGTGATTGAATAATAATATCTTATGGCTAAAAAATCATTTTACATTTTCAAGAAGTGTATTTTTTCTCTTTCTTTTTCCTCTTAAAATGTTTTACTGAAAAAATATTCAAATGCATTGAAATGGACTGACATCCCATCCAGGGTCTACCCCCAGCCTTGAGCCTTGCGCTGTCTGGGATAGACTCTTAAATAAAATTCTGGACCGTCTGCAATTCTGTTTTTTGGTGTTGTAGTAATATCTGTCAGCAAATTGATCATTCTATGACTCTTCTTTTCACCAAGTCGTTTTACAGCTGTTCGTAGACTCGCTCATGTGAGAGCACCACTAGACCGACGAGACAGTGTGTCAGAGGATGTTGTTTTGGGGTCGCTGTGATTGTAGCCTTAAACCCACCAGCCTAATAATGCTTGTTCCATGTTCAAACTATTGGAAATGGAGAGGAAGATGGCAATGTAAATACAGTCATGAGAGTCATCATAGAAATGTCTGTTCAGAGTGTGGCAGCTTAGTGCATCACTTTTGTAATGAAAGACACACGTTCCTCTCTTTGGCTTCATCCTGCTGTTTATTCCTGGCATTGCATTTCTCACAGCCACACTGGGTAACACTGCTGGGGTGCCCTTCCTAAGTCTGCAAGTAGGCTGACCACCTAATCTATGTCAGCAGGGACACTATGAGCTACTTCAGGTTTCAAAAACCACTTTAAACCGGAAAGGCCGCCATGCTCTGCAAAATTGTTTGGTTCATCTCGTACTTTTACTGGTTTATTTCCTCGATTGAAAGACTCATCCAGCTGTTTGACATTAACATTAGTGACACATGCACGATTATAGGAGACTGACCAATCAGCAGACGGCGAGAACTCCAAATGAATTCCAGGTCCTATTAATTGAAATGGTTGAAACGGTAGTCTACAAACCCTGTTGTATCTCATAGTGTCCCTCCTGACATGGATTAGGTGGTCACCCTATCTGCAGAGGCCTCACACAGGGGCACTAATGTCACGCACGACTAATGCAAAACGGATCCCATTGGGAAAGGTAATATACAACATTACAAAGTAAGACAAGAATGAAATAAGACAGTAAATAATATAATAATACACCACATCAGTAAATAATTATAATGTCAATAAATACAGGTAATAATTGCAATGGCCAGAGGTTTCATTATGTTTTACGAAAAACGTACATCAATTTGAGGAACATGAAAGCGCCCCCCCCACATTAAGCCTCAGCTCACGGCTGCACGCTCCCTTGTTTGCGTAAATCTGGAATTCGGCGCCTCCTGCACCCTCTTTCCTTTCGGAAAAATGAGAGCTCAGATCTTCCAGGCCCAGAGCGGTGGCAGGGCTAAATCAAACAGCCGTCTCAGTGCCTCGCCACTGACCGGCCGCCCGGAGGGGCCGATTCCGGCCTCAATGCACCTCTGTACTGGGGAGGGCCCTCACCGTACTCCTTGGGTGCTTCCCGTCCCCTTCTTCTGCCACCCCCTCTCAAGAGGAGATGTCCATGCAGGCGTAGAATCCGATACTGTATAAACACCAGGAATAAAAGCAGTCACAGGAAGTTAATGAAAAATTCGGCGGAGAGTGAAACGTGGGAAAACAGTCTCCCCGCATCCTCGGCATGATGTTGTTTCTGCCCCCTCGTCTCGCCTTGGAACCCCCTCTTGCCCAACATCAGAACTTGCCACCCACCCTGGCTCTTCCTGCCCCTGACATGGGCCAGCCAGTAAGTGTTTATCTATCTAATCACTTGCAGAGTCCCCACCCTGCAGGGGTCAAAGCCCTGATTTCCCAGGCTTATAACAGCTAAAAATAATGCGGCAAGGAGCATCTATGTGCAGAACGACAAATGACAAAGAGTGCAACAGGACATCCACACTGAGAACCACACATGCATCTACAAGGGGCACCATCAGAGAAGCACATGGGAGGAATCAGCTGACAGGAAGTCCCCTCGCCGTCAGTGTAACACACAACCTGCTTGAGGACTACAGGTGTGAAAGCCAAGACCCTAGTCAGCTTGGAGCCTATCCGAGGAAGCAGAGGGCATCCTGGGATGCCAATCCACCACAAGTGACACACAAACTACACTCAATTTAGAGGAGCCAATTTAGGTCAACCACATCTTTACACCGGGGGTCGGGAACCAGAGGAAACCCATGCAAACATGAGAGAACATCCAACTCCAACGCATGGGGCCAACACAGAAATAGAAACTGCATCCCTGAAGATATCAGGCCACAGTGAAGGTCAAGAAGCCACCACCACACTCTTCTCCAAGACTATGAAACCCACTTCCATGTTGGTGCTTTCCTCAGAAATGCTTTGTATATTCAGGTCATAAGACATCCATTAGCAACAGTAATGCTGCATTGTTAAATGGTAATCATCAACAGAGAGTGCTTACAGATTTTAATAAGGCTTTCACTGCAGTATAAGAATGCAGATACCTACTTCTTCTGGAGTTTAGATCTAGAGAGCCTGGGAATCTACAGTACATGTGGCCTTCAGCCATGATAGAGGCAACACATCTAAGACTGAAATGCACTCCTTTATATATGAGCAATATGTTGCCCATAAATATCGAGCAAAGATATGCTTTTGAAATGAAGAGCCTTGTAAAAACAGGAATGATTTATTGCAGGCAGTGAAATAAGGGGGCGATTCCGAGATAATATGAAAAGAGAATTTTGTCCGACGCTCCTTGATTGAGGTATGCCGAAGAAAAATGGACCAGGCTCCGAAGCGGGGTGCTGGGGGTGTCTTTATGACCTAATCAGAGCTGCACAGAAAGAATTGGCAGGCGGTAACTTTTCTCTTGTTTAATTCCTGCCTTTCTTCCCACATTGGTACGCGCAAACTTATTTATCTGCATCGCATATCTGCTGCTTTGAAGAGAATAAAAGCTTCGCCGTGCGAGGGTTGGAGTCCCGTGTCGCAGTTAGTTGGAAAAATTAAAGATCCGCCGCTTCAATCAGATGGCGATCCTCCAAAGTCACAGTGCCTCTCCCCACTGTGAAAATAACAGCGTACGTTTTGGCGTGGGCACCAGATCAGATATAGGGTTTCAAAACCAAACTCACGGATATGCGAAACACAAGACAATAACAACAAACATGTATGCCGTATTTTTAACTTTGATTATAAGGAGGGTTCGGCGCTTGATTAAACTTAAGAAAAACGTTCCATTTGAAGAAAGTGCATTGTACGATTCAGTATAATCATCCTGTACAATTTAATTCAGTTGCTTGAATACAAATACATTTCATGTTCCTTTGTTTTTGTGGAAATCAAATTGCCACACAAAAGTACAGTAAACGTATTAAATATAAACATTCTGTTTTCTATGCATTTATCTGCTCCATGTATAGGCCTATATGACTCTGGCTAGCCGATGTGGAACATATTGCGGGGAGCAGACAGCAAGTACAGTGAACTTGAATTTAATTGTAACCTAAAGGACAATGGTTAAAATTATCAGCTAGGACTTATATGCTATAACTTTGATAATTGGTTTTTACCTACATCGGGCAATGCTTAAATTTAATCAACCAAATAGAAAAACGTAGTAATAGTAATTTGCCAAACCGTAAGAAATTATCTATCGTCAATGTATCTGAAGCTCATTCATGAATCGATTAAGGCTTGATTGAGTTAGTAAGCTTATGATTTAAAAATAAAATAAAACAAGAAACGGCTTTGCATCATATAAATTTTGTGGCCTTCGTTTTTTTTTTTTTTTTTTTTAGTAAAGTGCGCAATATTTCCAGGCAGGGCAAACAGTTTTATTTAACAAAATATGCCTGACGAGCCAGCCAATGGACCATAAGAAAGACCACTGAGCAAATGCAGAATAGACTAACAATGTTATTTTTATAATAGGCTTAATAATAAGGGTAAGCTCTATGCTGTTTAGCCATAACATTATTGCTTAAAAACAACATTATTCCAAAGTAGCTGGATTAATTTTTATATAATAATAAGTCGCCGGCTGTTGCTGTTTGTTTTGGTGTCGGTATTATTTGAATGTTTTGCTGTCAATAGTCCCAGACGGTTTTAACTGTGATGAGGATAGTAGGCTATTAAAGAAATACTGTTATTGTATCGAAAATGTAGATTTACTAATTACAGTACAATTTTGTTTCAGTGTGGCACATTCTTTTTTTATTTTATTTTAAATTTTATTGCAGTTATTTTAATGAACATTTTAAATTCATGAATTTTATGAAAGGCTTAAAGATAAAGAAGTACGTAGTAATCCATTCATTTACGTTCCTTCCAATGTTATCTTTACAATGTTATTTTAAATCACATATATGGAAGCATAATACCTAACAACATGAATTATTTAATGATACAGTTATTCTGCTTAGTAGAATTATCGGCCATGATAGCCTGTTAATTTAGTACGTCGTCTGTTGCGCATGTTTATTGGGATTTACCGCGCCATGGCAATGGATGAATAGTTGGGATTTGCTGCCCTCTGAAGGTGAAACAGAAGAGGAGACATTTTCTCATGTCTCTAAAACTGACAAGAAATACATTCATTTATAGCTTGATTTTCCCATTGTAATTGCACAGATTATTTTTAAAACCATTGTCGAATTCTACTATAATTGGAACACATGGCCATTTCTATTATTCATATATACTGATGTTTTTTTAGTAACATACAGCTGCTTAGCTGCGCGATTTTTAAGTCAGGCGCGGCTGAAGGCGTGGCTGTCTATCACGTGCCTTGCGGATGTGGAACTTGTAGTATTTTTGTGACATAAACTACATATCCCTAGACCCTGTGCGCGTGCTGAAATCGATTGTTTGCAGCCGTTGCCATAACTATGCCCCGTTTACGCCATCATGGCTGGCAGTCATTCTCGTGTATATGCTGCTCTCGTACCAGCCAGGGGAGATAATTTGACAAACGAAAACGACGCAGGATTGGGCTGGTCCGTTAAACGCCCCGGTCCGAACTGTCGAAGCCCAGGGGGTGAGATTCAGGTGACTGGCAGCGCCGAAGTGACCAGCCCACCGGATCGGGCTGTGCTGTGCATCAGCGTCAGTAACGCCAAAGGGTCGGTGAGCGATGTCACCGAGAGTGTAACTCGGAGGCTGGACTATATCCTGCAGACTCTGAGGCAGCAAGATGTTAAGGTATGCTTTATGCCACGGAAGTGAGCATTTACATTTATCTATTAGGCAAAACAACTTATAAATTAATCAGTTTATACATCGCCGACTTCGGTAAAAAAAAAAAAAAAAAACATCCAGAATCGAGTACAAGACAATCGTGGAAAAACGAAAATACACGAACACAGTTTAAAAACTAGAACTGGGATTGAGTTGTAGTTTTATCAAATCTACGCAAGTTTTCAAGTGCACTTGTTTCTCTTTTTTCCATTAAGTCGAAATGTTTGAATATCTAACCTTAACGAACTGCATTTTACATGTAGAAATCTGCGTTTCGGCAGTGATCGGCATGTTGTACACTACTAGTCAAGTTTTCACACACAGATATTTTATACATTTGCATGTTACTCACTTAAAATTTACTAAAAATAAACTAAATATTCTTTGCTAACAAATACATTTACGGTAGGTTCACCATTTGAGTACCTTTATTAGCAAGAATAAGTCCTATAATTGATTCATCAAAGTAACCTCCTCTAGCAGTTGTAACAGCAGAGAAAATTTGAGGCATTCTTTCTACAAGGGATATTAAATACTGCTCTCTTTCATAGGAAGAAACGGAAAGGACAGCGTAGAATTTGAGTATGACATCACCACACAACCAGTTAATAGGATGTCAGACCTGCACTGTTATTTGACAGGAATAAAAAATCTGCAGTTTATGAAATAAATGGAAAAGTGGTAAAAACCTGTGGTGTGCAAAAACTTTTGGCTGGTAGTGTAGGTGCAAACGTGTGCAGTAATCAATTCCCTTTTTAGGAAGAACATACAACTGTGACTAAGTCCATAAGAAGAGAAGATGATATGTATTACATGGAGGCTGAGGTAATCGCGCCATATCGACTGCATGCAGAGGGAACCTGTCCTTTTGAGAGCAATGTGAAACTAGTTTCATTTCCTATCAGTTTTTTTAAGGTATTTGCTTGTTTTTCTAGCTGTATCCTGTGAGACCTACACCTGCGTAGCCGTGCTGCCTGATCGCTTCCACCGCATGGTGTTTGTTTTGGGGACATGAATTAAATGAACGAGATGAGAAATTTTTTGTGGCGCTCATATGTTCTACATTGAAAAATGCTTACTGGTTATAATGGAATGAAATTTTGGTTATTTGGCTGCTCACCAATGGCTTCTGATGCATGAAATCAGTGAAGGTGGAGGGGGGGCGTTGTGTTATTGAAGTGCACGACTGCATAGGCATCGCATTTGTGCATTAGTATGAGATGGATCACCATGCATGCATTGCTGCTTATGCGTGTGTGTGTGTGCCATCAGGTCAGTGCAACATTCACAGACTTCGGAAAGATGCAGGTCGTGAGCAACACATTGGTGGAGAAGCTGGACAAGACTGTGTCGGTGTACCCACCTCAGTTCTCTCACAGCGCCGAACAGCTGGCTCAGCTGAGGTGGGCAGTAGCTTCACCTTCTCTTCAATGACCCAGGCAATAATGAGCCGGCAAGCTGCTCATACGTCCACTGGAAACAACTGGAAGAGCACTTTAGTGACTTGTTTGCCAGGTCAAACACTTATCCATTAGTCTTAAATGGATTCAGTTCCATAGAGCTTAGTACTTGCTTAGACACAAGTGGCATCTGTCGATTACACCTTTAGTAGATACAGGGGTTGAACAATGAAACTGAAACACCTGGTCTTAGACCGTAGTCATTTATTTGTATGGTGTAGGGCTTCCTTTTGTGGCCAATACAGCATCAATTGATCTTGGGAATGACTGATATGCATTTTGAGCCATTCCTCTTGCAGAACCTTGGCCAGGTCACTACGCGATGCTGCTGAAAGAAAACGTTTCCTGACTCACTCCTCCAAAACGCCCCAAAGTGGCTCAATAATACTTAGATCTGGTGACTATGCAGGTCATGGGAGATGTTCAACTGCTCTTTGATGTTCACCAAACCACCAGTCTTGCTGTACTGGTGCATTATCATCCTGGTACACAGAAACACATTCAGGGTACAAGGTTTTTTCTGGATACAATCTGGGTTAATACCCAGACATCCAATTCAGACGGCTTCCTCTTGCGTCTACAGTTACTCCTATTGGATGTGGTCCATCGTTCATGGTGGTAGGCTGACATTACCCTGGATACTGTGGCACTCGATACACCACAAACACTTGCTGTCCTCATCACAGACATGCCAGCGAAATGCGCACCGACAATTGGCCCTTTTTTGAACCGTTATGTCTTCCGTTTTGTTGTGTGCTAATGCTCTGCTAGCTCGATCTTTGCACTCTGCTCCAACTGATGGAATGTGCAATCAGTGAAGACTGGCCGCCTGGCCAGACATGCGTAGGTGTGAATCCTCAAGCACTGTTGAGCTGGTGTTTGTTTCATTGTCCAGTCCCTGTACATACCACAGTAGTAGCGGCAAACACACTTCTTGGTGCCATTGTGGGTGTCTCCGTGTCTCCAGGAGGAAGGCATGTGTGGCGGCGGTGGCCAATGCCCAGCAGAAGGCGCGCGAGGCGTGCAGCCTGGTGGGACAAGGCCTGGGGAGGCCCTTGCTCATCAGGGAGGAGGAGAGCCGGGAGTGGAGTGGGGACGGCGATGAGGCCACGCCACTCCCACGGGCATCCCTGCAGCAGTGGATCAGACAAGCTACCGTGTCAGTGGCAGCACAAGTATCTGTCACCTTCCAGATCCGGCCCAAGGAACGAGCAAGAAAGAGACACTAATACAGCATATTGTCTGTGGCAACTTTTATTACATCTGCACTGTACAGCTTCAGAGATTCTGCCCCACACTACAAGTATTAACACTAAACTGTATAATTCTTCCTGACATTTTGTATATATACAGATAAATAAATAAGCTTTTCCAAACACGCAAAGCACAAAAATCATATAATTCCTTGACATTGACAGAACCTAAAAAATTACACATTTTGTAACTTATTTACATTTTGTAACATTACACAACTTATAAACCTCATATTTTTCCATACAGCTTCTGCGTAATTTAAATCATGATTTCATCATCTTTCACTATTTAAAAAAAAATTAAATTCACAAAGCATTTCATTTTAATTTACATTTTACTATACAGGGTATGAACCCCCCCCCCCTCCATGATTTTGGTACTCATTCAATCTCCATCTAGCCTGAAGTACTTGACAGAAATTGAGGTATATCCCTGGTCTCACTGGAGCGACGTGAGGGAGGGAGTTTCATGGCGGTAGGGGGTGCTGTGAGAGGCAGTTCTTACAGGAGCTGCTCTGTAGCTGCGCAGCCGGCGGCATCCTCTGCGCAGACACACTTCAGTCCTCCGGGAATAGCTCCTGCAGCCAGGGCTTCATGACAAAACGCTCCCCGTCAAAATGGCTGAAATAGTTGTTCAGCGTGGGGATGTCCGGCTGTCAAAAACACAGGGACAGTCAGAGGCGGCTCCCGCAGCGTTTACACTGACTCCCGGTCACAGCGTACCCGTAATGCACTCAGGATATATACAAGTGGTACTTTTCAGAGTTGGGGTCACTTCGTGAAAGTAGCCTGTTTACTTCAAAAATTATTTAGACACTTTCATCCAAAGTGAGGTACAACTGAGAAAGGAGGATGAAACTGGCCCTGGAGCAGCTGACTTAAGGGACCAACGAAGAAATCACTGTCAACTATGGGATTTGAACTGACGACCTTCTGATCAGGGGTACTACTACGGGTACCACCACTACGATACGTGGATTTTTCATCTACGTTTCTGTAGGCTGTTTTTCTATCGTGTTATTACAATCTTCATATATACACATGCACACACAATACCTTGAAACCTGTGAAAAGCTTTAGCGACGTTTGGGGGAGATACCCAACCAAGATGGACGAGGGTCCCGGGCCACTGAAGATCACCTTGTAATGAGGAGTGTCTTCAACTTTCCGCAACTGCAGGAAGCGCAAAACGTTTTAAATCTGCTTACTTTTAAGGTCGCAGCATGCAAAACAATGCAACAATACCTTTTTTTTTTAAGTTTCATATCCAGTTTTAACAGATTACAATAATAATGATAAACTTGTGCTCCTTTGGAGTGCAATTTTCACATATTTGCACTGATATGAGTGAAATGCAGGAAATGCCCTGACCTCGTGCCCCGAGTACATTTTCTGTATCCACTCCTGGGGCGCTTTCAGCTTCTCGTCCCAACTGACGATCACGCCCACCATGTGGTTGCCTTGCGCCATCACCACCTGCCCTACCCTGTGCAGGACGTACGCTGGCCGTGGACTGCGGACCTCCCTGGACGCTGGAGAGATGGTCCCCGGAGGAAAACACACGTTTTCAGGCCATTTTAAGTTCTTGTGGGAGGCAAAGAGTTCAAGCGCCGGTGTGGCTTCAAACCAGGCGCTCACCTCCGAAGTAGCCCTGGTTATTATCGTAGAGCAGCACCTCCAAAGCAGGAGATTCTCCCAGAGGATCCAGTTGCTCCTCAGCAGCTGCGGGCCTGATTAGGACGGGCACACCGTTCAAACGCTCCGCTGGTGCGATCTGCTCCGTAAACCGCACGTTTGAAATCAGAGATTTGACAGAAGCTTCTTACAGAAATTTAGATGTCCATTGTTTCGCCCAGTCTGTCCAAGCCGTCACATTCAGATGATGTTTCCTGAAGTCGTTCCAGACTCTAAGAAGCCTGCAAAAAAGTGCATAGCAAACAAACGAAAAACGTAAAACATTTCAGAGGCAATGCCCATCCGTATAGGTGACAGCGACATCGAGTCACATGTACCGCATAGTGGCGCGGTGGCGCTCCGCCGACGGCGTCCCGGTCCACTTGGAGATGAGAAACTGAACGGGCAGCGCGGACAGAAGCAGCGTTATCTGCAGTAGCGCTACAGGTGATATTTGTGGCATCGTCTCCTGAATTCAGAGTATGAACAGACTTCGAAGTCGGAAGCACGTTGACATGAATTAAAAGCACTTAAAATTTAAAACACTTACAGAAAACTGCAGACAGTAGTTGCGTCTGTTAAATAATAACCGGATACATAATGGCTCCTCACCAACGTTCTGTACACTAATACCGAAATTAAGCAAATATGACGGCGCCTACCGTAAGTCAAATGCAATATAGTTTCGTAAAATACATAGAGCACGTAAACTTCCGACGAGCTCCCTCGTTTATGTTAATTTATTTTATTTCTTTAAAAAAAGCAATATCGGTAATGCATGTTTTGATATAGATAAAGCAGCAATCACGTACCTATTCAAGTGCAAGTGGTCAGTTTTGCTTCAAATACTTTGAAAGAGCCGCCAGTAGGTGCAGACAGTCGCTTAGTCGCTTCTTATTAGTGTTCGTCTAAGCACTGAAGCATGACGACGAAAACGGGATCTTTCCACTGCCATCTGACAGTTTCTTTTACAAGAGGCTGTAGTTTCACTCTAGCACCTGTGTATCTAAAAAAATATTAAATGGACAAGCCGCTCAAACGTCCAATCGCAGGCGCCCACGAAAAGCAAAGGCGCCTCTCTAACTCCGCCACGTCAGGGGACGCGCTTCACATTGATGCGTCGCATTCGGGCCGCCGCAGTGACACGGGGCTGCCGCAAGGGGGAAGCGTTTCCGCGTTAAACGCACCGGCTCAGCGTCCGACTGCTGACGGTAACGAATCACAGCTTGAGATGTTATAGAAATGCTGAGCATTAGATTCAATTACAAAAATCTTTTAATTTGCAGTATACAGTATACAGATTCCTTGTATATCCAGGTTTACTTGACTTTTATTTAAAAAAAGGAATTACAAGACATGGAAACACAACTGTTTATTTCTTAAAAATATCAGTTATGTACTAATATGACAGCAGTACTCTACACATACATTCTAGGTGAGGTTTTTTTTTTGCCTTTGGGTTTTTTTTTCTTAAAAAAGTATACAAACTAACATAGAAAGCCCCCTCCCCAACCCTCCACAGTAGGACAAAATCTTCCAAACAGCCAGTAAGAAAAACTTAAATGAAATCGGCATAGGGAGAGATGGAAGCAGGGAAATTCCTTTACGGGTGGGGGTACAACACGGTTTTCACACACTTTTGGGAATCTTTAGCTGATCCCTCCCCCGCCCCACAGTTAAGTGACAAACACATCTCTGTGATTTTGGAACGTGTTACATACATCATGTACAATACGTTAACAGGCAGTCTGTCTGTTTTAAAAGGAGAGGGAGAAATCATAAGTAATGGTAAAAAAAAAAATACCATTTAAGCACAATTAAATGCACCAATATATCTACTGTATACCTGCTCGTATAATGACAGGATATGACAAAACACTACAGCGAGAGCATGTAACAAGCATTGTATTTACATGTCAATTTTCCTACACAGTATAGATCGCCGTTTCGTGACCATTTGTACCATGTTAAGCTTCCAGTGTATCACCAAACATGTATTTGGTTCACTGAACCAGCTTAAATGAAAAAGAGGAGAAAAAAAATTAAGACATTCATGAAAGGTCCTTTAAAGGTAGCAGGACTGTACTACAGTGTTCAGTAAAATGTTTTTGGCAATAACAAAAACTTCTAAAAGCAGACAGGCTGCTGTTAAGTACAGAACCACACAGTGCACATGGTCTGAACAACACATGTCCAAACCCAGCCTCGGAGGCGTCGAACACCGTAAATCATTTACAGAAACGCACCCCTAACCCTCCAGCACATCCTGCATTGCAAAGATGCGAGGAAAAAAAATCCCAAAGTATACAAGGCACAATCATCAAACAGGATTTTTCTGGGAATGCTTCTCCTGCGTCAGCATTAGACATGCCTGAAAAAGTGCAGCTAAAATCCATGCAATGCTCAATGAAACATGGCTGCACATAACGGAGATGTGGCCACAATCAAACGAAGAGGAAAAACACTTTAAAAAGATTTTACAAAAAATATAGGAGGTTAACCTAATCTACATATTTTTCCTAAGAAATAAACAATGTATTAAACTCCAAATATTGTAAGTGCATATTAAAGTTACACAAACAAATAATTTGCTGTACCTTAGGTATTTTATATAATATCTTGGCTATGTAGTATCAACACATGTATATACTATGGACATCTGAAATACATCGGACAACTCTTTAATCATTATTTAAAAAAAAAAAAAAGGAAAAAAAAAAAGATAAACTTAGGTCATCCAAGGTTTTGCAATGGCGTTGAAGTGCAAGCCATCCTTTTCAATCACTCTGGTTGGGTCCACACTATAACATACCACCCTGGTTCTCCCCAGGCACACAAACACTTCAGGTCCATGTCAGTCTTTGGCAAATGTGTCATACTCCCAAACTTACATAGAACCGAAGGCTAAACAGCTGAGAAATGGGATGACAATGGAACATGTCTAGTGTCTCGTGAGATCCGTGTTCAGCCCCACCACCAACGGGCACCTTGGCTGATATTTCCTTAGCCACCAGCTTGGAGATGTTCCTTCTTAATTTCACTTTCTTGTTTAAAGACACCCTGTAGCACACAGACTGTTTATTACTTTTTGTTTTGTCACTACGTTACTTAATACTCAGATCCATTCGGCAGAAATAAGAAAAATCACGCTGGAAAATGAGTTGAAGCCGTGGGCGGACTACAATGGAAATTCCCTGGACTTGCGTTTCCTGATATGAATTTAAATTCGCCAAGGACAAAAGAATCAGCATTTTTTGGACAGAGGGAGAAAATACGTTGAGATTCCCCCATTCAGTCCCAGCAGACAATGAGCATAAGCCGAATTTCTGCGGGCACGAAGGTCCCCGTATGACAAAGACGCCGGGTGCGGGGCGGCCCTGGTGCCATTATGATGATGCCATTTCAATTACGCCGGTCGTCCATCGTGACCAGCACGACATCGCCGCCGCGGGCTGCCGTGTAGTAGGGACCGCCGCTCCCCCAAGCCGACGCCGTAAAAGCTGGCGCATCCGCATACTTTCGGCTTCGTGTACCATCACTTACGGCTGGTCGCGGGACCACAGTCCTATACGAGTTTTACTACTTTAAAAACGTACCAAAATGCCGAAAAACCAAACCGCATTATCCCGAGATACCAATCCGGAGAAGCTGCGGGATTACCGGGATCTCTTACCCAACTTATTCCGTATTTTCCTTTCATCTTTCTAACCCAAGGTAATGCTCTCTGTGCACGGGTGAATAGTAGCCAATATTCATATGAAACTCCGCAGCCGAACAACATTTAAAAGTGTTTTAATTAGCCTACGTGATAATATTGAAACTTGCGTCGCAGTTATGCGTCTCCCCGATCCGCTGACATTCCGATCAGCTCCACCACTGATTTCTTCATTCACATATCGTTTACAAAGAAAAGAAAAGGAAAACTTTCTTTGGGAAAATGCGTCTATAGACCTCCGTCCTCGCTGGGATATCCGAATCAGGTCGTTTCTCCCGAACTCCACAGCTGGATCCGCAATGTGCATTTTCAGATCCATTTCTCTAGATATTAGAAGACGTTTGGTGACTAGGAGCTCGAACCAACCAGCGACACTTGATACTCATTTTCTCGGTAGCAGGGTTCCGCCAATTCCTTAAATACGAAAAGCTAATGAACCAAGCGTCCCATCGGAAGATCTGACTAAAAGAGGCCTGCAGTAACTGAGGCAGATCCCCGCACAAACTGCGTCCGCTTGGTCACCCAACGTGTTTACTGGCCGCTCAAAACTGCCAGCTACCGCAGACGGGGAGGGAAAATCTATACACGTGGTCCTCGGAAACTCTCAGCTATACTATAGCAGCCTGCCAGTGAAATGGTTTAAATAAAAATGCGTTTAAGATTGAATGATTCATGTTAAACCATATAAAGGCACAATTTATTGCTAAATCTAAAGTCTGTATTCATTCAATATTCAGGACTTAAGTGTGTTATAGAATGGAAAAAAACTTGAAAACAAATGTAAAAGACAATTCCCTAACACTAGCCATGCTGTTAAGTTTTTGTTTGCTTTAAGTTCTAAATAATGTATTGTACGAAGTCAATGTACATTTTTTTACTCCATATGGCCAAGCTGCAGGTGGGATGGTGGATAAGGATTCAAGAAACCAGAAGCCTGTGAGTTCTAGTACCTGGAAGGGCCCCAAACGTACACTGCAAAACAAGGTAAAGTATACAGCTGTATGAAATGGCCAGAGGACAATGCCAGGTCGCTTTGGATGCAAATAAATAAATAAATAGTGAGATCACAACTGGGATGGAGTCATCACATCTACCTCTGATTCACTGGGGGAAATTTATATTTATATATATATATATATATAAAAAGAAAAATTACCAAAATCAAAAATAACTGTCAATGTTCCGGCAATTTCCAACCCCCGGAGCAGCAAGATACAGGATAAATAGTTAAGTTTGCTAAGAGATATGGCACTGCCTTTAACAGGGCTGTTACACTGGGAAAAAATCACAGAATGGGGGTGGAGCTAGACCGGCGGGGGGGCGGGGTGGGGCGGAGGGGCTTCAATCTCCCATCATCCTATGCGGCCTCGCTCAGCATGTTCAGACTGAAGTCACGGCAACACGAGAAGGTAATGACGCGCAAGTAGAAACCGTACAAAACCACGATTATAAAAGGCTGATGAGCACAGAACAACATTTTCAAGTCAATCTGAGCTATGAAGACAAAAAAAAAGACAATTCTGTTTGAGAAATCCCAGACCTTTAGTAAAGCCATTTCACAGGCTGGATAAAGTGAAACAGCAGCTCCCATTCAGATCTCTGCAGACCACACTGAATGGGCATAAACGGGCCAAGCTATTCCTGCCCACCGTTCGTGGCGTGTAGAGCCCCCTGCTGGCCGATACCTAATCCTCATGCCGCGTGACTGATGACATGGGACTGATGTCGATCTCGCTCAAGGGGAGCGTTGACGTCTGAAATTTCCATCAGACCTTGTATTGTGGCTATTGCGTGTGAAGGCTAAAACTGTGGCATGTGTAATAGTGAGCGTGAGTGAGGGAAACACATTATCAAAGTGTGGCCGTCTAAGGGCCCTGGTTTTGGTCCCATGCGCCGGTTCAGCACTGGATGCACAGCATTTAGCAGCAAAGTTTCGCATTGTCCTGGGGGGGGGGGGCTCTCGCCAGGACATCACGGAGAAAGTCAACCAGCCAATCAAGTTGGACCTGGACTCCTCCGTCTGTTATGTCCTCTCACCAACCAATCAGGTTGGGCTCTGCCTTGTCCATCAGTTACATCCCCTTCTCACCAGCCAATCAGGTTAGCTTTGGCCTTCTCAGTCAGCTTCCGCACCCTGCCTTTGCTGGAGGTACCGAAAGTGATGGAGGCGTCCTCAAAGAGCAGCTGCCTCTGCTCCTCCTCGGAGTCATCTTCGTTGTAGAAAGCCGTCCTGCGGCCCTGGTTCCGCGTCTTCATCGGCGCCTTGACGCCCCCATCGTCCTCACCCTGCTCATCCACCTCCGGCTCCACACATTCTGACGCCCCTCCTATGTCCTCCTGCAGGGCTGCTGGTGCCGGAAGCTCCTCATTCTGCCTCCTGCTGCTCCTCCGCAGGACCCTGGGGCTGGAGGGGTCAGGGCTGACCGGAGCCTCATCCGGTGGCTTCAAACTCTTGGGCTTCCTTCCCCTCCGCGGCCGGCCCGCGTCCACAATCCCAACCACTGTAGCAGAGGTAGCATTCCCAGCCTCATCACTGGCAGACTGTTCCTCCTCCTCGGTCTCCGTGCTGTTCCACTGCCCCGCTCCCCGCAGCGCCTCCAGCTCCTTCTTGCTCTTGCGCCCTCGCTTCTTTCCCGGCGGCTTGACGATGACCTCTTGTTTCATCGGTGTCTCCAACTTGGTCCTGTGCCCTCGCCTCCCTATGGCCAGCGGCAGGTGACTGCTATGGCCATTAAGCTGGACGCTGTTGGGGGTGCTGGGACTCTGCTGGGGGGTCACTATCAAGGAAAAGTACAGATATGAAAAATAAACTACAAGCCAAACCACCCTAGGCGGCACCCAGACCGCTGGCACGGGGGTCGTGCCACCTCACCTGGGCGACGGAGTGTTGCAGGCCTCAGTTTCCGCCGCACTGAGTTCGTGGCACTGTCGGCGGTCTGTGAGAAGCCCCGGGCATTTTCTGTGTCGCTGGAGAGACCTGGGGAGGAGATGGAGTTCTGGGCTCTCAGATACTTGTATGGCGTCTCTGTCACTGAGGAGGAAGCACAGAACAGTCAGTCACACCTAGACTTTTACATTGAGAAAGGTAAACAATCACAACATGGACATAAGAGGAGGTAATCAATTATCATGTGGGCATGAGGAGGTTACCAATCAGCACATGGACCTATGAGAGTAGGCACCCTGTTACCACTTGGCCCTTGTTCACCCACCAGGTTTGCTTCTGCCAGAGAGCTCTCGATTGGCTGATGATGATGATGATGATGATGCTGGGTCGGCAGCCGTAGGGTTCCCATGACGCGTGGCGCTACGCGTGCGGACAGCTGCCAGGGGCTCCGCCCTCCCGTTCATCTGGGAAGGGTTCTGTCTGAGCGTCGGAGGACGAGAGGGGCCCAGCGATGGGGGCGACGCGCTGGGTGCTGTTGACTGCGTGGCCCGGGCTGCACGGCGCTTGCGATCTGGGCTGTGGGAGAGCAGGTTCACATTCAGTTGTGTGGTCCCATACACGCATACCCTCTATGCTGTCCAGCCACATGGTGCACCCCAACCTGGAGGCGGCGCTGCTGGAGGGGGAGGAGCTCCGGCGACGCTTCAGTCGCTGCCTGGTCAGCTTATTGGCCGAATGGAAGCGGTGGGCGGAGCGGTAGTCGGAGACGATGGACGACACGTGCTCCTCAAAGAGCGCCGAGAGCCGCAGACTCATGCTATATATCTGCAGGGGAGAAGAGCACGTCTGAACCTCGGGCCGTATGACTGCCATGCGCCACTCACACCTGCAGATGCTCTGCTCCCACACATCTGCGCATTTGCCTACAGCAACCTTGAAGAAAAGCAAAGGAGGTCTAAATCCACTCATTCTCCATCTTTGCAGAAAATGTCCCAACAGACATGCTGGTCACTTGTCACGCTTCAGGCTTCCATCTCTTGTACGTCCATATTTTTGTTCTATTTCACCACCTGCACACCTGAGCCAGGCAATGAAAGGCCTGAAAATCAGCAGACTAGTGAAACCAGGTGTGCAGGTGTTGGATGGGTCAAGAATTTGGTTGAGAACCACAGACAAATAAGAGCTGGGGCACTGAAGGACACCTCTGGCAAAAGCAGTCGTGCATGCAGCATTGCTTCCTCATACCCGAGACTTCTTGCTGGGCGTGTACGCCTTCGAGTTGCTGAATATGAGCCGCACATCTTTGCGCAAGTCAATGGGGGATTCATAGTCTCCAGCCAGCAGCGTCTTCAGTACCGTGCCAAAGTCCATTGGCGTGTCGATGATGTCCGTGTAGTCCTAAATACGGTTGAGGACAAAGTTACTCATTAGCACTGCCTGAACACGAGGCTTACGGACCTCCTACTTCAAACTCTTCAGCCTCAAAGGGGAACTAAGCCTGACTTGCTCATTAGTAGCATGTCAGTAACAACAGCTACGGATTTTACTCAGGTGGCCTGTGGTACCGGGTATAGCTGCAGGTCCACCGGCTCTCGGAAGGGCTCAGAGTCCTCGCACTGGAAGATGAGGTCCAGCAGCTCCTTGCAGCGGATCCTCCAGGCCTTTATGTCGTACGACTGCGCCTTGTTCCGGAGCTTCCTCAGGATCGGCTTGTGCTCCTGCATGCAGCAGACGGGACAGAAGCCCAAGTCGTATGTGCAGATACTAACAGCGGCACACGCACTACAGACACGTCGGCATCAGCCTGTAACACGACAGCTAACGCCATCAAGGATACCTTCTTCTTGCGTGTGGACGTCCCAGGAGCATCAGTGTCCTCTTCCTCCTCCTCCTCCTCCTCCTGTAAGAAATAGCGCACTTCAGAACTTTGAAGTAGGCGTCTACTTCCCATAGACTGTCCAGTCGGAAATCTTTGTGCGAGTCCTGCTGACCAATGCACTGTGCCACTTGGCATTTCTAGCACATACCTCTTCGGTGTCAGAGAAAGTCTTTTTCTTCATACTGTTGTACAGAGGAATAATATCGGTGCAACTTTGGTCCCTAGTTCATGAAAAGAGAGCAAAACAATATGAAATATTTAAGTTTGTATTTTTTGCATGTATAGCATTAACTTTATAATAAGCAGGAACTTTTTTATAAATTTCTCTTTTTATAAAGTTATCAAAAAACTAAATGAAAAAGATCAACGCATGCCGTACTTTATGAACTGCAGCATTAAATCTGAAAAGAATTTGGCTGTTTTGACGATGGTTGTTCCTGGCTCGTTGAAGGTTTGTGCGTTGTGCTCTATGTAGCGGACCTCCCACATCAGCGACGACATCCGCCTGCAGGGGGCAGCAGAGAGCAGATAAGCCAGACATGGGCGGATCACATGCGGGGTACCACTGTGAGGCTCAGGAGCCTGATTCCGACCTGTAGAAGCGGTTCTTTAGCCTTTCCCTGATGGTGCTGAGGTCCGTCGGATAGGCCACTACGGTGCAGTAAGTGGGATATGCCTGCAGATCCACGGGGGACGCAAATGGGGCGGCGATGTCTGGAAGTGGCGGAGTGGGCGGAGATCAGGACACGACAGATTGCAGGTGCCAGACCATGTTTTTGTGTGACGATGTAAGGATGATTGGCGGCGGTTTTGTTTAAGGAAAACGCAAGTGGTGGAACGCGGCGGTTTGCAGTACCTAGTGTGCAGAGGCGGTCTATGCCGGCGATGATGCGCTCGCAGTCCTCATTGCGTGTGCGGGACCCCCACTCGCCCTCCAGTGGCACGTAAAGCAGCTGACGATGCTCCTCTTCCGTCAGGGGCACGCTCTGGCCCAGCTCGTCGGGAAACACGGCTGTTTGGAAAGCACGGGGTGAAACAGACCATCGGCGCTCAGACCGTCTCACTCCCCCGGGACACTGAATGATCCAGACAGAGTCACTGTACCCTAGTAAACCTGTCCGAGACAGATTCTCCCTACAGAAGCCTCAGCTCTTCGTCTCTTTTGGTTAAACACGGGACAAAAAGGAAACATTCAGTCAGTCAACAGAAAACGGCTATATGTGAGAGATTTTCTGGTTTCAAATTTCCAGCATAAATAAATACATAAACACCAGCAGGTTTCCCCGAGTCTATTACATCTCAGCGGCTTCAGCAGACCTGCTTGCAATGTTAGCAGCTGGGGATAAACAGCTTGCCTACACATAATCTACAGCCATAATACAATCATTTTTTCAGCATCTCAAAGCCTGTGCCAGGTCATTAAAACTGCAAATAAAATTTAAGAGGCCCAAGGAATGATTACAATCACTTATACGAGCAAACACAAAGGAAAAACAAGATGACAGCAATTACACTGCAGGGGTGAAGTTCACTATCCTGTAAGCACAAGCCAGCGATGGAAGAGTTTTGCTAAAAACACAGGACATGTGCTGACATTTTCACTATTAGCGATTTACTTTTATTACTACACCCCCCCACCTCCAAAAGCCAGGAGTCATTATTAATAATTACGCTGATTATAGCAACTGTTGGTAAAGTAACACACGATAGGTGTGAACTAGTCAGTTCTCATCCCTTGCTCAAGCTCAGTAGGGTGGAGCCATTTCTATGTGTGTGTGTGTGTGTGTGTGTGTGTGTGTGTGTGTGTGTGGGTGTGTGTGTGTGTG